>CM046860.1:11934486-12511883 GCA_025617745.1 Heliocidaris erythrogramma | reverse complement strand
GACCGTGTGGCAGAATAAACCTTAAGTTGTTAATAGCAAACTTGTTCATGTTAAACTACTATTGCTCGACTTGTATCAGAACAACGAGCATCGTTGTTTCGGGCCGTGTGAACCCTTGGTCGTATTTACTGAGTTGTTGTTTTGTTAACTTCAAGTTTCGAAACCGCAAGTCCGTACGAGCGTAACTAATGTTTTGGTAGCTGCGAAGATTGACATAAGGGCAAGACCAAGCTATTTTGTCCCATGCATTAACCAACATGTACATGTAAGATTTTAATTATCTAGGGGAGCATTTCATCAAGCGTTTTGTCAGTGATTTTACTGACAACTGTTATAAGCTACTGAAATCCTTGCATCTGATTAGCTGACAGCAAATTTGTCGGTACAAACACTGACAAAACACTTGATGAAATGTTCCCCTGATCTTAGCTGATAGCCCTACTGGAACTTGGTCAGACAAAATCAAGTGAAAAGGATATTGTTACATGTCGATCCCATAGCACAACTCCATTATACCTTTAAATGTATAGGACATACACCACAGACTTGCCTATAAAGAAATAATATCTTTGCCCTGTTGGTGCAAGGACTACAATTGTCATCTACATTGTCTCCATATTAAATGAAAACCAAAAAAAAAATCTCTGCTTCTTTGCTACCTGAATATACATATAAAATCTTATATATCTTAAAAAATTAAATAGACTATTTACGATTTTCATGAACAAACTAGTTGCTTGTTGATTGTAACAAAAACATCCATGTCAAAAAAGTACAGCACATGGACAAGTTCAATATCATTGTCATGTCTAAGCATAACCACAGCTACAAGATGTGACTCAGTACAGCTAAAAAATACAGATGTTCAAAATGACATTTTTAAAAAGCTAAAAATAAATGTTAAGCAGCTAATAGAAGAGACTGCCCTCTATTGTGCATACAAGGGAAACTTTGTAAAATTTGTTAACTTTGTCAAGAGTTGTATAACTTTAAATAGGAGTAGTCTTTTCTGAAAATGAAAATATTACTGATAGATTAATAAAGGGTATATTCCTGGATATATTGGAAAAAAACCCTGTACTGGTAACGGGACCTGGGTAACCATAATGCACAGAAGTTTTTAAGTTAAGCCATTATCCACCGATCCTACAGATTGAAGTTTTAGTTGGTGATACATGTTTTTAGACTGATGATATAGCCATAAAACATTGCATTCCTGAATCGTGCATCATGTAATTTGCAATTTTTTTCATGTACCGATTATGATGCTTCTGAGCATCCCTTTTGGGAGCTTAAAAAGTAATTGTTTAGGAATTTTGGCACATTTTGTTGAATGTCAACGTGATGGCAAGACAGGTGCTGTCATGTGTTTTAAATCCTGATGAGAATGTGATCAGAATGTGATAAGAACTGTCATGTACTGACAACCTGTTCTACAGGATATGAAGTTTACCACAAACATCATGAGTCTCTCACATCATGTTCTCATGAGTTATGATTTGCTGTATTTAAAGGCAATTTTCAATACTCCGAGGATTCCAAAACACAGTTGATTCTGTGAGGGTATTTTTTTTTCAATGAAATAACACATTTCTCCTGATATCCACATGAAATTCTGCTCCAAGACGGAGAATTAAAATGTAACAATTTAATTTAATGCATTTGATTTTCAAACTCCTGTTATCTGCAATAATTCAAATTCCAAAATGCAATAGAACGTTACAAAATAACAACAATGACTAAAAACACAAAATGATGGCTTTGTATAGAGTTCAAGCCTACAATAAGACATTGTTTTTTGAACACACACACATGTACTGGTACTCACATGCACCAAAGAGTTGTATTTTCCTCTCGCATTTTGAGCTGTATTTTCAAGCTTGAGGAATGAATGTCTTTCTGAAAGTGGACTTTGGGCATAATAGCAATAATAAATATATACTTATAGCTTTGCCATGATGATTACACCTACTTGATGGAATACAAAACATACCTTGAGTTGAGATTAGGGGATGCACCAATAAGTAATTTAAGACACATGAACCCACTTTCTATTAATCATAAAGATGACGCTAGGACTGAATCATGTTAAACAAAGGAAAAATGTTAGACTTCGGTCTACAATTTTTTTAGACCATAAACTTACCATTGGTTTCAATTTTAGTAGGGTACGGACAATGGTCCTTTTGATTTTAATGAAATGATGCAATATGTACATGTATGAGGGGGATATATAACATTATAGCCTACATGTACATACATGTATCAAACTTGAATGATTATGAGATTAAAGTATTATCATGAAACAATATCTCACTTAAACTTTGATTTTCTTGAAATAAATGATGAAACTGAAATGAGTGTTTTTAAAAGGTAATGTTGCCTGTTGTGAGCAAAATAAAGTATATACTCTTGAACATAGCAAATGACCTTCTGGCTCTCAAGGGGTTGTTTACTGTGTGCTGGAAGCATGTTAAAATCCTTCTGGCTCTTAAGAGAGGATTTACATGTAATTCTTTTAGATATGAACAAGAGGAAAGTACTATTACCCAGTAAACTAAAGGTCCTAACTATCACACATTGCGCATCCGAAATACTTTTTTTTTCATTCAGAGTGATCATGACACACACTTCAATAAATAAATTGCATTTGCAGCTTTACATCAACAAGTTTTTCTTGTCAGTACAAGATAAATATCATCCAAAAAAAAATATTGGAGCTATGCTTGCACAATTCAGAAAATTTATGCCAATGGATGATAAGCCCAATTTGAAAGTGCTATTAAATATCAAGTATATTGACTAAGTTCTCACTGGCAAATCACCAGGCAAAGCTTTACAATAGAGTTTTTTAGTTAATGCTACCTGCCATCGTAATCTTCATCTTCATGACTACTGGGTTTCTTCCCTCCTTTTTATTCTGTGACATTTCTTGTAAGAGTCTTGCCAGCTGCATGTTACTCCCATACGTGCTCGCTCTGGAGCCTATACACATTTGGTACTGCTTTGCCTCTAACCGAGGGTCACATATAATAGGGTGATATATGTGGACAAGTCCCGTGTCTGGTCCACGGAATATTGTCAAGTTACTTTGCACAAATTTCTCATAGAGGTCCACGTCTTCCATTCCCCAACCCACGATGGCGTTGTTCATACCACCTACGTCATTCATATCGCCGTGGTAAAGGCACACAAGACCAAAGCCAAAGTGACGGAAGTAACCCGCATCGTTGTTGATAACCAGCTGGCTACCCTGGCGTGCTTCGGAGCCAAACACAATGTCAGGGCTGTACTGACTGAAGACGACTGGAAAATAGACCGATTTGCCACGGTTGGTGTTCATGCGACAACGGTTGAGGAATCCCTGCGATAAGTACATATCTACATCCACAAAAAACATGAGAGCATCAGGGCCATACTGCCCAGCTCCAAGCTCCAGGGCTAAACCACGACTGAAATCTCCCTGCGCCTGTATGACCTTCATTTCCTTCCCAGGGTACAATTTTTGGTAATCATTCACTGTCTTTATAATATTGGCAGAGGGATCATCTGTCGCTCTCTTGAAGAGTATAATTAGCAGTTTTGTATTTTCATTTGTTTTCAAGCACACACGATCATAGTTCCTCATAAAACGCTGGAATATTTCTAGCCTCCCAGAGAGAGGCATGATAAAGTGTATAGTAGCCTTAATCCTTTCTGGACTTCGACCAAGTTGTGAAGTTACATCCGAGTTTGTCTTATGACCAAAGATGCTAAGTGAGCTCTGGAATCCACCTGTAGCAGGTACATTACTTGCATAGCCATCATCCTCCTCCTTGAATTCTATCCTGTCAAAAGACTGATGAAGATAAGCATGTCTTCGCACTGACAGAGTTCTAGTTGTTCCTCTGTGCTTCTTGTAAATCAATAACAAATCTAAGATATAATCTGCACCTAGGTTTGGTGTGACACGGGAGTAACCATACAAGATTTCTTTATACTCTATTGTCCTGCCAACTTTCTGTGAATTGGAATTGATCAATTTCATGACCTGCATTACTATGTCTTTAAGGGCAGTTCTGACTGACTGGGTGAGACCCATACGAGGATTATCATGGCAACAGTGGTAGACATAACGTGAAAAGTAATTCCAGGGTATAACATCCCTATGACTGTCTGGGATGTACTGATTCAGACTTATAGGTGTCCCATAGCGTCCAGCGTCCTGGTCCAGGACAGTGACCGATTCCTCGCCGTCTTCATGGAGCAGTTCTTTGAGCTCCTGGATCTCACGATACTGTGACATGATCTTCATGTGCAAGTCCTGGATCTTGACTGACTGGAGGAAGTTGTGAAGGCGGTAAAGGTAGGGTGTGCGTTTGACAGGATGCATGGTGATGGCATTGTGGACCTCCAATCGCTGCAAGTCTCCAGTGAATGCTGTGTCTGCCACACTGTAGTTGTTGTAGAACAGTGTCTGCATCTGCAAGGGGAATACGAAAAAAGAGTTCTTGATAAAGACACTGTTTACATACTGGACAAAGGAGCAAAGAAAGTACACAGATGAATCATATGCATGATCACTGACTAAAAAAAGGAAAGATAACATCAATCTTTAATAACCCTAGACATATTCTCCATAATTTAACAAATGGATTCTTGAGCATTAAAGTATTAAAGTTATAATCAAACATACCAATCGAACTTGATTGTAAATATATGCATCTTCTTCAGTAAATTCCATTGAGAATGAAGATGATTCAGTTACCACTGATTTTCCGATTTAAATCAAAACTATAAATAATCATATTTATAGGCATTCTAAAACCCTTTTTTTTTGGGGGGGGGGGGGGGAGACCAGCAAGATAAAACAATAATTTGATCTAACACCTTGAATGCATGGTAGACCAACATTTTGATACGCATTCCCCCACCAATGTGATAGTTATACCTACATTCAGGGACACTCCTTGTCCTTGAGATGTGAAGTACTGTTTGTTTATTCAAGGAGGTACTTGCCTCCTACCTCCTTGACTTAATCACAGTATATCACATAATAGGTTTGCAACTTGCCAACCACAAATTCTTGAGAGAAGAAAGGTGATATAATTTATTATGCTCAACAACATGCACATGAAAAAATGAAAGGGTAACATTTTTACCCTGCCCCCTCCCTCCCCATGACAGTCACGCCTCAATGCAGATGATTTTCGTTGACCTTGAGATGTGAAGTACTGTTTTGCCATGGTATGCAACTACAAGTTCTTGAGTCCTGACTGAAGAAAGGTGAGATGATCCCTGAGGGAGATGAAAATCAAGTGTCCACATGAGGCACTGCTTCATAAGGCGTGACTGCTCATGTTTTTATCATGGATCCTACCATGTTTGTTTGTGTGCTTACTATAAATAAGAAATCAATCCGATTGGCAGTTACAAGTTCATTAATGTTTAGAGTGTTTGGCAGTATATATGTCAATTTCTTGAGGCTTATTGGAAAACCCCAACTTGTGACATGGAAGAAATATCTCCTCTTAGGAATAAAAAGGAAATAAGATTGTTATTCAAAAATCAACACAGACAATCAGGCTATGATCTCAAAGAAGAAAATCAACAAGGAATGGTTCTTCATCATTCTTTTCAAATAGCAGGTGCATTAATGCGTTAGATGTACGGTACTTAAAGAGTAAAACCAATCCAGTAGTGTATTAATAACTCCTCCCAAATGATAGCTTGACTATCAATAAAACACTCCAGTATTGCATAAGTATCTTCTGCTAAGCACTAGCCTTCATATCACTATGGATTAGAACAAAGAGTTGGAACATTTCCGAAGACAACCTGAACTTGAGTTTCAATTCCTGCGAAATTCCGCTACAGGCTAGCAATGAATGAGTCACTGTGTTGGAGACATACCATGTACTGGCTGGCTGGCTGGCATGCAGTGGGCCTCGATACTCCTGAGAAATCTCCTGAGAAATCTGCCACTTTAGAAATGTTAAACTAGAGGTTCATCCAAGGTCAGATACCTGAGAAATACATCAGTTGCCATGGAAACAGTTTTCAGGATTCAGACTTACATGTAAGTGACATAACATGCAGCCATATGAAACATGCTTATAGTTACAAGATATACTTCTTTTAAAAAAATGACAACAGTTAGAGCAGGTGTATGATATATTATGAGTATCTTGGTGTTGGGACCCACAGGTATCATTTCATCAAACCATTATAAGCACAAGTTCGCCAACATCCCATTCAAACTAGAATTCAAACGCATAATCATGTTAATACACACATTTCCATCGGATGTTTTGTACTTATAATGGTTGATGACACACTGCCCAGATGCTTAAAGATAAAGTTGAGTTTTGGTCATGAGTAAAAGAAACTGTCTCAAAGCAATTGGGAAAGATTGATTATATAGCAAATAAGAATTGGTGTATGCTGCAAGGTTTTGGAATCACAAAAATGATAAGAAATTGACTAAATTCTGCTGAGAGTCACATGCACTGCACACAGATGTTTGGCCCGAACATCTCGTCATATTTTGAACATGAGAGCATTTGAAGAGCAATCCTTTTCAGGGGACATATCTACTATGATAATCTTCCAAACTAATATAAAAGAAAGAGAAATCTCACAAATTATTTTTTACCTTTCCCAGAATTCAAGCTTCCCTTTAAACCAGTTACAGTGTACATGTACGTACATGGCTGTAATAGAGACTTGCTCCGTTTTGTTACATACATGTAGTGAGTCTGAAGAAAGTAAGAATTCTAAGAAACTATGCCTATAATTACAAGCTATAAACCTTCTTGGTTATTGTTTCATCAAACATCCTATGACCTTTTGAGTATACAGGTAGCTGCAATAAACACCAGCAATGAAAACAAGACAGCACAACTTAATTGCATAGTACTGTTTATGCAGTGGCTGCTTGAGGAATCCTTTCTCTTTCAAGGCTCCGCGTCATCAGCATCTCTGTGCTGCACTAATTGGATCAATAATTGATATCTTTTAAGGTTCCCCTTCTCTATAGCATACGTGTAGCTTAGTTATAGCTGCTACAATACAATAATGATGTGAGTGGGGACTCTCGGGAGACCTATTTCCTTTCATCAGGTTGTTTACATGTACAATCATTCAAGCCTAGATTGAGACAATTTCCACCAGCTACTTTTGAGCTCCACAGCACAAATGGAAAACAACCTACTTCTTTGATATTAATGAGGGGTTTACTGGTTGTCACTATTAAAGTTTACTTTTTTTTAGGTTAAAGGGAAAGTCTACCCTGGTATTGAGCTGATTTGAATAAAAGCAGAAAAATGAGAGAACAGATTATTAAAAGTTTGAGCAAGATACAATAAAAAATAAGAAAGTTATGAAATTTCGAAGTTGTAATCAATCAAACACAAATCGGCAACTACGTGATGTATCTTGCGAGCTCCTCTCCGATTTGCTCAGTACAGAAAATTTTAAGAATTTTAATTTTCTTAGTTTTTGATGAAGCAATAAATTTGTTTCATACAGGTTTTGTGTAAAAGCATATGAGCAATTATTATATCTATGGTGAATATATGACTGAATATTTTCTTTAAAGAAAATGCAAATTAATGATTCTTTGGCTACAGGGCAAATCGTAGAGGAGCTCGCAAGATACATGTACGTCATGGAATTGCCAATTAGTGTTTGATTGATGACAACTTCAAAAATTCATAATCTTTTTATTTATTGTATTTTGCTCAAACCTTTTCTGATCTGAATTTTCCTGGTTCTTTTAAAACCAACTTCTAATCAAGGTGGACTTCCCCTTTAATCTTGTTATTTCAATGCTGCATTAAAAAAATGTTCTGATATTCCGCACTTCTTCTGCCATGTATATGGACATTTGTGCAACATCTCCATTCTCCACTCACTTGGTGGCATTCCTTAACTGAATTAACATAAAACAAAGCATTCCTTACCTTAATCAACATAACAATAAAAATGTAACTCTCCATATCAATTCATCTGTTTCTCTGATACCAAGGAGTTATCGCTCCTTGCTGGTACTCTACTTCTGGCTGTCCATCTCTTTATTTTTCTCACTCCTTGACTTCATTTTGTTTCTCTCTCTCTCTCTTTCTTCCTTTCTACCTCCATTTCTGTTTCCTCCCCTCCCCCTCTCTCTCTCTCTCTCCTTCCCCACTCTATCTCTCCATCTCTCTCTCACTACTGCTCTCCTTTTCTCTTACCTAAATTTCATCTTTGATTTTGGGCTCACTGTTTCTGAATGTCTCCCTCTAGTGTGCATACTCTCTCCATGGGATTGATTGCTCTCTCTTTCATATTCTCTCTCTCTCTCTCTCTCTCTCTTCCTGGACATTCATGTACATGTACTGCTATAAAACCTGTGAACCACTTTTTCAAGGCGATTGGACATTTAACAACTTATCATGGAGCAGGGTGGATAGAGGTCAGCTTGTCTACATCGTTCTATCAGAGAGAGGAAGGGACAAAGAGGCCCATGGTTGCCACCTCAAGATGACAGTATCAGATAAAGAGGGTCTATTCACACCAAGAATCTTCTTAAAGGAAACGTTGACTTCTGGGAGAGGTGAAAATAATATTTTGAGCTTTCTGATTCCTTTTATTTCAGTCTGGAAAAAAACTTCATAGTAGAAAAATCCCCTGAAAATCATTGCTCAACAAATGCCCTCATATTCGAAATATGACAAGAAATAGCTGAATGTTTGGGCCGAACATCCATGCCACTTGTATGTGTGTGTAGTCCCATATACCCATTTCTGTGTGCAGTACATATGCTTTTCAACGGGATTGGCTCAATTTATCTGTAGACAAGTACATGTACATGATCGCAAAGCCATTAGAAATATCAACTTATGTCAATTTCAATAGTCTTCATCTTGTCCATCACCTATCGAAACGTACAAACATTACAATGACTTGTACAATGACTATGTAGACTGAATAGTCTACATAAAATATACACATACACGTAAAATATACACATACATGTATGTATGGCACCCATTATGAATTGTGTGTATTTGTGTACTTACATAGAATGATCTACGTACCTAGACATTTTTAGAGCACTAACAAAAATGTTTTAAAAACATTTTAACGGACATCACAATCTATTACACATCCTGCAGAAAGGAAGATGAATATCCCATTAATCAACAGCGCAAGTAGACCTATATGTTATACGGCTGTGTTTAAAAATTTAAAATTTAAAACACTTTCTACCTTGTCGGAATTTGCAGAACTGATCATGCAGACGTTGCATCCGCTTAACATTGGGTCACATAATATACCCTCTGGATAAGAGATTGGCTCGTGGAATGCAACTCTCTGTGAAAATCAAATCACGGATGATGAGAACGGCTCTGCTTTAGAAATAACACCCCAAGTCAATTGGTTAATGCGGACAGTGAATTTTCTCACACCGATCCAAATTGATGCTCAAAGGACCAGTAATTTGCAGCACTTTGACATTTTCCTTTTTTCTAAATGGAGTTGAACTTTTACACTGAACTTGGCAGAGAGTATTTAAGTCAGATATGAACCGACCTTGATTTAGATGCTATGATGCAGGATACCGTAGGCTTCACTTCTAAACATCATTATATGGCTGTAACATCAGAACCTTTCATGTGATGTTCAGATATATGCGAAGTTTCATGCCACAAAATGATTGCATTACAAATGACCCAACACTAAATTTTGCAATTCGTGAAAGTTTCTCGCTGTGAAAATGGCTGCTTTTTCAAGCTCATTAACGTTTCTGGTGTTACAGTATGCTACATGTCTACACATTATTACATGGCACATTGATGCGACAATAATCAGAGAGAGGTTTATTTCTATTCTACAAAGAAAATGTTTTTTTCAAAATCATGACACTAATTAACAGTAATTAATTCAAAGCTATTAGAATGCTTTCTAAAGCTGTATAAAAGATTTACCATAATAACCAAGTGTAACACTCTTAAATTTAGTCAATTCACTTTGTAGAATAACATGTAGCGTGGATGACGGCGAGTGTTAACTATTAAGGATTATGCCACGACGAAGAAGAGTCCATTCACAATGTGAATATATAAATGTGTAAAACAACATTTATTGCGGAGTATAAATATCAGTCTGACTATTTATACTATGAGGAATGAGGAAATAACTGAACACCCAGGAGTGAGAATCACAAGTTTCTGTAAACATCTATTGTAATTAATTCCAAAGAGGGATTATTCTTTTAATGACCGACTAATACAAAGGACAGGTTTTGCTGGTAGATTTTATTCTTCTAGATTGAACCACAAAAGGTTATTGTTCTCAGGTGTGTGTATAGACCAATTAATCCCAGGGAAGGATTACTAGGGGAATGCTTTGTTTGTAATCAGTAACTTTGAAGGATTATTCTGGGGAATTAATTCATTTGTATAACTAAAGGTTGGTGATTGGGAGTATTTCATCTTCAACATTTAAAATCATATCTGGAACAACATGTATGTATAATTTGACTCTTACACAAGTAATGAATAATTCTATTCAATGTGACTACATCTGGGCCCCGTTTGATAAAACTTATTATCAGTAACAACTTCCACAAATCAATGACAAATCTGCTCTCAGCCAATCAGATGCAAGTATTTCAGTAGCTTATAACTGTTATTTTAACTTGTTAGTGATAACAAGATTTATGAAAAAGGGCCCTGATTTGCCTCTAAACATTTTCAATCAATTCAAATAAATGACTTGGCATTTATTGACATAATCCTGATTCAGAAGCTTAAACAGATAAAAAGAAATGGTGAAACTAAAGAAGAGGAAACTCCAAATATCGTGTTAAACAATCGATTGATATTAATTAGAAATGGACAATCTTTGCATAGCAAATAAAACATTGGTGCTTTACGATTAGGGCCTATTTATTACGAAAAGTAATATTCATGTAAAAAAAGAGGACGAACATTACACTGACTGATCATTCACATTACAAGCACTGCTTTGATGTTGTAAATACATCATGGTAGTTAACATGCCCTCAGACAAGTTAAATTGAGAGAACTTTGGAGTCAAATTTGCCAGGATATTGGAAGGATGAGCTTGTGACCTTCGCCTACTAAGGAAAGATTGATATCATATTTATGATGACATATTGTTCAGTGTTATATGGGCAGCCTAACATGATAAAGTGCTAGTCTGCAGTCTGAAACTGAAATTAACTCTCATTACACCAAGATGATATATTCCTAGTTGATTCTGGGGTGGATTCGGTGTAAGATTTTCATATCATCTGTTTGGACCCAGAAGGGCGTTACCTCTGTACAGATGATAGGACTTAACACCCTTTTGGCTCCAGACAGACGATATATGACAAACAGAATTGATGAAAGTCTTCCCTCCATTAATCTTCAGTGTATCTATTAACCCACACTACATGTAATCATCATTACCGTTCAATAGAAGCTGTTTATAATAATCATCCAATCACTATACATGTACATTGGGCATGGGCCTGGGGTAAATATGACAGATGAATTGGATCTTGAAGGATTATTGTTTGTTTGGAGCCAGAAGGGCGTTAACTATGTGTTAAAGGTAATGCTCTTTTGGCTCCAAACAGATGTTACATATTCATATCTTGTCAAAAGTATAAATTTCTACTTTAGGAAAAGATTGATGCTGTTTCCATGACAAATTTCAATATGCGCAATCAATCTACTGTGAAGGTACTGACAGCATTCTAGTTTATTTGTGCATGTTGTTGTGAATTCTATTTATTTTGCCTCCCTCATACTCAGTCATCACAGTCTGGGTTGAATGAGAGTTCGATCTTGATATCCTCCAACATTTTTCAATGTCATTTTATCAAGCTATAAATTTCTAGACAGAGAAATGAAGACACCTTGCCTTTCAGCTGATAATGCACGACTGTAGAGATATAGACCAGGGGAGCGTTTCATCAAGTGTTTTGTCGGTGCTTTTTACAGACAAATTTGCTCTCAACCAATCAGATGCAAGGATTTCAGTAGCTTATAACAGTTGTCAGTAAAAATCACTGACAAAACGCTTGATGAAACGCTCCCCTGGAACCACGAGGGGAACCTGTTCACAGTGCATCAGACAGTCAACTTGATTTCTCAGAAAGATAGTTGTAATCTGCCATTTCCACAAAATATGTTACCACATGCATCGGATGTAATGACAGAGAGGTGGATGTGGGCTATGGTTTGAGTAATGCCTAGAGCATTGAGAAATAATCTGCTGATTGCACAATAATCTGAAAACGATGCAGGCAGACAGAATTGCCTGTTTGTAGAATACAATTTAAGTTATCTAGTACATTTTAAATACAATTTTTTAAAAATGCAGTTGTAGAAATGCATCTTTGGTTTGTGAAAGTCAGTTCAAGTTTGCCTTACAAAAAGTAAAGCTATTAGTCCATTCATATCTGAACATTAAAACTGAAAGTTAAAATTGTAAATAGGAAAACAGAAACATAATTCTGCTGGAATTGATCATAACTATTCCTAAATTATCTACAGATTTCATTTTATGATAAATATCTAAAATTTCTCTCTTTTTCATTGAGAAGTGATAGGAATTTTGTTGGCCTCTGAGCCAGGCTAACCTACATATAATTCAGGCTTCTATGGCTCTTTGCCTCTTTTCACTTTTTTTGTTGTTGTTGAGAAAAAGTGAGATTCCTTCAAAAGTGATATTCTTTTATTTGTTTCTAAGGCTCTTGTCTATTTTTCTAAATATCTTTTGTACATTCCACAGGCAAACTGCTCTCTGTTCAACATTTTTTCTTTTCACAAGACCAATACTGATAGAATATGTAGGTGTATAGACCACAGAATGAGAAAGTGAATGGGCATCTTGGTATCTCATACTTCACAAACATCAGAGAAGTATGAAGATGATGATAACAGACAGGACAAGATAGCCGTCTGAGAAAACTGACCTTCTCAATTCCTCCCCTGCTGGAGAGACATTATAAACTAGATATGCTACGACAGTTTTCACAGGCAACGAAAATAAACCTTCCTGCCATAAACCAGATGGAGTGGGAGTATGGGGGACCGTAGCAATTGCTTGGATGAACTTGAAGGGACTGATCGTCCTACTTCCACCGCCTTTCTTTCTCTTATAAGAAAAAAAGAAGAGTTTGTAACTTTGTATTCACTCTTTTTTTTGGGGGGGGGGGGGGGGTTCACAACTTCACATTACATCACAGCACAAGAATACATGTACCATACATGTACATGCACATTACAGATACATGTATATGTATCTCCCTTTTAAAAGAGGATAATGCATTCATTACAAAGGGGATTATAATATATATGTGGCAACCCGCCTCTGCCTCCCCACCCCCCCCCCCCAAAAAAAAAAAAAAACACATTCCGCCGCCCCTGCTGAGAGGGCAAATTTGAGATCATTAACTGATAATCATGATTAAGTTGGAAAAAACCTGATCTGGCTGGAAATTAGGCTAAGATGTACATTGTAAGACACCAACTATTCACCCACCATGCATGGTCCCATACAGACCTACATATACACATTTATCACAAAAACATTCCCTATATTAAAACAATCTTTCAAAATGTAATATTGTGGAAAAAAGCAAAATTTACATATGCAGGAGCATAGTTACAAAAAAAAAACGGACAGTGGCCGAGAGAAATTTGCTATACATGTATACCCAAACTGTAAAATAAAGAAGAAAAAGAATAAACACTGCAAATGACAAAATTTTCTTAATAGACCTATATAGTACACGATATTGATGTAAATGGGCTGTAAGGTATAAAACTACTTATTATTGCCATAGCCAAGTACAAATTGGTATAAAATTCGCCCCTAAAATGACAATATTACTCTGATGCAGCCTTCTATATTGTCACAGCAATATGAATAATTGTAAGTACTACTATACTACTCAAGACAGAAAAATCATAACCTTCAAATCCTCATCTTCCGTGCATGCAATTGAAGATAAACAACGATCTTCACATGCATCCCTTCTTTGATGAGCAAGGTCATAATTCAGAATGTACAAGCATCCTTCCATGCCAATGATCTATTTCTAGTGTACCATTGTTTAAACCAGGTCAAATATCTCATAACACCCACTGTACATGATTACGACGCATGGCAAAAAGATAGCGGTACAACTGACGCAATTACACTGACCGAGTGTATGCGTATGCCCTCTATAATATAACATTGTTGATTAATTATCATTGTATCATTAGCCATGTATCAAAGCAAGAGGTAGGCCTTCAATTATGCAATGAGATTTAAACGATCACCAAAACGTCTTTCCTCATGAGTGTGAACATCAGTGCACTCTTCATGGGCTATTACCCAAACATCACCCTGAACCTGGCCATAGGGTGTGATACAATTTAATCATCCTCAAACAGACGACTCCCTCGTCTGCCCCGAGAGATGGATAGAGCACATAAATTCAATCTGAAGTTGGGATGCATGTAGTACAGTTTCTCTTTGAGTTGGATTATAGGGGAGAGGTATACTTTGCTTTCAATCTTTTACTTTCTATATATCTCCCTATTTTATCTCTAGAAGAAAACATCCACCATACATGTACATACATCATGAACAACAATATTTGTAAAAGTAAAAAAAATAAAACAATTGAACCGCACTAATCAGTTAATATCTATGAATATAGGAATTAATAATCAGAATACAAAACTCTTTTAAGATCTTTGCATTTATTGCAGACATGTTTATACTGCACTTCATCCTTGGCAAAATTAAAAGAACAATGAACTTAAGATTGTAAAGCAGTTTTTCAAATAGGAAAAGAATGAATCACACTTTTAAAGGATAGTGAGTGGCATTTGAGAAAAAACTTCAGGGCAATTCTTAGTCATTGGTTTAATACAGAAAAAGTTGAGTTCTGGTCATGCGATTACATTGCAAAAAGAAACTGGGAAAGGTTAATCATGTCTACATAAGAATTGGTATATACTGTCAGGTTTTGGAATCATCAAAATGATAGGAAATTGACCCATTCTCACAGAAAAGCACATGCACTGCACACAGAAATGTGTACATGTATATGGGACTTCACACACATGTGGCATGAATGTTCGGCCCAAACATTTTAGCTAATTCTCATCATATTTTGAATACAAGGGCTACTGCGGAGCAATCGTTTTCAGGGGACATTTCTGCTATGATGTTCTTCCAAAGTGACATATAGGAATGAGAGAGCTCACAAATTATTTTTCACCTTTCCCAGAACTCTCTGTAATCTTGATAATATAAAGGTCTCTAAATGTTTCAGAAATTGTCCTGCGCCTGTGAGGGATTCCTAGATGTGGACAATATCATAAAGACAAGTCAATGACCTGGCCCTAGAATGTTAGGGCATTTGATGAACCCAAACATTCATGCACTGATCGCATCAGTTTACTTCCCCAGTGATGATGATGATGGGAAACACAGGAGGAAATATCACATTTCTTTTCCCAACTTCCATTCATATTGAAGTCTTCACAATACATGACTAACAAATTTATTATTTAGTCATGCAAAGGTCTACCCACAGACAGTTCTTTGTACTGTCACATTACAGTCATACATTGTATCTGAAACTGGTTTAACATAACTTTCGCAATTTTTCATTGGATTCTTTCTGTAATGATTTAATTAATAATGAATGGCTGGATGTGCTCAGATGCTCTGACCCAAATGAAGCGTACAATATTTTTCTTTGGCAGTTTTCATATGTATGTGACAAACATGCACCTATCGAAACCAAAAGTATTAGATTAAGTGATAAACCTTGGATTACACATGCTATTAAGCGCTCAATATTAAGAAAATACAAACTTTTTTCTCAAGTAATTAGGTCTAAATATAATGACAAGGTTCTAGGAAAGTATAAAAGATATAGAAACGGCCTAACTACAGTTCTCAGAACGGCACAGCAAACATATCATAATCAACAATTTCAACGACATAAAAAGAATTTTAAAAAACATGGGAGCACAATAATGAACTCCTGAATAAAAAAAGTTCAGCAAAAACTGATGGTAAATTTCACAAACTCATTAAAAACAAATCTGATGGATCAACTGTCGAGGTTTCTTCATCAGAAGATATTGCAAATGTTTTCAACGATTTTTTGTTGTTGCAAATATTGGGAAAAATCTGGCAAGTAAAATGGAATATAGAGACGTTGCTTATAATACCTATTCAGGTTCCTACCAGAATGTTCAAACAGTAAATCTGTTAGGTACAACAATAGTATAAAATTCTGGCTTCTTCAAAGCTGCTGGGTTGCTATTTTCTTACGCCATGATAGGCTGATCAGAACAAGGAAACATCTGAACTATTATTTCAAGATTACAAGTTATTAATAAATACCTATATTATAAAAACATACCACTTTATTAAACAAACACATCTAAAGACAATTGCTTTTAAAAAAATAAAACAAATGAAAGATTTATATACCATGTAGGATTTCATAAACACCAATGAAAAGGATTGCAAAACACTAACACATGAAACTAAAAAGAAATTCTGCTTCAAATTGAATTTCACAATATACTGTAGGCCCACATGTATTGTTCTGAGAGAAAAATACACTGCTTGACAGATTTCAAAATATGAGCTTTTAAAAGGTAAAGCTAATGGATTTCTGTTTGAAGAAGAAAATTTTATTAATAATCTGCCTACCCTTTTGGAAAAGGGAAAAGGCATATCATCCAGCTTACTATAATTAAAAACAAAATCAATTTTCTGTCAACTGGGCCAACCATCAGCTGCATCTAATAGGGGCCAAGATCACACAGGATTGCTTTCACACTGCACTGCTTCTTTACACGTCTCCCATGTCAAGCTTTCACAGTTGTACAGTGTGTGCATCAGTGCCTTGCACACTGCTAACATGATGGATGCCAGAGAACAGT
Organism: Heliocidaris erythrogramma; assembly: GCA_025617745.1. Classification (NCBI taxonomy): domain Eukaryota; kingdom Metazoa; phylum Echinodermata; class Echinoidea; order Camarodonta; family Echinometridae; genus Heliocidaris; species Heliocidaris erythrogramma. The sequence goes on along the minus strand of CM046860.1, from coordinate 12,494,937 downwards.
GGCCATGTGGACAGGCCAGGACAGTTAGCACCCATTCCTTCAAATGCAAACATTCGCAGCAGCATCATACACTGACTTTACAGCTAAGCTACGTTATACAAACTCCTTGACAGAGAAGATGAGAGGGAGTGAGTTGTCTGCTTGTGGGCAGTAACAAACATGGCGGGAACGAACTTTCCTTGGTGATCGCTACGGTGATGTTTGATCGGCTCGTTACGATGCCGTTGATGAATGCCGGGATTGGCGGGTGATGAAGAGAAGTTCTTTGCACCTGCCTGCCTGTTCAAATAGTTGGCTCAGAATTGCTTTACCAAACACACTCTGCTCAAGTTAACTGGACTCTAATATGACAGAAAATTTGCTTGACTGATTCCAGTTTATCAGGCAGTCACGCAGACGAAGAGCAAGAAAAGATGATTATCATGAAAAGCTTGGACATCAACTTTTCGTCTCCCCCTTTTGCTTTGTCAATTCTACACTTGGACATGTACTTTGTATAAAAAAAAATATTTATAAACATCATATGAAGAAAAATAAACATGATACTAACATCTATAAACAAATGGACGACTGTACTGTAGTTCATAACTTGTAGCCTTACACTATATGCTAACTTCACAAGTATTGAAGCCTTTCAACAACCCATCGTTTTAAAGGATTCTTCAATCAAGGAGTGTTAACCCCTTGATCTGTCACATATTTTTTTATCTAACTGGTTTTATTTCAAAGTATGTTTTATACTTTTTTAAAAGACTAATTTATGTACTGTACATCATGCAAAGTTTGTAAAGTTGCAGTTCATTATAAATAAGTATGATGTTGCCATCAAATTATCAAAGGAATCAAACTGAAATATACAGTACCTTGATTATGACAAGACTACATACATTATTTAGAAAGTAGAACAAGGAGATGAATAGTCATATTCTGGCCGAAATAATGTGAAGTTTTGTGAACAATGAACATGCATCATGTTTTATGTGTCTGAGGGTTCCTTTTTTTCCCCCAGCCTTGAAAAATGTTGATGACAATTTAATACATAGCTCACACATCCCCAAGCAACATCTGCCTGATAACCCCAATATGACCCAGTGGGGAGGAGCGGCTAAACAAGAGGTGTGTGAAAGAGAATCACTTGTTGACAGGGACCATACAAACCAAGACAGCAGCAAATCAATGGAAGGTGTAGGATGTGTTGGTTACAAATACAACTGTTTTCAATCAAAGCAACTTCATATTTTTGGAGAAGTTGTAGTATCTGGAAGGTAGCAAACAAATGCTGAACAGTGCAGGTTACAATCATAACAAAATAGTAATGCTCAATTTATTGATTTTGAAAATATATTTGCAAATGGAAGAGGCATGCCAAACATTCTAAAAGAGTTGTATTTGTAAGCAATATTTATTACTTTTCACATAGGCCTCTTAAGTTATCTTGTACACTGTTATTTACATCAATTTAATAAAAACAAATTAAACCGCTTGTTGTATATTATCATAAAATTATATTTTACCCACAAGACTATTTTCAGAGCATTTTCAACATGATTTCATATTTGTACTTAAGTACAGTGGAGCCTCGCTATAAAAAACACAGTTACATGTATAACAAACTCTCGTTATAACAAGGTAATTTTACTGGCCCCACTTCTTTGGCTTCTTTTGTTTTTTAGCCCTGATATAACAAGGTAATTTCCATGGTCCCAAGGAGTTTGTTATAACTAGATTCCACTGTAGGCCTATACTTCTTGCTTTGATACTATAAATCATAGCTCACTTAATTTGCCTACATGATGCAATGGCATGTCCAAGGGAGGTCATTCAGGTATCAAAAGGTCATGCTTCTTACTATCCAAACAATCATGGAGCTTCCTCCGTTACTTGTAGTACATCACAACAGACTGTCCCCTATTCAGACTACCCAAATTCATTGTATCGCTAAATGAAAACCGTACAGCTATACGATAAGTAATTATTTCTTAATGGTCGGAACTTTGTATCATATAAAGACCATACAACGGGCGGTTTCATGAGCACATTAATGTGACCAACCAGCTGTAATTTTGTATTCTCCTTCGCTGTCCATTACATAACCTGATATGGTGTCAGCTAACTTCCCCCGAACCATTACTTTAATAAGGCGTTTCTTTATACGATGTTGTAGTCCAGTCTGTATGCTCCTTTCGCTATACGATGATTCTGCGTTTTTTACACAAATCCCATGTAGCTTTCCTGTAGTGTGAACAGGCTGTATGTAATGTCAGACATGGAATTCTTGGGAGTATACAGGTGCAGCCTGTACTTCCTACTATGAAAACTCCATTTCCTATTTGAATTCCTAGGGATAGCTTGATCCTTGGTTGCAATCATTTCTTCCTTCCGTTTTGTCTTCAAACAACCCCCCCCCCCCCTGAATTTACAGCTTATCACAAGTTATTACTATCAAGACTCAAAAAGATTTTTCCCAAAGTGATATGATTTCATACATGTACTATGAAACAAAATAAACTCATGAAGTATTATCATGACATTTGATGTGGTTCTTAAAGGAGGGAAACCCTTTAGACTTGATTATCATCGTAATAGTAGTTTCAGTAACTAGAATAGATAGGTGTGGGTTAAAAAAGCTTACATCTTCCTGATTAGATCATTGAATTTGCATTCATTTATGCCTGAACATAAACCGTTAATACCAGAACTCTAAACGTCATCTGCTTCAAACTCGTTAACGTGTAGGCAGGTAGTCCTTGAGGTGAAACAGTTAAAAAATCATAGAAGCAGTTCCTTAAATAATCATATAACTACAAGTAATAGAAACCTTGCAATATATTCACAGTTCACGTGAGAAAGTTAAGGAAATAGGAAACATTTTGAGGTACTACTCGATGTATAACCTGGTAGAAGACAGTTCATGTAAACATCTTTCTTTCCTTTACATTACCATGCTGGCTATTAAAGTACTTTCTACAATGTACTTCTTTTCTCTCATCACCTCTTACTGACCTTAAATGTTTCTTTGAAAATAATTTCGAATGGATTCATCCAATAAAAAAACATGACAATGAATAGAGACCACGTTATCATTACAAGGGATAGCACGTTTTAGCGTGTGCTAGATTGCACCACCTCTAAGGTGAGAACGCGGGGATGTCGTTACGGAGCGCTCCACGGCGATCCCAAACCGGACCAAAGCTGGGGGGTGGTCCACGAACGTGATTTAGAGCACGCCTATTCGCAGTTTACTGTGTAGAGAGTGAGATAGATCAGGGAAGTGTTAGAGACTCTGGATAGATCACCCTACCCTCTGCAGCGTGCCAGTGGACCTCCCTTACATGCCCCACGATAGGGCAATCTACTTTCCAATCTCGCAATGAGAACGGGGTCAGAGACACCTCCATTAAAGCCATGGGCAAAAGAGACTGTACTTTAATCCCGATTTCATTTCATCCTAACAAACCCCCACTAAAGCCTGAATAACTTTCTATTGGATGCATCAATTACATTTTACTGGATATTATTGATAAACGACTGACCAGAGAGAGTAATAATACACCACATAAACGCAGTAGTATCCAAAAGACACTGCCAGTCTCAGTAGGTTGTTACAGATCAAGTGGAAGAGATCTCCAAAGGAGTTCAGGAGTTCAAGGGCATATTTTTTTAGTCAGAAGGAAGCAGTATCTGCACTTTGAATGCATCGCAGCCTGGACCTATCATCATAGGTAAAGGAGCAGGACTTTCCCACTTATAGTACTACCCATAACTAACTTTTCCAAAGAACTTGAATTACACTTCATGAGTATTTCGAAACAAAAAAAAAGTTTCAAGGAAATTCTTACAGTCAACAGGACAAAAGAAATGAACCCTGCAGACAAGTGGTCAACAGGACTAAAGGAAAACCCAACTACATTCTACCAATTATAACGCTGCACTGATTACAAAAAAGAGAAGAATATAATACAGGGTCCAAAGATTGCAGAAAAGTGAAATTACATAGACTGACACAACTATGCTGAATGTTTGGCTGATGCCTATCAAAATCACAAAACAAAAACACATCCAGGATTTTTTTCTGTGTGCGTGTGTGCATCTTGTTAAAATACCACATTTCTCTTTTTTTTTTCATTTGGACTGGACCAAGAATCCTTTGTGCCAGGTGGTGGGATAGAGCAACTGGATTTATTAGACATAAACAGATATTCACTGCATCTAAAAACATGCTATACCAAGCAATTTTATACAAAAGATGGGGTGGTGTAAGACTTATTGCAAGTATATATTTTAATATGAATGTTACATGTATTTCCTCGAACAAGTTATATACAAGTGGATGAGGGAGGGACAATTAAAATGAAAGAGAGAGATGAGAAGAAACAGAACTTGTGTAAGATTTTTTAAATAATAATCATAGGAAAAAGAGGAGGAAACAAAAACATATATAGGGGGTCTATTTTTAAGTGTTTGGTTTGGCAAGGTTCAGTAAATTTTTGCTAAACCATTGTTTTTCCCTGTTAAGTGCTTTCATCCTCAGATGTAGAGGACTTAAACATAAGAAAAGGAAATCGGTACACTAAAAAGAAATAAGACAAGAGACAAAATACATAAAGCCAAATGGCTAAGAAAATAAATAATGCATCAGGATTTCCTGCAATTCAGTGACAATTCTCTTTTTAAATATTGTCTGAGCAGAACAAATAATAGGAAAATATGATGACACATGTCCTTCTGGCTCTCAAAAGTACATATAGAGTATACAGTACTTTCAGCGAGACACTGGAGTCCAATAAATGGAAATTATATTCAACCAAGCAAGTACAACCTCTCAGGTGGATCAATACTTGCATTTAGTAAGAAGAAGTCTCCATTTAATTACCCTCTTAGATATGCAAGAGAGATGATGCTAAATATGAATTAGTAAGAACAACCCTGAGGGTAGGTACAAAGCCATGCCAGATTGCCAGAATCACATCTCCATCTCTCCACCTTTTGACAGATGCATGCATACAAATTCTTCAGAGTTACTTCTGAAGCCATTATTCTATCAGCTTTTGAATAAAATGCCATCTATATACATGTACATGTATTTTTCATAGATAGAGTAGTAGCAAGGGGTTTTCTAGCATTCTATCAATTTCCTACAGGTCTGGGATGCTCTACCTCTCTTGTCTATTCTATCTGAATCTTTCTTTCCTTTGTCTTCTTTTCTTAAAATATTTTTTCCTTCATTCTTCTCTCTCTCTCTCTCTCTCTGTGATTCCTTGGTCTATACCGTTTTGTATCTCTTAATCTCTGCCTTGATTTCAGTTACGTTCACACGATGGGAGCTAAACTTTAAGTTTCGCAAGCTTGTAGTTTGCCGTGACCAGTCTGTTCATGTTAAATTTCCGGGTCATACCGTTCGCACGAATTATGAACATAGGAACTGTATGTGTACTGTACACACAATTGGTATCTACTTCGGTTGTTAACAACAAGGATCGCTCGGCTTGTAGTTTCAGAAAAACGAGCATGGCTGTTTACGGCCCATGTGAACCCTCGTCTATTTCGTTAAATTAAAGTTTCGCTAACTTAAAATTTCGAAACCACAAGTCCTGTATGAACGTAAATATTATTTCTGTACATCCAGTGTGCCCTTCAATCCAAGCAGATTCTTACCTGTACTACAACAAACCCTCCTCAATACCATCCCATCCCCATTTTCTCTGAAAACCCTGCTGCAGTATAACTTTTTAAAAGAAAAAAATTTAAGGGAGCTCTTTTTCTTTCTTCAATTGAAAAAAAAGAAGAAACAAAAAAGCTATATCATGTGAAGGCCTATATTGTACATCGTTCTGAGAATTCTTTTCTAGATTTCCACAGGTATTTGGGAGCTTTCAAGAGCTTCATGTACATGTACATGCATATCGCTCACAGTTCCTGCATATTTTTTCCCCCTGAAACTATAGCATTCATCCTCACCTTAATAAATTGCATATGGAGCTTGTTTTTCGGTTAACAAAAAATATTACCTTCACTAAAAGCCAGACTTCATGTTACCAATTTTCTCCTTGTATCACTTCCTCATGCCAACAGAGTGCAAATTTGTTCTTGTCAAGTGCACAACCCTGAGGTAAACAAGTTAAGATTTTTGACATCATATTCAATTTCAGGCTGCCATTGAGAGAAAAACATGCATTTCCTTCTGTGGGGCGATCTTAGCCATATTTTGTGGTTAGATTAGCCAGTGACTCACTATTGACAAGGAGATACTTAAAGTGGTCAGGAACTTGGGCATTCAGCTGGCAAAAAATAGCTTATAATTGCTCGATTGGCAGAACTTGACGTCTCGATTGCGATATCCTTCAACTCCTCTGGGATATCATCAATTCTCAATATCACTTAACTGATGTAAAGTTGATAAAACATCTTATGTATATCACTACCAATTACTTCAGAGTAGTATATTCTTCAAGGGCTTTTTATGACAGGATGTACTATCAAGATAATAAATAAGTTAACACAAGATTTTTTCCCCCGTCTGTATCAATCAGTTTTTTGATTAACTCGAAGACTACTGAATTCAGTAATTCCCATAAGCTTAACACAGGGATAACCCAGTTCCGGTAGGCATAACCTGTTAATAATTATAAAATCTCTTACACAACGTCTATGGGTGTATACAGCGTACATGTAAAACTTTCATGAAGAAAGGGAGATGCATCATTTCATAAAATAATAGAGAATAAATAGAGACCCAAATGACAATAAATATTTTCTATTTCAGACTTCAGATGCTCCAGATTTAAAAAACAAGGGTTAATTGCAGTGCTCACAAGGCACTGTGAGCATGGTATTGTTGCCAAAAAGGTTCAAAATAACAGTAAAATTGTACCAAGCTTTAACATGTCTTGTTAACTAGAAATACTTCTATGTAACAGTGTCAGTAAAAGTAGTTGTTTATATTTCAAGGGTGTACTAGTAAAATAAAATTTAAATGTAGTGACAAAGGCATACATACATGTAGGTTGTAAAATAGTACATGTACCAGTAGAATTATAAGCAAATTTGCTGTACAGTTGTTGCAAATGGATATAAATATATATTAATTTAATCAAACAAATTACTTTTATTTAGTTTTATTGTTGTAAAGACCAGTACTGTTGAAGACCTAGTTAGAACAAAATTTGGAGTAGAGACATTTTAAAGAACTTACAGATTCCGGATGCAACTGGGCAATTCCACGATAACAGAAACACACAAACTGTATCTGAATGTCCTTCCGTTACTGTGGAATTGCCCAACTTGCATGCAGGTAAACACCACAGACCCTCAAACTTACATAGAACTTATGGTGTTGGTTGAAGCTATTGGGTGATTTCAAGTATGGTGTGCGGTGTTGGTGCTGGTGTTGAGAGCATGGAAAGGGTGCTGAACCGAGCTCCAACACCAATGATGGGTTTAGAAAGCCGATACCGATCACGTTATCGATAGCTCAACACCAGCTCAACACCGAGTGACGTCATAATCTACAAGTGAAACGTTTTGACAATAAAATCTTTTTCAATGAGAATTTCTAATGAACTAGAATCATATTTGATTAGAATTGAGTAATCGTTCAAAAGGTTTAATTAAGAGGAAAAATATTTTTCTTCCATAATAATTATATAGTTTTAAAAATCTATACTTATATTGACTGTAAAATGGGTTAAACCACCAACATATGCTGAGTCGCCGTAAGCCCAACCACGAGGGACATGTGAAGGGTACTCCCTCCGTGCAGCAGCAATAACTTTAGATGATAGCGACACCAACACTGACACTGCACCCCTATCCCTGGGGGCTGGTGTTGGTGAATGGGAAAATTACATGTAAATCGTCCACATGTACCGTGATGCTCGGTTCAGCAGACGACATTCAACACCAGCGCTCAACACGGACTACCGGAAATACGTCATATTTTGCGACGTCAATCCCAACACCAGCCTGATTTCAAGTTCAGTGTTGAGGCTGGTGTTGGTGTTCCCACAACACCACCACCAGCCTCTAACACCGTACTTGAAATCACCCATTGAGTGGGCTGGTGAAACAAAGAATAAATTTTAATGGTATCCTTCATCTAGGAAAATCCGACAAACTTTTTGCAAGATGTAAAAAAGGGTTATCAGAGTATGTCAGATAATTAACTTGCCCCAAATAAACAGATTATACAGCCGCAATGCCAATTTTCTTGTAAATATACAGGTTTTTCAGGAAATTCAGAAATTTGCTTCCTGCATGCAAAACAAGATTGGAAAATAATATTTGTAAATGCACTCTGACCCATTTTCTTTCTTTCAAAACAAAATCTATATCTCTTTCTATGTCAAGATAAAGTTGAGTTCCGGTCGTGCAAGTACATTATGAATGAAACTGTCTCAAAGTTCTATGATACATGTAACTCCATGCTAAAAGAAATTGTGAAAGGTTGGTCATGTCAACACAAGAACTGGTGTATACTACATGTATGAGGTTTTGGGTTCATAAGAATGATAAGGAATTGACCCAATCTCGGTGAAAAGCACATGCACTGCACACAGAAATGGGTATATGGGACTGCACACACATGGCATGCATGTTCGGCCTGAACACTTCAGCTATTTCTCGTCACATTTTGAATATGAAGGCATTTGAAGAGCAATCCTTTCCAGGGATCATTTCTACAATGATGTTCTTCCAAACCGACTAAAAGAATGAGAAATCCTACAAATTATTTTTCACCTATCCCAGAACTCAATCTTCTCTTTAATCCCCCATTTTCTACCTCTCTCCCAAAGCATTATGTGTCACAGGTTTTATAAGCTACATTCATACAGGACTTGTGGTTGCAAAACTTTAAGTTAGTGAAAATTTAAGTTAACGAAACAACCACTCACTACTGACGAGGGTTCACACGGGCCTGAAACAAAGACACTCGTTGTTCTGATATGACAAGTCGAGTGATCATAGTTTAACAAGAACAGAGAGGTCATCGTTAACAACGAGGTTGCTAAACTTAAAGTTTATTCTGTCTACACGGTCCATAACTATGAGGGAGGACCCCCCCCCCCCCCCCCCCCCCCCCCGCTGCTCATGGTTTTTGTGTTAACTACTAGCTTGTTTGTGGTTCTTGAAATTAAAGTTTCAAAACTATGAATGCGTTCATATGGTCTGAAACTACAAGATAACTTGAAGTTTTGAAACTACAAGCAAAACTTTAGTTTAGCTCCCTTCGTGTGAACCCAACTATATAGACTTCAGAGTATCATGCTGAACAATCAGTTGCCTGCTGGCAGCCAGATAGGCATCAACTCTATGGAAAAGAGGATATTCCTCTAGCATTATCCAAGAAATTCTTTCTCATTCTTTCTTCATGAAGTATCTTGCAGAAAATTGCTATCAATTCTTTTCATCAGTTTCACATCATAATTCTCACTGATAAAAATCATCAACTTTACACATGACCAAAACACATCACAGGGGCACCCTTTCAGGCAAGAAAGAAATGAAAATTCAGTTTCACATGCCATTTGCTTGTTGACAACTATGATGAGGCATTCTAACATTTGCTGGAAAAAGCAAGTGAGGTGGTGGAATGACATTTTTTGCAATGCAAAAAGTGATGTTTTCTGAGGCTGATTTTTTTTTTTAAAGATTGATAAAACATATTCTACTTGTGTTCAGTTTTACTCTAGTACAAGACTTCCATTTCTATTATCAAAACAAAGAAACTCTTTCATCTGGATTTCAGGTTTAACCCTTCTCTCTCCTCTTATTTTCACTACCACCCTGTATCTTTTTTTTCTCTCTTTCTCTTTCTCTGTCTTGATCTCCCTACAGCTTCATGTTTAAGTATGTAATCTAAACTTAATAAAAAAAGGGATTCTAATTACAATAGCCCCTATATCTCTTTTTATTCAGGCTTTAATGAACACTTGTGGAAAGCCCTCGGGAGTGTTTCATCAAGCATTTTGTCAGTGATTTTTAACTGTTATAAGCTACTGAAATCCTTGCATCTGATTGGGTGAGAGCAAATTTGTCAGTAAAAATCACTGACAAAATGCTTGATGAAACTCCCCACTGACCCACATTTTGTAGATGGTAATACTCGATTACTTAATCATAACGAGCACTGTAAGTAGGCCTATAGCAAATGTTGGTTAAGCGTACTTCATTTATAATTAGTCAGATCATTAGTCTTCATTGATGCAAGTTGATCATAATAATTCCTTTTAACCCTAAATCTATCAGATTATCGATTACGAACCATCAAAATGCTTTAATACTGGCTGCAAGGAAATTTACCCGTACTGGTACCATTGTGTCTTTTTGTCCTTATTTTTGAAAGAATTCTTTGCTTCATGTGGATTTACAGGGATATTATACTGCTTTAAAATAAATTGTAGACACAAATATCATTGCATGAACGATCAATGTTTTCAAAGATATGAGTACGAAATTGAGCCAGCATTTGATTTGATCAGCCAAATGATATGCGACAGAGATCAGTAGTGTGTTACAACCTCCCTGCAAATCAATTCTATTGATGACTGCTTGTATCATGGATTGTTTCATTTTCATTGTAATTGTATATCAGAGTAGAATCACATTGATTTCTTCTTCAATAATTTTTCATTTGTTTTTCTCATCCTGATAAATATGCCCAAACAAATGCATCTATTGTACGATCCCCTCATCTCAAATTTTCTGATTTGTATAAATTGAGTACTGAAAAGTCTGAAGCGACGTAATTTTTCATTTTGTAATTATATATTACAGAGCAGAATCGGACTGAATTCTCTCTTCGTTGATTTTTCATTTGTTTTTCTCCAGAATATTTGCACCCCCCAGTAAAATAATAATTTTTTTTGAACACAGCTATATGTCGTGTCATTGCCTCAAAAATATGATGCTCATAAAGGGTACTAATTACAAACTGGTTTATTCAAGTTTATTTGATTTTAGAAAGGTGACAGGACTTCCCCCGAACCTAAATTTGTACTGTGGATGGAATTTCTATTCATTTTACAGTAGACAAACAGAAAACAAAGCAGACAGGAACAAGGTCAATGACACGTGATTGATGATATTACATCCATGCCCTAAGTCCAAGGTCAGAAAAACCCCTAATTTACCTTTGACTTTTGACCCCAGGGTGACAACCTATATCCTCAGAAAGGTAGGAGAGAGAAGTAGGGTTACAAAGGAAGAGACAAAGAACAATGCTGTGTTCACACTATAGGTATTGTATAGAAAGAGGTGTCCTCAGAACAGATTGTCAATTTCCCACAGCGTTCTCCTACAGATTACATCTGATGACGAATGAATGTAAATCCTCATTTAAACAATCAAATTTTTTGCTGAAATATACTGCCAAAATTCAACTGTGCCCACCGGCCCTGATCATGCACTTACCAGCACTATATACACAAGATTAAAGGGATACGCCACCAGGCGGCCGTGGGGGAAAGTCAGGATTGCGTATTAAGCCCCATTCACTTGTACACAAAGTCAAAGTTTGTGCGTCGAACGCGTCCGTCAGACTACTGGGATTACATTTCGGAATGCACGAAGCCGACCGAATCCCGCACAAGAGCTCAAGCTCAGGCGGAGTGTGTATGTTGCGCAGCGACCAGTCTGTCCGGAGTTTGCACCAGGCGGGGCAACGGCATGATCAGGTAACTATCACATTGCCCTCTTGCGGAATAAAAACGTCCACAATCTGTGGTTGAGTATCCCTCTAAATAAACCATCTCTGTTACTACAACCTTTGCTCAATGTTTCTTGGTCATGTCCAATATCACATTCACATGAAATTTATAAATCTTCATCTCAATATTTTCCAGAAAGTTAAGTTTTCTCAAAAGTTGCCACAGTGCAAACACGATATAGCACCTGATCTGGATTGAAAACTGCCTGAAGTGTTGGATATTGACCGAAGGGAGTCCAATGTTGATATAACACTCATATTTCTAGCTCGATTGTTGAGAGCTTTGGTACAGTTGCTGGTGCACCTGGTAAAAACGGGCTTTATTACTTGACAAATTTACTTAGTCTTGAACCTCTTGACTTTGCAATTGACAGAGAAAGATAACATTTTGTTGGGGTATGGTTTTCAAGTCTGACACATTATCAAATTCAGGTCTATTGATTTAGGGTTCAAATGAAGAGCATTCCATGACCGTAGGAATATAATACATTGAATGTGCATATGTTTACATCAACAGGAAAAAATTCTCCCATTACACACCTCAACTCGAATATTCTATCAACCTCAAGCATGTGAATCTTTGCTGTCTATATTGTTTTAAAAGAAAATAGCCACTGTGGTGGTTGATCGATATGAATATCACGGGCAACAGCTCAGTGCAAGTGGGACTATGTTGAAATATCTTTATATTGTATGTTGTGAGCAAGAAAGGAATTGATGCAATTAGTAAAACAGTAAATAAAAACAGTAAATAAAAACAGTAAATAAAAACATAAAATGAAATAAAATAATGAATAAATAAATAATAGAAAAATGAAAATAAATACACAAAATAAATTAAAGGATAAAATGACAATGAATGGGCGAAAGTGTAAATTCTTATAAATGCCCTGATAAAAGGGAGAAAAGAGGCATTAGGGGATAAAATTGTCAACGGATTGCAACGCATAAAATCAAATCAAAGTATTATCCCCAAATTAAACAAACGTTTCCACTTTGAATGGAAGCTGCTGCTTCAGACTTCCGACCAATATCATCATGAAATTAATATCCATCCTTTCTCATCACCAGACATTTGTAAGTTGACCTGGTTTCTAGGGGCAGAAGAAGACTTGACCTACATGTTCTTCAAGAATAAAATGGTAACAGGTAAAATGAGATCAAGTCAATACAACCTTTGTTTTGTCTAGCAACACCGCTTGAGTTTATGGTGATGCAAGCGGGAATTGAGTAATAATGCAGACTGATTTAGTTGGGGCATTATACAGAAATAGGATTTCATCCTCTGAATTTTTACAATTATATGCTGAAGGGGTCAAGTCCTGTTCCTGTGGTTTAAGTTATATAAAGGCAAACCGTTTCATCTGTGGTTGCCTCTATCAACCCAGGATGGTAGAGAAGACAATGAGAAGAAATACTGGAAGTCTTCCGGATAATTGGGAAAAAAGATGATAAAATGTGTGATCATCAACTATGAGTATCATCAGCTGGGAAAACTAATTATGTTTATACTATTCAGAAAGCCCTAAATAGAGTTAACGGCCTTCTGGCTCTCAGCGGATGTTACATTCTTGTATATTCTAAAATGCACATATAGGCCTTACATAAATTATGAATGTCATTTTATGTAAAGCCTTTATCCTTCACATAAAACCTAAATGAATTTAGCATTCACCGTCTGTATTCCACACAAGTATACTAACCTACAAGAAAAATACAGGCCAACATAACACACGTTTCATGATGAAAAATAGAAATGCAATTTCAAAATACAAACAAACTCATCTATTTCCATCTCTAAAAAGAATGCAGATTAATAAAGACAGTTCACCCACACATGACTATAAAGTATAAAATCCTTTATATACCAGGTACATGTATATGTGTATTTAAATTTCACAGTCACAGAAAAATACAGGCCAACATAACACACGTTTCATGATGAAAAATAGAATTGCAATTTCAAAATACAAACAAACTCATCTATTTCCATCTCTAAAAAGAATGCAGATAAATAAAGACAGTTCACCCACACATGACTGTAAAGTATAAAATCCTTTATATACCAGGTACGTGTGTATTTAAATTTCACAGTCCGCGTCCCGGGTGACAAAGGAGACAGATTTACCGTGGACCATTAAATATGATGTGAACAATTGGATGAGATGGAGAATTTATCACTGGCAAGCTGAGATGTCATAACAAAAACCCTGGAATATGGGTTTTATGAAAAATTATGTTTATCCTAGCCACACATAAAAGGAAATATATATAGAAGGTAATAAGACTTCAGTAGGAAAAAAACCCAGGATGATGTGTTCCCATGAGAAGAAAGTTCTGTGTCTATGCAGATTAACATGAATAATGTTAACATTATTCTACTGTTTCAGGAAAATTTTACCAGTGGTACAGTTGTAAGCCTAAACTCTGTTGAATTGTAGGAAAGCATACTAAAATGTTCATTAGAAATTGACCTATGGCTTTGAAAACACATCCAACTGTCTTAAGTATTCAAATGATCTATTTTACAATACCATACCAAGCAATGCCGATTTTTATTCATGGTAAACTAGTTGTATGGAACATGAACACCTCCACACCTGCCCAAGGATACCAGTCTTCATCTGCATTCATATGATTGCTGTTTATTATTTAAAACATGTTTGAGATCATTTATTAAAAACACAGAATGAGGTGTATTTGAAATGACCTTTTGCCAAAATCAGGCTTTCTGAAATCTCATGAACACAACTGTGATCTGAAACATATTTAAAGACATTTAAAATTTAGGAATAAGACACTATAATAGTATTTCAAATGAGATTCATGTTCCTGATTCTGGTTTCTCAAAATACTATAAACGCACCCATAGAAAGAGAGTTGCCTACAGACACCATGGGTGTAATTTGGAAGAAAAAAGTAATAATCTGCTAGCTTTTTGTCTGCAATGTCTGGCTGCAAGTTTGTATCCTTAAAGGGACACACTTGGGTTTCTGGTTGGGTAGGCCTTCCTGTACATATATTGATGCTGGTTTCTAAAAATGGTAAATGTGCAATGCTTAAAGATTATGCGCACACATCAGTTCATAAATTCTGGCAATGAATCTACATTGTAAACTTCACAATTTTCTTGTCATGGTTTGATCTTCAATCAATGAGAGGATTATGTGCATGCATGCTGTATATTTTGTTTTTATGAATAGAATGTCAACTTATTTCTTGTGGAAAGGAAATATCTCTTAATTTAGAATTCTGATTTCACAAATAATAAAGTAGATAATCAAATCATTAACTTATATCCATGCATACAGAAATTTGTAAGGCCTTTCTCCACATCATATCATTTTGATGTAAAGATAAAAAGGGAAATAAAATCCTTATTTTCATCAAAATACAAAGTTTGCTCTGTTAGCTAAAGTTAAAGATGTACAATGTACATGTACATGCACCTTTATATATACTGCTCCTATAATACTGAAAAGTTGTCTTTCACCTTTAAGGTGACATCCAAATTGATACTTGCACTTTCGCTCCTCTCTGGCCTATCCTCCGAGTTAACTCTGACGAGGTGGCAATATGAGCTAAATTTAGAGTTTGCTAAGGTTTAAATGAAATATATCTTTATGACTTTATAATAGAATGAAACTTCTAGCCATACTGAAGAATTGTGAAGCAAGTGGAGAATTGATCAATGTACATAGCTCATTGGGACTGAATGCCTATTTTTTTACAGCAGTAGAGCTCCGCTGCCGTTTTAGGAGGATCGGCACCTCAGTTTTTTGTCTTTGATGCTACACAATACGTTCCCCTGTCATTATCACATCATATATAATATACAATGTAGTTGATGCATACTTTTTCTGTCATGTAAGATTCGTTTACGTGCACAGCTGTTCAACAGTTGGCAACACTTTTCAAGGCATGCACAGTGTTACAAACAACTCTACTTTTCCCACCTATGATAAGGAAATATCAAGAATGATCTGTATGATGAGTAGCTTATTTTGTGTCATTTTTAAGTTGTTATTTAGTTGTACATGTTTTATTTTGTTTACTATTCACTTTCCATTAAGTTTTGCACAATCAATTAAAAACAGAGGGAAAAGGAGAAATGTTTAACAACAGATCTGTCCTGTTTCATAAAACTTGTTATCAAAAACAACTGCCTCGTTTCTATGACAAATTCGCTCTCAGCCAGTCAGATTCACGGATTTCAGTAGCTTATAACAATTATTGTAACTTGTTATTGATAACAAATTTCATGAAACAGGGCCCTGGATACTTCAAAAAAATGTCATTCTGCATTGAGGCTCAGGTTTGGCATTATATATTTAAAAAAAAAAGCTTTTGAAATGTTGTCTTCGATCGCATTTTGAATAAGCAGCTCAAATCCTGTAAATTGGTGCTTTATATCAGTTTAATCAAACAAACTGATCTATATCAATTATGTGTCAATAAGTACATGTTTTGGTACACATGATTTTTTTTTTTTTTTGTTTTTGGGGGGGGGGGAGATATTGTGACCCCCCCCCCCCCCCCCCAATTCAGTTAAGAGGAAAGCTTTTAGAGAACACACTTTAACTAGGATAGACAGAATTAAAGCATGAGAATCTGTAAAACTGACCATCGACACTCAAATGTACAGTGTGCATTCCTTTTCACACAGTCACATCGGTTCGGAAATACACAGACTTTATGCACACTGGCCCAAAACTCCACCATTGTTCTACATGTACAAGACCTGTAAATGGAACGGAACCACCCACCCAACATTTATTTGCTATATTTTCAAGAGCGTGACATAGGTTTGTAAAACTCCTTGTGCCATGATGCCAGTGTAAACAAGAAACAAAGAAAAACACGAAGATGAAAACTCCAATGCACTAGGCCTGCAAGCAGTGAGAAGCTACATGTACATGGAATGCACAGTTTGAAAGGACAATTATGTACTTTACCTGTAATTAATATACATGTAGACCTACCTTTTTGGCTGGAAACAAAGTTCTGAACAAAGAATTCTTCAATAGTACAATTCAAACAGCATCAATCAACTTATACAGCCATGGTTTAAACAGATTTTATCTCTATCAGTTTCAATTCTGATATCACTATATAATTATTGTACCGTAAGTTGATATGTTTATACATTATGTTTACTTTGTTAAGCGCATAGAGACAATTTTGTATTTTGCACTATATAAGCATCTTATTATTATTATCAAATCGAAAGAAAACCACTCCTGATGCAAATACAAGTTAAATTGTATCTCCAACATTAATTTGTCTCTGAAATCTAAAATCAATGCAACATGTAATTAAAAAGTTGACCAACATCCAATATTATCATTCAATTTGTATGCACTGGGTACAACTTCCTGTAAAGTCTCTCCCCTCTATTACCGCTAACCAATCAAACTACTGCAAAACCAGACACTCTTAACGAATATAAGAAATTAGTGTTGTGATCCATTATTTTGGGGTAATCCGGACCTTTGTGAAATTAAGAGCAGTGTCTGGTTGTTTAATATATTCCTCTGATAACTGACAAGTATCCTGAGAGTCTGTCTAAATGTGAAAAGGGCATAAGGGTACTTTCTTCAGGCGTGTCTCAAACTTGAACCCAAACTGTTTCTTTCACTTACTTTTTACACTTGATTATTTTTTAACCCTGTACTATCCTAATAGCCATGGACTATTTTTTTTGTTCTGTTCTCATTTGCAGTTTTAATCCCGTACTATATCCCTAGCCAGAGCACTTGGCCGCATCAAAGGTGGGGCTAACCCTGTTCTTTCCAGGGCTAACATAATCTGTACTATATATCGTGGAGTTTATAGCCCACTTTGGTAAAATGCAACATGAACAGCAAGTGGGCTAAACTTAGTTATCGGTGGGGCTAAATCCTCATTTAGCACCACCTATAGTTCAGGACTAAGCCCAATTTTTCAAGTGTAAAAAGCCTATTACACTCCTCATTTTGTTCCGTCTCTCTCTTTACAAATTGATATTTATACATTTGTTATGCACAATCTCTCTCCACTCTCTACGATCCCACCTTCTGTCTTTCTCTTACGATACAAAACCAAGAAGATCTGACAAAACACAACTAAAAATTGATCAATACGAACAAGACAGGATACAGCGGTATCTGTCTTGTGAATTTCCTCTCTTCCAGTACATACACAGATGTCTCAGTCCGGTGGAATTATCTTCAGCTAAGAGTGAGAACTACCCCGAAGCTATGTCCTGCTATTGTCGCAGACATTTCAACAACACAATTTTTATTTTCCGTGGGTTTAAATTCGTCCCGGTCCGCCTCTGTGATGAGAGCAGCAGGCCCATGCTGGGTCAAAATTTGGCAGTCTGGCGGTTTCTCTCCGCAACTACCCAAAAAAAGATGAGAAATATTAGAAACAAGGTCAAGAAGGGTTCAAGTGTGCCGTGGTACTTTCTCAGACAGAGACCATTTTTTCCCTCTGAAACTTGTAATGCAAAATACACTGGAATCACAGTAATATATTTATATGTACATGAATACATCACAAAATTTAACCACATCTAATAAAAATTATTGAAAGCAACGAGAGTTTATCTACATGTACATCCACACATGAAGTTTAATTATTGAAGCAACAAAGGCATGTACATGTACACATCTACTTATGTAAGCCTCCATAACTTTCATGTTTTATATTTTATTTCCGAAGTCACACAGCAACACTTGTATTTTTCTATATGGAGGTCAAACATAATTAATTTGCTAAATGAATGAAATATTGGCACTATCTAAAGAGTAACAAGCATTATATCTACTGATAAATTTAATAGATCAATGATCTAGCTAGATGTACATTGTGTAAGTCATTAATTTTAAATGTACAAATACACTTAGATATATGTATTATAAATAACTGAGCAAATAGCAAACCCCTGTTCTGAATGTAACTGCCAAGCAGAAATCATCCTATGAAAACTAATGTTCGCGAGATAAAAACAGATATATTGATATTTTTGGTTAAATGAGAATATTGTCTTCCTTTTGTAACAAATTGCACATTTTTTTGAAAAAACATTCAAAGTTCTAAAATCATTAAGTGCATTGTTGAACTGAGGTTTGGACTTTAAAAATATATATTTTGTTGCTGTTGTTGAATTGCAACTTCTAAGGGTGGGAGTTACCTTGTCATTACAAGCTCATTAGGGTTTGTCTAATGTCAGGTTGCAATAACTCTATGGGTGGATGCTGGGTAAGTGTTACAGCGAAGAAGAAAATTGCTACTTGATGATGACACGCACTCGATTACAAGCAAGGCCAATCAATATGAGCTTCTACCGTGCACGTTGACAAGATGAAACAGAACACACACTCCACAATAGGTTCCCCAACATGTACATGTATCAATGTTTTCATTTCAAGAGGGAAAATGAGTGATTAAGAAAAGTGCCAGTTGAAAGTACATACAGTTAATATCTAGATTTGCCTCTCTCAACTCAGGTGTGGCAAATAGGTACATATCTGAGGAAGAAAGTTCTTGAATGCTTTGAGTGCTGTATGATTCTTGTAAGCTAAAGATCGATTGCATTAGGCACTGTGAAATAAAAGCAACTGGTATTCATTTCTGTTATTATTCTATAGTAAATTGAAGCATTGTCTGTTGAGAGACAGAAGGGCATTAATTAATATCCTTTACCCTTTCGAGACAAGTGACCACATTGTGTGGTTTGGCTCAATAACTTTTGATCAAGGGCCCTAAAAAATATACCAGATACATGAGTAGAAAGAGCAAAACTTTCTGCACACACTGTGCCTATTTGTGTTGCATGACCATATTGCGATTGATGCCAGGAATTTTATACAAGAAAATAAGCTTTCAAATTCTTAAATTGGCAACACATTGAGAGGTTCAAAATCATTGTTTTTTAAAATCAAAATTGGGAATTTTTCAACTGCGACAAAATTCCTGACCATGTATATTGCTTTCAAAGACATGACACCTTATTAGAACCATGTAGCACTAAAATGAAAATAATATTGTTGCCAATTTGAAGAACAAAATGTGATCAATTTAGCTCTTTAATTCCTGTCCTGAAAGGGTTAACTCAGATACAACGTCCTTATGGCTCTAAAGAGACAGGACGACTACATTCATGATCATGGTGTGATTATTTCAAGACATCTTCATTCAACACCCAAACTTGTGAATACAGTGCATTGTAGTATGCTATCTTCACTAAACTCTTGTCTACATGCAAAGGGGTGCTACATATAGAATTGTAGTTCACATCAATAAACATTCATGTGCACAATGGAAGTCAATGTGTCTCATGAAGCAGAAGGTACATGTGTAGTAGCTAGGTGAAGCTGAAAATGCATTGCCCCTGAGCTGAGCCCAGTCGATGAAGTTATCAAAGGTACTTTACTTCTACGTACATGCACTTGTTAGAACGCTCAATTACCTTGGGACTTGTGAGAAATTCATCTCATAGCAGAAAAAATAGGCCCGCTGTACCACCCACAATATATACATGTAGATTTCTAGTGTATGCTGAAGAATTATCAGTGTTTCAATCAAAATGGTATCTCATCTCTACACAAAAAACACATGCAGTATGCCAGTAATTGACTGAACTCACCAGGTATCTACATTGTATATGGATAATCAGTTTGCAGTATGATCTGTCAATCATACCTGAAACTCTGAAGAAAATACATGATATTGAAAAAGTTACTCTCATCAAACATTTTTGTTTGATGAGAAAATTATGGTTATTACCATTACTTCAAAAGGAATAAAAGCTCTTTTTAGGGCTCCTAGATTAATTCCTTTTCAAAGCATACATGTACATGGGGTCACCGATAAGCTTCACTCATGGAACATAAAGCTACAATGTATATTACATGTATAAGGGAAAATAATGTCTGAAACTTCAAAGTCAACTAATAAAATAAAGGTAATCAAAGATAACCATGTTCTTTCTAGTTCATTAGTCCACTATAAACTGATGTGTACATATATTGTAAGGCCAATACACTCTTTAGAAGTAGACAAATATTCAACACAATAGGTAAACATTCAAAATGGAATCATGATTATCTATAGTAAACAGTGAATAACACATTTCTTATCTCATTCTTTACACATCTATTGTAGATAAAACCCCAGAGAATTTACATGTATAATATCCAAGGTGTGTATCAAATCAATCCGTGTAATCTAATTCTAAGTCTTCACGCACAATCTCCATTTGCAGTGAACATGAAAATCTCATATTATTATCATATATCCACTGTGCATGCAACATGTCTGGTGTTTAAGGAAACATGAGATGAAATTATTTACATTTTAAACAAAAATATTTGAAGTGCAAAAGCACAATATGGAAACGGAAAAGTACATCATTGTCATGTAATCCTACGTTGTACCACAGTACCCTGTTTGCGCTCCGCTTCTTCCTGCAGGCATCTATGAATTAAGATCACATTGAGACATGTTGAGTGAACTCTTAAGATGTTCCTGAACAGGACTTCAAAGGCTTCACCCCTGTCGGTGTGAGAGGTGAGATATGGAAGGATCTAGGGAGAACATTCATCTTGAGCTCAAAATCTACTGGGGAAATACACGGCAAAAGACATCTGATCCTAGCCTGTCACATACGGCTACTTATCAAAGGGGTGTGGGTTGCTCAAAGACACGTGAAAAGAATCTGGAACTGACAACTTCAATCAAGTCTGATTTCTCCGCCTGGATCTTAACCCCTTTCGTCTATCATTTGATCATGCCTAGGGCTGCACAAGTCTTGAAATCTTCCTTTAAACTGCTTTGATTTATTTGATCTTTAACCCTGTCATTATCAGGTGCAAGTACTATGCATACAGGCAGTGTTGCTTTGGGCTATTGGCAACAACAGAGCTAAATTTGGAATCCATCGTCAGCATGGCAGGTCACTCTGAGTCTAGACATTATTCCTGAACGAGTCTGAACAAAAAGAAAGTAAACTTTGACGTTTAACCCCCCCCCCCCCCCAATTATTTTTGCTCCTTTCTGCACTTTGTTTTCTGTAGTTCCAAAACAAGAACCCCAACTCAATGTAATGTAGAACAACAGATCTTCTAATAATACAGTGGCAAATACATGTACATGTAGCCATGTTCGCTAATGGCATGAAAGTGTTACAAAAATATGAAAATTAGCATTCTAAAATCTATTTTAAAATAAATATTTTAGCAAATATTTTTAGAGCAGATATTCAAGGAGCAAAGAACAAGAGTTCTAAAAACGAATGAAAAAATATTCATGCTACACTTTATATACATGTAATTTATAGCTAAACCAGGTTTCAAATAATATTATTATCCTTAATTTTATTAATCTAGTTAAGAAGAATAAAGTTTACACTTGTTTAGTACTGTACTTGTAGGCCTCCGCAAACTATTTATCAAATAAAATAAAATAATTCTGGCAAGTGAATTCCTTGGCAAGTACCACAGCTATACGTTTGCTTCATTATATACATGAGCATTTCGTGCAAACTCTCAGTGAAAACACCCTGAAATCTCCATGGTAATAATTTTTGTCTGAAACCGCTGCCCTGGATGGACACAACTGTGCTTCACAGACAAAAAAAAAGCAAAGTACTGCCACTTTTTAAAGTGCACCAAGTGCCATCAAATCACAACCTGGGAACAGTGAAATTATATGTTTAGGGATAATGGAAAGAGCCCTCAGTGAAACAGGTGTATTAGTACTAGACAGAAGTGTGCGTGACTATGAATCACACCAGGGTTAATTACTGTAATCGTTTTGGGTAGTGTCCACAAACATAATGTACAATTGAAGCTATAGTTTGACTGCAAAGTTCAATGACAGTGTTCTTGAATACCACGTTAATGAGCCGATGGCTACTAATTTGACCACAGCCAGTCCCGATATGCCACAATCGCAGGTACAAAACATGTACATAGAAATGGTAAAGGATCAGATACCCTACACTAAATTTGCTCCCTCTTTGACAAACTTTTCTTTCTTTGGTGGGAACAGATTTATTCTGAAAATGACCATACAGATCCAAACATTCCAATAAACCTGGAATAGAATTTCGGGAAATATTCTAGCTGGCTGTGATAGGTTACACTGACCCCTATTTGTAGGTCAAGCTCTACTGTACAAATGTACAAACACCTGTAATATTTTGGCAGTCATTTCACTATATGTATTTCACCTCAGGTATCATATGACTGTGACCTTTATTTCACCTTGTGTAATAATCTTTTTGCATCTTTGAATGGCAGGTCTTGAAAGGTCTTGTGAAAAGTGAAATGAGAAACATCAAGTGATTGATGGTTCAGATCGCTTTCTGATTTGAGCTCAACTTATACCATACTCTTAAATGACAGGTACAGGTATTCTTTGAAATATCTTGTATTTACTTTCGGTTGAAACCTTAGCATGATGAAGAAGAAAAAAGAACTGAAATAGTTTTTGATCTACAAAGTTCCTGTTAAAAAAAAAAAATTTTCAGGCCAGAATGAGCCTTTTGTTACTGCGTTTAGTTCAAAACACTTTTGCATCCAGTCATTTTCGTATAATCGCTGATTTAAAATGGCGATGTAATACTCACAAAAAGGTGTGTTTTTAATCAGCGTTTGATGGGAGGAATTTTTAATTTGTAAACAAATTTACACTGGAGTAAAATGCCTAAAAATTTGTTTACAAATTAAAAATTCCTCCCATCAAGCTTCTTCGTTTACTAACCATTGTCTACGGCGGACCGTTGAATATTAATGAGTCAGAAAGAAGAGGATCTTGGGTATTTGATTCCAGTTCATCGTGACTTGGCCGTGAACCAGAATAGCCTGGTGGTTAAGTCGCTGCCCGGCAAGCAGTAGATGACAGGTTCGAGCATATGATCTTTAACACTGGGAGTAAAATGCCTAAAAATTTGTTTACAAACATCAAAATTATTGCAATTTGCAAAAGTTTCTTGCTGCAAAACTGGCTGTCACTGACAATTCACGAAAGTTTCTGGTGTTTAAGTACTCTGGATGGTTGGTTTGAAAATGGCTTGGATGAAAGCGATAGGCAGAGGAAAGCATCCTTTAACAGATTACAGCTAATCATGAACCTGTTGTGAACTTTCTTTCCCAAATTTTGTCTGGCCCTGGAAAGTTTCATTCTGCGCACGTACAGTACAAGGTCCCCATAAACCTACTCTGTCCAAGTAATTCCCTATTAGTAAGATTAGTCTGCATAAAATCCAGTCTACCTGCAACTCACACCCCTCTTCCCAGTCACTAAAGAACACTCATTGCAGGTAATTGTGCTGGGTAGATTTCTTCCACGTGTTCATATTCGTTACTCAAAGGGTTCCTAAGATTGATTTGAAATATAAGAACATGAATGCATGCACACGTTTACATGTAGGAGAAGAAAAGCGTTCTTTGTCAGCAGTGTCTGGTTTGTCAATGTACGATGTACATTTACACCATTCTAACAAATGTTGGCTTCCTGAATGACCTCGACTGACTTAAGAAAGAGGTTTGAACATTGACCTAAATTGGTTTTGACTAACGAGTATATAAATGAAAAAATACGTGTTGGGGGTTTGTTGAAAAAGCAAGAAAGATTTCCTTATTGCACTTTGAACGCACTTTGAACTATAAATTCTATATTTTACAAGAGCTCTTTCATAAGTTTCCAGAGCTAAGTCACTCACCTCTCTCATTTACTCTTTCACTGACTTTCCCAAATGGAAAAAGGGGCAAAATCTTTTTTCCTTCTATGAATCTCCTTTTGGATTTTGAATATGAAGGAAAATATAGGGCCATTTCGGGGGGGGGGGGGGGGGGGGGGTATCTAAAAACACCCCTCTAAAACCTCTTTAAATTAAAGCTTTATAGAGTTAAATCTCTGAATATTTTTGATGAATGTTAATTTGTTTGAATAGATTACCAGTATCATTCCTGTGCCTAAATTACATGCAGTACGTAAACCCCTTTTGAAAGAATTTATTCCACATCATAAATTGCCGAACTGGCAAGCACATTTCCGTTTCGGAGTGGCAGGGGGCTCTGTTTTCCCACACCTTGCCTCCCCATCTACAGTCATTAGCCCCATTTTGGGGTGTGTCACCGCATGGGAGAGAGAACTCCAGCTGTAAGAAACACATTTGCTCTGGAACAAGGAACATATCGTCTGTTTGGAGCCAGAAGGGCGTTAAGTCCCATCATTTGTACAGAGTTAACGCCCTCCTGGCTCCAAACAGACGATTATTTGCATAGGAACAGGACACTATACAAATATAACATGTCCTCTATTGAGTACTGTACTGATTGCACACATCATTGACTATAGACTCCATTTGACTTCAGATTTCATGTATCAGTATGTACAAATATATCAACGTTTTGCTCCATAGGTACATGTACAGTATATCAGTGGGGAAAAGGAGCTCTTGTTGTAACTTTGAAAAGTGGGAAGAATAGAAATGACTCAAATAGAGCAGTAAATTCATTTTTTTTTAACAGAAGCACTGAAACTGTATGAAGTATATGTAAACTGTATGTTCCTACAGAGAAAAGACTTAATAATACATGTACATGTAGAGTCTTTTACAGTTATATTTCAGCTTTGAAATTGCAAGATGTGAATTTATATTTCATTTAAAAAATAACTTTTCTCTAAATGTTGCACTAAATTACATGAAATCTTTCAATGAGAACTTAGGTGTGCATGTAAAATGGTAAAACTGAATGTCCTTTGCACCAATAACTTGAAATACGTAATGTATAAAAGATCTTTCAAATCATGGGGAGAGTAAAAGTTTATAGAAAGGTATTAAGCTTTGCTCATATTTACCCAGTAAGAATTCAACAATGACCAAAAAAAAAAGAAGAAGTTTAGGAGCAAAGGGCAGTCCTTCAGTACGATAATTCAATACTACATTGTATGTTTACAGACTCCACCTTCTGGTACGCCCTTGTTTGATTGCATTAATATATTTAAACATAGTGAGGGAGAAAAAAAAGAGCTTTAATCTTAGTATATAGAGACAATAGGAAGAGTTTTGAAATAACCATGAAACTGGTATTTGTTTATAGAAAAGGGGACCACCAACATTTGTTTCAAGCACTAAAGGTGTACAACAGGAAACCTCTATCTCCATGAAGATATCCAATATAAAACTGCAGTTTCCTTCAATGTTTAATTTTACACATGAAGGCCTACAGGGTTGTAGATCATACACCATTTGTCGCTGGTTCGCAAACCAATGTACAGTGTGTATCACATATACAGTACGTAACCCGAAGCACATACACCGGTTCGGGAAAGCAGTGACGAATTTTGTTACAGGCAATATGCTGAGGCATCCTAACACAAGACTAACCAAAAAAGTGTTACTTTGATCGAGCCGGAAGGCAAGGGGGCATTATCAGCTAGATAAAGGGATAAGAAACCTCTTGTGAGGCTGAATACCAGACTAGCATGTAGGCCTCTATGTGTATCATGGCATGAGGACCGTCTTGTCAAATTAGAGGGCCAGACTTCTTGGGTATACACAAGATCATATGGAGGAATCAGTTTCAAACTGAATGGGAGGAAAAAACCGCAGAAGAGCCAGCTATTTGGTCACGGCATGAAGGCAGAGTGTGAGTAAACCCTGTGACTCCAGTCACCGTTGACATGCATGCTTCAAGTTCTTAGCACTTTCGGACTGTATTGCTGCTTTCAGACTGCTCATGGAAGTTTTTTTCTCTTTAGAAAGACAACATCACTATCTTGATGCATTATGTCATTATTGGAATTGGAATTTTTTTTTTCTCTACATAATTGAAGAAAATATTCAAGTTTTGATTTTCTCACTCTCCAATTTTGATCTACATCAAAGGCTATCATCTGCTGAGAGCCAGACTGGAATTTGCTTGTATAATTCAGCACAGAGTTAAAGGGATACTCAACCGCAGATTGTGGACGTTTTTATGCCGCGAGAGGGCTGGTTGCCGCACAACATTCACGCTCGGCCTGAGCTCGAGCTCTCGTGCGAGATTCGGTCAGCTTCGTGCAGTCAAAGTGTAATCTCACTTAGTCCAACAGACGCGTTCGATGCACAAACTTACGAGTGAATGGGGCTTACGCAATTTTGACTTTCCCCACGGCCGCCTTGTGGGTAAAGGGATACATTTTGGACTGCACGAAGCCGACCGAATCTCGTACGAGAGCTCGAGCACAGGCGGAGCATGCATGTTGCGCGACGACCAGCCTGCCCGAACATACCGCCCCGTGGGGCAACGGCATGATCAGGTAACGATCTCAGTGCCCTGAAAACGTCCACAATCTGTGGTTGAGTACTCCTTTATCCTTTCAAGCTTCTAGCTGATCTGATGATATACAGTGTACAAAAATTTCAGAAATTGTTCGCATGATGTTATTTGAATTCCATGTTATTTTCTAATTTACCGTTTTCAAAAATGAATATAGAATGTCATAGGAGTGAAGTCTGAAGTATATGCAAATTCATCGTACATTGTTATTACAGGCATGATCCTTCATTACTGCATTTTTCTTTCTTACACAAACAATGTTAACAAATGTGAATCATCTTGCTTGGAAAAGAAGTTATATTTTCTGGAAGTGTGAACCGCAATATTTCCCTCTAGCCTAAAATATAATTTCCTAGCGCCTAGTTGATGCTGTTTCCTTCTGCTGATCCAATGACTGATGTTCAAAGCAGAAAGAAACAAAAACAATCTTTGCTCCCCATCTCCATGCAAATTATGGCAAGAAAAAAAAAATGTGAATCATTTTCCTGTTGGAGAGTCGGCTAAGATTCTGGTCAGATTTTTTTTCTTTTCACAAAACCACAAATGACTGACCTGTTATTGTTATCCAGATTTGTTTGCTTAGTTTCTTTGTTTGCGCATGAAATGTTGGTCTGCATAATAGGTTGGTAATGGAGGCACACCCTGAACAGTGACCAAGGAAACCTTTTACTTTTTTTAACCCGAATATATTGTGTTATTATACTGTACATATGTGG
This sequence comes from Heliocidaris erythrogramma, assembly GCA_025617745.1. Classification (NCBI taxonomy): domain Eukaryota; kingdom Metazoa; phylum Echinodermata; class Echinoidea; order Camarodonta; family Echinometridae; genus Heliocidaris; species Heliocidaris erythrogramma. Next base: position 12,467,200 of record CM046860.1, on the reverse strand, counting down.
TTGGTCTATACATGTGCGGGTGCGACATGAAGAAATTCGTCAAAAGACCATACATTGCACACAAAACAACATAATACAAGTACATGTAAGTGTCTCCCAACACCCCACCCCTGCCCCCAGAAAAAAAAGAAGGATTGAAGATATATGGGTGTTTAGATCCTGATACAGTGTACAGTTGCAAAAACCAAAAGAAAAAAAAAACTATTTATATACAGTACAGTAGTCAACAGCTGCATGTACACGTAACTTGGAAAATGTTGTTTGTCAGCATTTCTTTAATACCAATACAGACTTTTCTTTGAGAGTGGAGAAAGGCAACACCATAATTCTTAAGGGTCAAAACCAAGCTGGATATAAGTCTTGGGACAGTTTTCCCCCTCAGATCTAACATCTACACTTAATACGTGTAAGTATTGTTTTAATTCCCAAATATATCCACGATTTGTAACAGCTGTGTCATCATTATCTGAAAAACCTATCACATTGATAATTGTAAACTATTTTTAGTTAACATTGTTATCAATCAATGTTATCTTTCAAACTAATCATCAATATTGAAAAATTGCTTTGATAAAATGTACCGTAATCTACAAGGACACAAATATACCTGTCAGAATAGAATTTCATAAGGTACACAGCTCCTACAGCAAGGACAGCTTAAATATACATGTATATGTAGCTATTACTCGTTCAAGAAAAAGGAAAATAAACTTATTTCGCTTCAGTGCATCTTCATGCATTTTGAAAACCTGCAATAATATCTTTTGGAATCTGATACCTATTCGGTAAACACCCAAAGGGAACAAATGAAAAAGCATTGTAAAGCATTTATAATGACAATAACATAACATGCAATAGGTACATGTATACCGGTTTGAGTTTTCTTTGTCAAGAATCACGTTCAAAGCAGTGAAGTGTGTAATTATCATTTTACACGAATCAATGAATTGTGACCCAAGTTATCATTATACTCATAATTGCACAGCATCAGTGAACAACAAAAAGCAGGCATTATTGTGAAAATGGCATTTTAAAGGATTTGTGGAAGAATGGTGTTTTTGATCTACACGTACATGTACATTGCACTTTGAACTTTGCAGGATGATGTACATGTAAACATGAGAAATGCTTTAGGTATTAAAATGACATCCGCCTATTGAACCGACATGGATTCTCCTTTTAAAGATACTGCCTCTAAAAATATTGATATAAAATAGAACTAGACAAATGATCGGAGTTCCATTACTGTATGCCCATGTACAATGAACATATAGGCTTACAAGCAAAGTTTTTTTAACCAAAAAGATTTTTTTAAACACTCCTCTTAAAATAAATAGGTCTGGTTGAGGGCTCTTTTCCCCTTAAAGTACTAGAGAACAAAATTCAGGCTTTTCAAGAAAGCATTATTGCAAAACAGAAATTCACACTTATCTGAAAAGATTACCAGTATAGTGGATACTTTCCTGTCCAAACCAATGCTAGGAGCCCATAGAAAAGACGTTCCCTCTGTTTATAAGAAGACACCAATTTGAATGCCAAGAACACTGTCCTTTTTAACACAGGACAGCACAACACGCCTCGAACATATAAGTCGTGAAAATGATGTATATACTGACTTTTGTTTGAATGATATTGAAACAGATGAACATTATTTTGAAAAGCATTATACCGTTTTCTTTATACTGCACTTCATGTAAAATCCAAGTTATACTTTATTGTACATATACATTTATTTAGGACCAGCTCCAGCTGGTCCCAGGCAATTAGACCAGGTTTAGGCAAATAGGCCTTCATGCACATGTATCTGTTAAAAGAATATATGTATTTAGCCCCTACACAATGACCAACTTCCCTTAAAAATTCAACCAATATATACATGTATAGCTATCTACTGCAGATACATCACTATGGAAACATTGATAAGTTTATAATTTGAAGGAAAAGAGGAAACTGCTTTCAGCTCAAGAACATAGCACAACCTTTTACACCTCCACACCTCTGGGAAGTTCATCATCTCTCGGACAAACAAATAAAACAATAGAGGTTTCCATACAGATCAATCTTCGCCAAAATATGTAGCATTAAGCCCAATATGCTACCGTTGACAGCAAATTCCAAATCCCCATTTCCTGTTTTTGGTCTGAAGAAATAAATACCATACAGCACATTATGCACATTAAACTGCTTGGCCCCCTGGTCCCTTATATGGAGTTTCCTGCTGTGACATAGCCATTTCCATGATTAAACCTAATGTGAGTGGCGACAAATGTCTCAAAAATTGAGAAAAATGAGCATTATTCCTCTCGTTTTTGTTCAACTACACTTTACATAAATGAAAAGGTCTCCCCCCCCCGCTCAAAAAAAAAAGAAGAAAAAATAAAGAAGAAACATTACCTGTAGGGCTACATTATGATTAAATATTTTGAAATATATATACTGTATGAAAGCATAACAGGGCACTCTTGCATAAAAAGTTGCATTTAAACGCAAGACAAAAAATTAAATGCAACTTGATTTTCAACCAATCAGGTACATGTACATGTAGGCATATTTGGGACTTGCTTTTAATTTTTAGAGTTACGATTAAACGCAACTATTTATGCAAGAGGGCCCAGATCCCTAATACGTTGTACCATACAGTTGGCTTGTGAATTTCGCGTATCTACCATGCCAATTCTCAGAACAACTTTATTAATTTATTTTTTTGTACATTTTAATGTTCATACATGTACATGTTACCCTGGCATGAAAGCAAGAGACAGTTGATGCAAAGCAAATAAACAACATGAACTTGAACTCCATCTCAGACACAGCATGGTATTGGTGTGACTTGTGAATGGTTGTTGGTAAGCATGCTAACACAGAGGAGTTGCCAGAAGGAGATGGTGGGTTGCATACTGTAGGGGAACTCCTCAAGACATACAATGCTATCATCACAAGTATTTCTGTAATGCAATGATTAAAGGTAAACTTGAAACCTGGTAATGCCCCAAAATTACAATCTTTAACACCTACCATGCCATGGGCAGCAAATCCCGCCCAAATATTGGAGTGTTGACCATTTCGTTTAGGCTCAGTATGGCTTGAAAATTCTTCCTCATACAGAAATCTTTGCCTTCAATATGTTTATTCCTATGCAATAAAACTTTGTCCAGTTGCTCAAGAAAAACTACTAATTGAAAGTTAATATTTAACTATCGAAAGTTCATTTTTGACAATTGCTCGAAAATCTGGTGGCATGGAAGGGGTTAAGCTCCAAAGAACACTTTATGTAAGGAGTTCTGGTAATCCTTGATAGAACTTATGGAAATGACAGAATATTCATATGAGATATCTACAGAGAAATCAAATTTGTAATAGGATAAGCATTGATCAATCAAATATAAAAGAATCATTAAAAAATCATGTCTGGTACATAAGGAAGTATTCAAATGTCAGGCATATGATTTTCCACAACTTTTGGAAGATTTTGTTTACATTTTGCTCGTCCACACAGGAAGTTTATTGCAGAGTTGCACTATTAAAGATTAAAAAGAACCTTTATTCAACTTCTCCCAAATTGAAGTCTTAAATATTCATGGTAATCCCAGAAGCCCAAGATTACCTTAAACCCTAGATCCAGGCAATAAATAGAACAGCATCCAAATGCTTGATAACAACAGACGAGATACATGTCTGTATACCTCCATAAAGCAAAAGGCAAGGGCAGTTTAATACCGCGATCAAGGTGGCTAAATCTTGATTGGTTATTTCCAGAAGATGTATGCTAGAATTTCACGTATGAATCTCAAACTATTTCTGCAATACATGTTTCGTACATGTAGCTACAGGTAAATTCTATGGCAAGACAACAAAGTAGGTTAGCCAAGAGTGCATGGAGAACAAGCTAGACATTTTTTATGAAAGCGGGCGGGGTCATTGATTTCATGAAATAGATTTTACATTTGAAATCTTCAAAGGAACAAAAAATTGGACTAAGATGGATATAGTGTATGAATTATTAACAAGATCTACTTGAAAATTAAGCACAAGAGTGATATTTTACAAAAAGGGAGGAAATTGTATGCACAATTTGTCTTTACGTGTGCCAATGTTCTAGTAGAAAAAAAAAATGTATGAGGAACTTCTCTATGACTAAATACATGTACACTGACAAATAATCAGTTTTGCTTAATTTTATTTTTCCAGACATGTTCCTTTATAAAAGGGAAATCCAACATTAATGGCAAGTTGCTCTGAAAGAAAGGGAAAAAATCAGAGAAGCAGATTGGTGAAAGTTTGAACAAAATCGGACAAGCAATAAGAAAGTTATGAATTTTTGAAAGTTGTAATCACTATACATATGGGAATTTCAAATTGGCCTAATAGGTAATGTCACTGTGATGTAGTTGCGGACAAGTCCCCCATTCGCCCTAACACACAAAATGACTAAAATGTCATTTTTCAAAATGTATTACTCAGTAGGATTTTTTTCTTTCATGAGGACCATAACAATATGCTACCTCCAATATATTTTGAATACCGGTACTGCCCCGAGGGTAAAGGCGATTCGGAGAAAACCGCAAATAAATGATATTTCTGTGTACGACAAACAAGAGAGTTGTCCACAAGTATGTCACAATCAACTCACCAAATTGGCATCTAGATGTAGTGATCTCATTTTTCAAACATCCATAACTTTCTTATTCCTTGTCCGATATCTTTCAAACTTTCAGCATCCTGTTTTTCTTATTTTTCTGCTTTCACATAAATCATCTTATTACCAAGGTTGGATTGCCCTTTAAAGGGATAGTCCACCCTGATTAAAAGTTGGCTTTAACAGAAGCAGAAAAACTAAAGAAACAGATCGTTGAAGGTTTGAGCAAAATCCGACAAGAAATAAGAAAGTTATGAATTTTTGAAGTTGTAATCAATCAGACACAAATTGGCAACTCCGTGATGTATCTTGCGAGCTCCTCTGCCATTTGCTCAGTACAGAAAATTTCATAAATTTTCATTTTCTTGGTTTTTGGTGAAGGAATAGATTTCTTTCATACAGGTTTTGTGTAACATCATACATGTACATGTATGAGCAATGATTACTGTATATCTAAGGTGCATGTACGACTGAATATTTCCTTTAGAGAAATGGAAATTATTGATTTTTGGGGTACAGGACAAATGGGAGAGAAGCTTGCAAGATACGTCACGGAGTTGCCAATTTGTGTGTGATTGATTACCACTTCAAAAATTCATAACTTTCTTATTTCTTATCAGATTTTGCTCAAACCTTCACTGATCTGTTTCTTTAATTTTTCTGCTTCTTTTATTAAAAACCAACTTGTAATCAGGGTGGACTATCCCTTTAAATGACACTTGCAGAAAATAGTAATACATGGAATGCCATCTCTCCCTTTGACTCAAAGCGTATGCTATAAAGATTCTCGCCTTAGAGCCAAGTTTTGCTGACATGCTTACATGTACATGTGTAGTCCACAACCACGGCAAAGTAATCAAGGAAGTCCAATCATTTGTACTCCCTTCATTTCTATCTATGGGTGGGTAACAGGAAAACTTGCATCAATTTAGGCTGAGAGTGGGACACGTCATGCTGTTAATGTCAACCCTCCTATGAACCTTACTTGTATGTTGTTTATCGGTATTCAGACTCAACTTGTTTCCCCATTACTCCCTTGAAACGTGTTTTCACTTCTTTTGTACATCTGACTTACATATTACAGTCACATATATATTACTGTTCATTTTACGAAAATTCATATATATATGGTCACATTGCAATGACCATCAGAAAGACGGAGAGCTGAAACAAATCTTGTCAAAACCAAAAAAAAACAAAAAAAGTCCACCCTCCCTCCCATTCTTCTTTATAGTACCTTTGTACGTGTATGTATATGTACATGTACTGTTACACCAAGCTGCTTTTAATATAAGACTTATAACCTACAGTACACAAAAGCTTTAGAACTGATAGAAGTGTGATGTATGTATTCTATCTTGAATAATAGGCATACTGTCTAGGGGGTGTATTACTTTTACTGTAGCCATGACTACTTCAGAATTATTAACTTTGTCATTAAAACTAGATGGGCGGTTGAATAATGTACACAGGGAAGGGAAGGGAAGGTTAGAGTGTGGGGGGGGGGGAATAAAAATCACTGAAGATGGACAAACAATTATGTTACTTTTGGAAGCCAAAATGAAGATAATCCGTACTTGTATACATGTAGCTGTACATGTACATTACCTATGCGGTAGTACAGTGTATGCAATCTTAGGCTTGTTGACTACCGCTTTACATCTTCTAAAATTCTTTTCCCCCCCTGCTGTGACATGCTAAAGTGTGATCGTCTGTTCAGAGCCAGAACGGCGTTAACGCTGTGTTAAAGTATACGAGTTAATGCCCTTCTGGCTCCAAGCAGACGATATAATATTCTATCAGAATAAAAAGTTCTGTCTGTAAACAAAATATAAATTGTCTAAATTATTGCAAAATTATTCTAAATTGTAGGCATACCTGTACATCCACAGGCAGGGCCGACACGTACACTGTAGGTCTAGGATTGGCTCGTCCAGTAGCTCACACACTGTACTATCATCACTCTGCAGGACTATGAAAATTCCTGTACATGTATGTACATGTTGGCTTACTTGTTTCAATAAAGTTACAAAATATGTGAAAAAAAATGTTCCTTCCTTCTACAATCATGAGTTTTACTACATTTGTAGGTATAGATTGCAATGTCAACATTTTAAAAAATATCAAAAAAATCAACAGGACAATCTGCCTCTTTACAAACAACCCTACATCAGAGGTTATACATGTAATATTCACGGATGAGAATGGGTTCGAAATTATCAAAAAAACTTTCTTCAATTGGTGCAGTAAGTATCAATATGCCTGTAGGTCTACAGTGCTGACTACTTGACACTTGTCTGCATTTATAAGACCATACACATTCAATGGAGAGCCTTCATCGTGTACATGTACATGGTATGGAGAGGCCTTTCTTGGCATTCAATGGGCTTTCCAGGTTGTAGTTCATAGATGAAGAGAATTTAGAGCTCAGACTGAACGATGATGAGGAAGAAGAAGAAGGCATGTTATGTCAAAAGGTCACAGGGGTTAGCACTTGCACTGTCATGCACCTGAACTTGCACAGCCGACCCACACAATCACATTCCCAGATGTCTACCAAAGTAACAATCTTCTACGAAGGCTCTAAAACGTGAGTCGATTGGACCGATGTTCTGCGGCTTCGGTTCAAGGGGGATAGGCTCCAGCTCTAATGTACATGACCACAACATACGCTTGCTTCACTGGTAATAAATATGGCAGCATTGCACTGATCGGCTAAGTTTCATGAAGGTATTTTAGCTATGCCAACTGTGTTGATAGACATCATCAACTGTTAGGTGGACAATATTGTTAAGGATAGAATATTTCAAATTCAAGCTCTTAAAGTCATTCTGATCCATGATAATCTTTGATAACAAGCACACTACAATATCTTTATAAAGTAGAAGAAAATAGTATTTTTATCAGCATGACTACAGTATTCATATGCCAAACAAATGTATACAAAAATTAAAAGGTAGGCCTATTGAAAGGGCATCTACACATGTACAATGTATTCTAAAAAAGTAACAATAAACATTCAGTATGAACTTTTCTTGAAGCATTTCAAAATAGATTGAAGCACACTTAAAATATTTTCTTCTTCAATAGACCTGTTCACAAAGTTATTCAAATTTATGGATGTTTCTTTACTGGGGACGGAGTAACGAGGTATTCCATTAACCTGTTATTAATGAATGAACTACAATTATTTGGAATCAGTTTGCATACATTACTTGTTGCTATGTCTGACAAGCCTCTAACAAGCTTTCAGGTTGTCAGGAACAAACCGTTTGAAAATGTATGAAAAAGTATGCATATTTGTGAACTGGTCTATCGAAAATGCCAAATATCAAATTTAAATATTGATCATTACTTTTCCATTAATCCACCTTTTTCTTCAATTTGAATTCATATTTTTCTCGGTTTCACACAGGTCTCTACAGCACTTCCATTCATCTGAAGACTGTACCTACATGTAGAAAGACAAAATTATCCTGTGAAATCATTACAGTGTCGTTGTCGGTAACTCATAGAACTACAGAAGAACGACAGTCATTCTGAAAGATACATTACAGAATAATATGTCAATCTACGCATACATGTACACACACAGTCATATTCTATTGCAGCTTCTGCCCATCCTATTGACCCTTTCTCTGACTTCCTGGCTTCTCTCTTCTTCACTTCCCTTTTCCTCAGGATGGCAAGTGTCTATTCAGAGTGCTACATGATGTCATGGAGACCAGTAGACACAAACAGCTCACTGCTTCATTTACAAAATACGATGAATGCTTTATATGCTGTATATTATTTATTAACTTTAAATTTATCTCATAGAGTATACTAGTGCCTTAATATTTCATTTAGGCAAGAATTTAAATGTTTTAAACAAATTTTGCAAATTGTATTTGACAAAACTGGCTGCCCATATGAAAAAGTACACATTGTAAGCCAATAGGAATCTAAGTTAATTACTAGTAATTCTGAACTTTTAAGGCTATTAAAGACCTACGTACGTGTAACCAGTTTAACTACTTATTGCCTGCAAAAGATGTTAGAACTTTTACAAATTGGCTAAATTATGTTAAATCCATATTTTGCAAGATACTCTTGTAGCTACTGTGCACTATGAATTATATTTTCTCCTACATGTACTTTAATTTCTAAAGATTTCAAATGTACAAAGAGGTGCTAGTTCCAAGAGGCATGTTTCCAACAGTATACAATTTATTACAATGGGTGTTTTAATAATACGGTACATGCAGTAGCCAATGGATGCCCCCCTAAAAAAAACAAGTGTTTGTACTCTACATGCACAAAAGCCAATGCACAGATTTCAAGGACCTCAAAGTATTCAACTTTATGAACAAGTACATGTGTATTTCTAAAGTCTGAATAAATACAATTTACATGTGGTCTACAATTTTCGCTCAAGACAAAAGGCCACTTCCTTTACAGTATCTGTGTTATTAAAAATACAAAACATTCCTCAAAGGACAAGGTTGGGAACCCTTAGATACGATGATAGATTCAAACGGGAATAGCGGCAAGAGGATGGCGAATGGGGGAGGGGTCCCATGTTACCGGTTTTGTATAGGCTACATGTACATGTAGGCCTTACATAATATATTGTAGGCTATGTCAATGGAAAGACTGTCATCATAAAGTTGGTAAGTACATGTAAGTCTGGGAGTAAGAACAGCTCCATCTACAAGTACCACACACTTCCCGCTTTAGCAGAGCAGACAAAGAAGGTGGCAAATTTATAGAGATTTCCTTAGGATTTAACTCTAGACAGTCTCTCTTTCTTCTGGTTGTGACACCGCTTTTAAAAGGAATAATGGTACTTACATAATATTAATAGGAGCCCTATTTTCTGTCAGAGGGTGAACATAATAGGGGCGAAAGATACAAGTACGCCGTGGCACTAATGTCCTTTTGCAAGACTTTAATCGACATTTGCCACTCTCCACCCAGGTGTTAAATGGGTACCATGCAAATGTCACTGTGACTGGATGTGCGCCTGTAAAATGGCAGCCAGACTGGAATGCTCCCTTGTGGAGTGGAGAATGTGCACTATAAGTGCAGAATCGTTATATGATCCAATAACCGGGGTAATAATACACTGTAAAGCGCTTTGAGCAGTTACTAACTGGAAAGGTGCCATATAGATGCAGAGTATTATTATTATTATACATGTTCTTGGAAGTTGAAGGCACTATTGATGGTACATGTAGGCTGACACTTCTTCCAGAAAATGCTTAAACTTCATAGAAGTGTCAAATATTTGCAGGCACCAGCATAATATGGGAAAATACATGTACATATGTAAGTACATTGTAGACTTACTTTTAATATTACATGGTACTTTTTTACATATTGGAGACCAAAAAGCAAACCACGTGTAGATCAAAAGTATCTATGACGACGAGATAATCAACAAAAGGAGTCCTAAACGTAAGTTGTAAATCAATATTTGGGGGAGAAAAAAAAATCTAAAGCCACTTTCAATCCTTGTTCTTACCACACATGTTATAACAGAGAGGCAAATATCTCCTTTAACATGTCAAATGATAACTACATGTATTCTCTTTTATTTAAACTTTCTTGTAGTATCAAGAAAGACTTGGGTACTTAAAATTCAACCACCGGTACATGTACATGTATCTCCCCTTGAATAGTGCCTGTTTTAAGACATTTCCTGTGATTTTAATAATGAGCATAAAATATTCACTTTTCTGAGGGGCTTAAGTACATTGTATGCCCATATAGCTATGAAATAATAACATAATAAAACAGTCATTGTTAGCATTATAAGTGAATGCACTGTCTTCAATCGAGCTATTTATTCAGCAGTGTTATTACTGTCACATGTTACAGGAAAAACAAATTTCCTTGCAATAAAACAAACCACTTCATATATTACACCGACTGATTAACATTATAATGTATGAAAATGTAAATGTTTATTTTTCTAATCTCATAACAAGACCATTGTGTATCTGGGCACAGAAAACAAAAGAGCTATAGATCAATGAACTGTAGAAATACATGTGCTTGAAGACAAATAATGCTCTTTTAAAAATGAGTCATTTATACTAGGTGTTAAAAAAAAACATTTGACATTTTTTGCTTGTTAATAACTCAAAAGTTATAACTTGTATCTGACTGAGGTTTTCACATTGTAAAGTTGAAGGATGTCAAATTTATAAATTTGGAATCGGTTCCATGAAATTTCCTTCATTTATATTCTTAAAATACATGTAATGCTCTGAATATTTAATCAGATTTTCACTTTTTGATAAATTATGACCAAATTTTATGTGTACCTGTATCAGTAATTAATTCAGAGTGCTCACAACAATTGCCATTTTACACTGCAGCTGAAATTCCTGAGCACCTCTTTTAAACTACATAGAGTCATGAATCATTAATGACATTGGATAGCAGAAGGTTGGCAGAAAATGACAGGTGAGATACATAATGGCAATTGTTGTGTTCTGAATTAATTACTGACACACACACAGAGATATTGTTGTTTCAATTTTTCAGGACCAAGTACATTATTTCAAGAATATTAACGAAGGAAATTTCACAACCTTTACATTTTGAAAATCTCAGTCTGATACAAGTTAACACTTATGAGTTTTTAACAATCAATTTTTTTTTTTACACCTCGCACTCCTTGGTTCAAGTGCATGTACATGGACATGTACATGTAGGCTACTGCCAAAAGTACAATGTAGCAAGGTCTGCAAGCCTTCAAAATGTTACTACCGGTATTTATAAGTAGTATTCTAACTGCCACTCTGTGCTGACTAAAAAAATATGATACAATGACCTTGGTTTACCACAATTCAGTAAATATGTGGTCGGAACTTCAGAAGACAGGTACATGTAATTAGGGCATACAATTGCATTGTGGAATACAGTATCGACTACCAAGGGGTTCTTTTTCATAAGAATACTATACTGTACAAGAATTTATCATGATTAAGACTGTTGCAATCACAGGAAATGTTATGCAATCACAGCAAAGATAAGGCAAAACTGTCTCACTTGCACTACAGAGTTTTGTTGGCTGAAAGTGCACTGGCCGTATTGCTTGAGGCCTACATTGTGCAAGTGATGAATAATGGAACAATTTCTACATGTTGTACCTGCCGACACAGCTGTAAATCGATGCGTGTATTATCTTCAAAGATTGACAGATAATTACAATCATAAATTATATTTTGAACTACTGTACTTGTGATCTATTAATGGATGAATGAAGTCAATGATTTTGATTACATTTGCTGTCTATATACAAAACACTGTAAAACATAAAGAACTGAATAATTGATATGGATATCCTACAAATTTAAATTCTTTGTTTGATGTTGATGCCCTCATTCAACTTTGCGAGAGAGGGATTGGGGGGGGGGGGGGGTGAATCAAGATTCAAGACCACAATTGTGAAATATATCAAATACAGGTTGACACAATACACTACATGTATCATTGTCCTGCTGATCTCCGACAAAAGTGGAGGGAGATTGAGAAGAAGAAGAATAGCAGTTTGTCTGATAAGTGTAGTCAGTTGAAACTAATTTGGGGATTAAACATTATCTTTTCATACTTTTGCCTACAAACGATTCAAAACATGGGGCCTTATTCTGAAAACTATGTTATGGTAAGGAAAAAGATGTTGTCATAACAAACTGAAATTACACGAATGAATACTTTTCATTGGTGCTTGTGCAAATGTCTCTTAACTTTATGTGAATGTAGCCAGCTATTGTGCAGACATTAACCAATGACCTGTCCTAATTTTGATTTGTTATGACAATTAGCATTACAAACATAAAAGATGACATTGTTTTCAGAATACCACCCTACGGTTGTGTAACGTAAAGCTTTAGAATGATTTTTATGATCAATCCCATTGGCAATGTACAATCAATTGTAAAAATCACTCGTTAAGATCAATTTCAAGCTTCATGTTACAGGGCCCGGGGGGGGGGGGGGGGGGGGGGGGGGGTGTTTCATAAAGCTGTTCGTAAAGTTACGCATGACTTTACGAATGAAATATATGACAAGCCAAATGGGATGCTCAATCGTTTTAACTGCATCAACAAAAGTTGAACTGTGCAGATGTAGATTAATATTCTTATTTATAACATTTTTAATGCAAAGTATATTTTTTGCCATTTTTTAATTGAGGTTATTGGAAGTACAGTCACACTTTGTTAAAACATCAGGAAACACTTTTGTAAAGTCATGCGTAACTTTACGAACAGCATTATGAAACACCCCCTAGTGTTGTTTGTATATGTAAGCAAAAGTCACAGGGGAAAAACAAGTTTATTGCATCATCAGAGGATTGGTTCCAGTCCCCAATTATAGCAAACAAAATCCCATCTACATGTAGATACATTCAAGTCTTTTGAACAAAACAGTTTTAAGATTATTTTACTTGTCCTACATTGAGACTAACAAAAAAAGGGAGTGCTCAAGTTTTGAAGTCTCATGCACATAAATAGTGCTCATAACATAACATTGCCCATCTGATGAAGCAAATAAAGACAACTCTGTTAAAACAAACAGATCATCTTCTTTATTTTGTGATAGGAAACCAAAGAAGAAAACTAAGTTTTTTTCAAGATGATTATTATTCATAGAGAAAAAAGGTGGAAATAGAACATTTTTATAAAAAGACTTTACAATCTCTGTTTTCAATCTTACCTCATAGGACCAAGTACAATCTATCCCAGCAAACTTCTTGATACATCTTCCGACTTCAACATCTTCGTGAGTGCTCCACAAATTCTTGAGACAGTAGCTGACATGAGGTATCATTTTCCTAAGAGTGGCACGACTGAAGACCATCCCAGTACCTCCCATGCAGAAGTTATCATCGTATTCCAAATGTAATAGCCCCAACTCCTCCACTTTCCCTCGCCCAGCTTGCCCTATGAAATATGTGTGACTGCTGTTCAACGATCGCAGGAATTTTTCCATACGATCCCCTCGAATGTAGACATCATCGTCTGCTCTCATAAACCACTCGTATTTATCGATAAAATTGTCATGCATGTATTTCAACATCATGAATGATTTCTTCTGGGGTGGGTATGCATCTGTAACACCAGGTAAACTTATTACAGGAAGGTTCCATTCTGGTGGGACACTGGATGCTCCACTCGAGAAAAAAGCAACTTGTCCAGGGATCGTTTGAGCCCAAGTCCTGTTCACAGCTACAGCTCGAGTCTCTAAGAAAATGGCAGCAGTCATAACACCAACCATCAACAGGTTTTTCGAGGGATGGTTCGGTTCCGGTGTGGAGAGAAATGGGTCGTCTCTTTGAAAGTTTTGCGAGTTGCACGACTTTCCCGCCGGTACCCACACCATTCGCAGCCAGGTAGCCAAGGTGAACCCGATCACCAAACTCGCGAGCACGTTGGCCAGCTTGCGGACCCCCGAACTTCTGCTGCCCGACCCCATCGCTCTTGGAACAACTTTGCTCAACTTTGACAACGAAGTTCCACGTTCTTTACTAACTGCCCGATGCAATCTACTGCTTTCATACACTTTACTAGAAGTCATCTACTAAATAGCACCATATTCCAACTGGTTGTAAAAGAGCATAACTTCAAATTAGCTTATCAACTCCATCGAGTATATCCGTAACTCTCCAAGCACATCGCCATGTTTACCGTGAGTGGTGCATTCATGCCTGCTGCTTACGTCACCAAACTCCGATAATACGTTGCATTGTCCGCATGCATATTGCCAAGGTTTTGATTGAGGGGTAATAACGCATCCTCCCGATCGAACCGTGATTCACTTTTTTTTCTGATATCGTCTCCAGAATAGCTTCCCCAAAAGAGATATTTCATAATTCATAAAGTATAACTTGATTTTGGTTAACTTCATTTTTTTATATTAATTTTTTGTGGCGTAATGAAATACAATGACTAGTGGAGTAGTGATACAGGTATTCCCATTTTTGTTGAAACAAGTAGCTAAGCCTAGGCCGAATACGCCTTTTGATGTGTTGTTTTTGACCAATCCATTGGCCCTATCCAATTCACAACCGTTATATTCTTATAGATTAGACTCGGAAATCTCTCATCATGATTTCCGGATTTTCAACATTAATTTTGGAGTAAAATGCACTGAACTTTTTGTGAAAACTACTAATTGCAGAGATGAAGTTGAATAAAAGCCCTCAAGTATGGAAAGCCGCGATAAAGAGAGAGAGAGAGCGAGTCAGAGAGAGCGAGGGTGTCAGAGAGAGGGAGGGGGGGGGGGGGTAAAAAAGGGGGCGATGTTTCGTGCTAAAAAGTCAATTCAGTGACCTTATCTGCTATAGATCAGGCCTATTTCGTTATCTGAATTTATATTCATGCATTTTTGTTTAAAAATTGTGCATAAAAGTTGGGCAATATACGCTAGACAAAAAGAGACAACTCAGCAACTCCCATGATACTATTTAGAGATGGCGCTAATCAAAATAATGTTTCAGTCAACACAAGGCTCTCAACTGAAAGCTACGAGACCACGAAAAATCGGAGATTCTCGCGAAATATAAGGAAGAAACTCTTTATAATGCATAATGTTAAATGTGAATAGAGATCTATACATATCACTGGCGGATCCAGGGGGGCACAGGGGGCACGTGCCCCCCCCCCCCCCGACCAATTTTTTTTTTTGCTTGTCAGGGAATTATGGAGGGAAAGTGGACCCCCATAACCCCCCCCCCCCCTGGCGAGACCAAAAAAATACGGGTCTACCTTTTCCAAAAGTTGACAAACCTTCATTTGTGTGCCCCCCCCCCCTGTTGCTCAATCCTGGATCCGCCACTGACATACACATTATTATTTATATATTATATCTAAATCTATCATAAACCTGCCTCTCTTTCCCTCTTCTCTCTCTCTCTCTTTCACAGCTTCCATGTCTCTGCTTCCCACGCTCCCTCTTTCTCTCCCCCAACCCATTCTTTTATCATTTTTCATTGCACAAAAATGATTTCCGTTTCCCCGTTTTTCTGGTCCCAACTGTGATCGTGAAGAAGGTAAGCGTGTGAAAATGATTGACCCTTCCTTAAGGGCGTGCGATCTGATATGATGATTATGATATAATATGAAATATTTTGAGAACTTTCTTGTTCTTCTTACAATGCGCACCCTTCCCTCTTTGAACATTTTCGTAAACGCAAGCGTGAGGCAGATAAAAGAAAAAGATGGAGCAAGTGAAAATCATAACGATGTCTCATAGCAAAATCTATTATACATGTACTACTATTCAAAAGAGGGCGAGTTCATTATCAATATCCACCAAGTGTTAATTTCTTTTATTAATTAAACGAAATACTCTCTTCCCTGTATTTTTGTCACTATTTGATTTTCTTCTTTAGTATTATTTCTTTGTTATTTTGCCTGTTTACCTATATATAATCAAGTAAAATCAGGGGCGTATCCAGGATTTCCCAATAGGGGGGGGGGGGGCGCCAGGAATTATTGATCGCCGTCATGGGGGAGAAATTTTTGCTTGAAGGGCTGAGATGCAAAATAGTGCTATATAGTGCTACATAGTGCTATATTGTTTTTTTACGACGGCCAATAAATCATCTTCATAATCTCATCTGTATTTTCTTCTATACAAGTTAAATATTAGGCCTATTTTGTTCACACTGCTGTGAAACAGAACTTTCCTTTTATCATTTCATTTACGTTTACATACATTCCAGAAACGTTTTTAAAAAATTACAACCCAGCTGCATCCAGAAACCATAAAACCGGTACATAACAATGCATCAATTAGGCATAGATAGATTTTGAAGATTAAATGCAAAAAAATGTAACAAACCACACAACAATTCCGGATTGAATTCAATTGTTTTTAATACAAAAATATTTCAGTATAAATAATTTACACTATAATACAACATTTATTTAGAAGTTCAATATGAATAATTTTGATTAAAAATTTACAACATAAAATGCGGTACAAATAAAAATAGGAATGATACAACGTAACACATTATTATTATTAGGAAGGAAGGGAGGAGAGAGAGAGAGAGCGAGAGAGAGAGAGGGTGGGGGAGGGGGGGGGGGGGACTGAATAGTATTATTCTCGGAGAATCTCAAAGGAATTACACAATATACGTTCAGTTGGCAAATATATGATTGTAAAAGCGGACACACATAAAAATAAGAGAGACGATGCATAATAAATACAATCATAAAACAGACTGAGTTAAATAGTAAATAAATTATATGAATCAACTGAACATCTTAATAATCCCATACGTCAAGTCCGATTTTCTTCCCAATGAGTATACGAACACACCGAGAGGAAATGAGATACAATTTTATGATGCCTCTTTGTCTTTGAATATACTAAACGATAATTGGCCTGAAGATTTCCAAACTGCTTTTCAGGCAGGTTTATGCATGATTCAGTTACTTTCGATTTTGACTCAAAATGGTATATAGGTCTACAATTCAATCAAAGCATGGATTATTTCGGTAACAATAACCTTAGTGACTGTTTTTTGTCTGAACGATATGGTGTAAAGTTTTGAACACGGGGGAGATGACGGCAAAGCCTATCATCCTATATAGCTGTAAAAAATGATGATAAATCAAGGTATATGGCGATCGACTGAGGCTTATTCTCCTCAAATCTCAGAAAGCTAAGAACCTCACGCATTATTAGTGATAAGCCGGAGTCCATTAGTCTAAAACAGATTTTCCTCCGGAAATTTGGCAAGAATACCGAGACTTGCTAAAATAATGTACCATTCATACTTAGAGGTAGACAACATCCCAACTTTCAATTGGAACGCCATCACTTTTGAGTTAATCATTTTTTTTTTGTTTCTTGTGTGTTGCTGGTATCTATAAATATTTTAACGGTACGAACTGTGTCGATGCTTGGGTCTCAATTTTACAGATACAATTCTGATCATAATGATGACCCCAAGATAAAGCAAAAATGCGAAATCCCATAGATTATCAATATAATGTGATGTTTTTAATCCTCCGTACTTTGAAAAGTTATGGTCACGATTCAAAGGAAACCCATCATTTTTTGTTATATCAGACCAACCAGATATGCCAACACCAATGAAAATTCAAACATCAAACAGCAAACGATCAATCTCGCTTCCGTGACCAGTTCTTAATGCGTCAGTTTTGTCAAACAACGTCAAATCCGATCACTTTTGGTATGTGGGAACTTCTTTCATGACAAGAATAATCCATTTTTAAATCCATTAAATGTCTTTGTTATATATAATCATCGATTTTGTCATCGTTGTCCACATTGTCATTATGAAACAATGTGCCGAGTGGCGGAATAATGCTCCCCAAACTTTCATTCCTTTTAAAATAGTCTATATTTAACCATTGTTGAGAGATCGAGGAAGCCTTTATAACATATCACGCTTACAAGTAAGCTGCAGGGATCTTTCTGTTTTAGGCCCTATCCGAGGGACTGTTATTATATTCCGCATTCATACGCAAGAATTTAGTCTCAAATCCAAATTCAATTTGAAACACAATTGCTTTATCTTCAAAGGACGCATACAAATTAAACAGGCAACAGGCTTAAGGTCGGGCCTACATAACTGGCATGTTTTTCATATTATACAATTTTGTTTTCTTCTTTAAAGCGTTTAATCCTCCTTGGTGTAGATAACAAAATCTGAATATATCATGCGACTCCATGTGTAGTCTTATATCACCAAATTAAATTGAATGTCGTACTTTCCGTTGTTTTCAGTGATTCCATTCAAGTTATTTATCCGACTATAATTATATCAATGTTTGTTTTTTTTCTTCAAAAAATGAAGTCCATTATCTTGGAAACGAAGACTTTTTTAGTGTCTTCAATGTAGATATATTGAGCTAACCACAATCATGTTTTTGAGTTATTTCACATCGGATGAAAAGGCAATTTCATCGATACTTATCGATACGATATCAAATTTACAAAATAATTCTAATATCTTTCTAAAATTTATTTTGTTATTGTGAGAGTATTAACAGCTCACGGAACACGATTATAATCTTGTAAACAGATGACGACTTAACAGCCAACTTAAACATAAAATTCTGCGCGAGTTAGGCTGCTCAATAGTATAGCCCGAGGAATAATGGAATACGATCAGCTGAACAAAAATGAAAAAGTCAGTATTATTTTAGGGGATTAATAACTCACGCAGACTGTCTAAATGTTAATACACTAAAGTTGATCTGTGTTTCATTAAAATGCCGAATTCTCTGCACTATCAACATGGGAATCAATAGTTTGTGCAAGCCCTACATGTTGTATATAATAATTAATGTTCAATCACGGACCTGGAAGAAGATTTTCCATTCGACCCACATCCTGATGTTAATTGCTAGTACCGTTGTATTTCTTTAATTTACTAGACTTTTTAAAGGAGTGTACATTTACTACCTCAAAAAGGTATAAAAGGTACACAAAATTGGACAAGCTCATGGAAATTGTGATTTTCATTTTTTTGTCGTTGTTGAGATTTATTAACATGAAAAGAGTTTTAATTTGAGAACTGTAATTGCAGATGAAATTTCATGAGATATTCATAACTGAGCGAATCAACAGCCACACAAGATATTCATCAACTATTAAATCCTTGAAAAATTCAGCACTAAAGTGTGACTTCTCGAGGATGCAGGCCTCTTTGGACATGTTGGACGGAGTTTTGATGCGGTTAAGTTTTCCCCTCATAGATATATCAAAATGAAAACAAAAAATGAAAATCTATTTTTGGACACATCTGTTATTACCTTTATATATTTCTTTATAAATATCTGGAATAAAAAGCGAATCTTAATACATGTACCGCTTTTCCTCTATTCCTCTTTTGCCTTCATTTTCCAAGGAATCAGTCAAGTTTGCAGGGATTTTTTTTTTTCTAGACCCAACAAACAAACGTAGTGAGCAGGATATGGCATCTACATGGCCGGTTAGTAGCATTCTAAACCATGCTATCAATTACTCTCTTTTGAAATCCGAATATTCTAAAAATAATTCATACTTGAAAGGATATAAATATCATCTGCTCTAAGTTTGTAATTTGTATTTATAAGACGTCAGAAATAGTGCAGACAGATATTTCTCATGAAAAACACAAAACGACTAGAGAGAATAATGAAATTATGTGCATGTTGGGTGTACCTATGAACAGAACTTAGGAAATATCCTGTATGATATTTTGAGGTAGCTCAAGAAGTTTATGGAAACGTTATGAAGCAGCTTGATTTTTAATGTGCACTTTCCACCTGAGGATATAATCCCTATCCCTATTTCCTGACGAAATGTGACTACCTGATGAAGCAGACATATTTTCACTACCATTCCCTTCTCCCACCA
This sequence comes from Heliocidaris erythrogramma, assembly GCA_025617745.1. Taxonomy (NCBI): domain Eukaryota; kingdom Metazoa; phylum Echinodermata; class Echinoidea; order Camarodonta; family Echinometridae; genus Heliocidaris; species Heliocidaris erythrogramma. Next base: position 12,447,189 of record CM046860.1, on the reverse strand, counting down.
ATTAGCCATGCTCTATTTATCCTCTTGTAAAAAGCCCTAAATGGGTCAACAATTCCATTGAAGCGGTTACATTTGCCCATTTACTGAAATATAATCATTGCGGTCACAATGCTAAGTACAGCTAATACATCCATATAAAATACTATTTTTTCAAGCCTCTTGTTAGCAGTATTTTTTCAGACGGTGGGATTCTGTGCTGATTCATTGCATATTTACTCAAAGAAAACTCAAATGATGCCCCTTAAGGTTGTATTCTAAACATAAGTTTGTAGCTACATTATGTAGATTGAGAAAATAAAGGACAGTGTAGTCAAATACAATTGACAGCTCACTTCCCATCATCAGCAATGCTTTATAATGAAAACCTGCAACTTTGATGATAGGTACGATAGGTTTATATGCAAGCCACTAACTTAATCAAACTTGATTTTGAAATAAAGTTCTGAGTTGCTACCGTACATTCAGGATTGTATTCACTCTCTTGCAGTCTAGCGCTTCACACACTCGCTCTTGTTTTATTTGATCTCACTGCACTTCAAGGATATTATTGCAAGGAGGGTGAATACTATTGCCAGGTCACATTGAAGACAACATCAGTGGTCAAATCCATCTTTTACAAGGGCTCACAAGTCAACAAGTGTAATTGATGGAAACAAAGATTTGTATGCAACAAAGTAACATTTTTCAAAACTTGCAATATATACAATATACATGTACATTGTGACAATCTTAAGATTGCCATTATATAATCTTTACCACTAGTATGCCAACCTTTTCCAGTGGAGGGGATTTCTGCCATCCCTATACCATGGATATAGTATAATCATGCCTATACATCTGGCCGAACTGTTGTGAACGCAATTTCTCAGTTGCAAACTTATTTCTCAAGTCTAAAGTACTTTTTGATATCAAGTTTATAGATATCCACCTCTAGTTACCATGCGGCTTCAATTAATATGAGCAAAACTCACTACATCATGAAAGATGTTTTTACAAGAACATAAGAATTATTAATTAGCAATCATTCTAAAAGCATATGAGATCAGGCATATTCATGAGATATCACAATCTTAGGTGCTTTGTGATCAAAATCAGAGGAATATATTAAATACACTACTTTTTCAAGTACTATGATTCTCATGATTATGAGATCTATATCAACTTAAAATAAGTAAGAATGTGATCTATCATAAAAATTGTTCATCCTTTAGATAAACTTTACACAGATTACATAATGGAACAAAATAATAAACCCATAATAAAAACAAAACCTGAAATTCATCTGAATGTTCTGAAGACCCTTCCCATATTCAGCCTAAACATAATTATACTCTCTTCCACTTATTATATCAGTTTTCATTATCAGTGTGGTATAAAGCCATTCCTTCAACAAACTGGGATCAGCGCCCATGCTGTTTATTGTTTAGTGCACACAGAACCCTATTTAAAATCACTGATAGCAGAAGTCCAATAAAATGTCCCATAAATAACAAATCACATCAAAGAGCCCTGCTGAATGTTTTCAGGAGAAGAACCATCTTTTCAGTTTTGATGTAGGTATTATATCCCAACTAGAGCATGGGCATTCTTAAACATCAAGTAAACTGATATTTTCAATGTCTTTAAAAACAAAATTATTCCAGTATGGTCTGTAATGTGTGCGACAAATTCATATTAGACACATCTTGCAGGTTTTGCACATCTATTGGACTGTATCCAAAATATATTCTTATAAATACCGAAGTTGCATCCTGTAAATGATTGATATCTTAAACCATTATCAAGCTAACTACTTTATCCACAAACTGCAGTTATTCCTTGTAAAGAGATTAATTTGAATCATTCCTCCGATGGTTCTTTTGGCATAAAAAGTATTCCATGGAATCATCATTCAGAATGCAATGAAAGGGCCCCTGCAACCCAAATGAAAGTTTATTCCTGTTGATGTGCAGGGATGCATACAACTAATATTCTGTTATTCACAACATTTAGATATGTTTCATAGATTTTTAAATGTTTTTTGAAATATTTTCCTCAATCTTCAAAGCTCCACCCTAAAGAAAATGCTCCAGATCTCATTCCCGCAATCATCAGTCAGCTACACGAACATTCTACAAGAGACAATGGAATGTACGGTAACTTCCCCCAGCTCAGCACATGCTCACAATAGAATTGCGCGTTTACAAACAATACCTCCTCGATACCATTCTTTTCCTGATGATGCTACAGCATGTCTGACAGAGCAACTCCTATGTAAGCATTGTATGGTCTATTAGAACAGATGGTCATCTCTGGCAAGGCTACATACCACTTAACTCACTAATGATTGACAGATGATGTCATTGCAGGAATGAGATCTGCGGCATTTTTCTTTAGGGGGGTGGAGCTTAGCATGTTTGAGAAGATGACTTTAAAAATATTTTAAAAATTTATGAAACATATTTAGATGTTTGAATAACAAAACAAAAGTTATATGCATCCCTGCACATCAACAGGAAGCAACTTGCATTTGAGTTGCAGCGACTGATTATTCCTTGGTTTAAACAGTCATTAATAGTCAAAGGTATAGTCTGGAGTTCTGGCTATGATAAAACTTAAATTCATGAAATCTAATACATAAAATGGTTTAAAAAAGACAACAAAACTCACAAGGAAGTGATAACTCTAAATGCATATGAAAAAAAATGCACAATTGCAGAGCAATCAGTTTGTATAACCATGGAATTCAGTGAGTATATGGGACTAGGAGATTGGTTCTTTCTAGCTTTGATCAATCTACTACAGATAACACGACCGCAAAGACTTTTGAAAAGTCAACTTAAGGCTATTTCAATAGCCCCGTCTATCAACTTCTGATATGTGCGTACATTACAATGACATATTACATAATCCGAACATGATTTCTAAGGGATATATTGAAATTGCCCTTGAGTTGATTTTTTGAAGTAGTTGCGACCGTGTTTCAGGTAAAAAGTGGTAAAACCCTGACCCATATATGAATATCTACACAGGTGTTATTTCAATACAGTGCCTATACCTTGAAGATATTGTTTTTCTGGAAATACAGTCTCATAACCAGAACTCCAGATCATTGTTAACCCTTTCGAGACAATTGACATTTTGTGGTTTAGCGCAATAACTTTTGATTCACCAGATGTACGGGTAGAAAGAGCAAAAAAATTCTGCACACATTATGTACATTTTTATTGCATGACCATATTGCGATTGATGCCAGGAATTTTAAAAAATGAGAATAAGCTTTAATATCCTTAAATTGGCAACACATTGAGATGTTCAAAATCATTGCTTTGGCAATGTTTTCAAATATCAACAAGATTCCTAACCATGTATATTGTTTTCAAAGACAACCTTATTAGAACCATGTAGCACTAAAAGAGAAATATTATTGGTGCTAATATGAAGAACAAAATGTGATTAATTTAGCCCTTACATAATTCCTGTCCTGAAAGGGTTACGGTAAACCTTTTGGTTGGATTTGCTCCCCAAGGAAAAGGAAAGTGAACACACATGGTGGATAACGACAGTTGGTACAGACAATTTTTGGAATGAAAGCCTTTCACTCTCTTTAATCTCATTACAAACACAAGCGGGTAAATGTTTTTTCACTTAACACATTAACTTCAATTTGGTATTGTAAATGGTGCATTGGGACCGTTTCATAAAAATTATTATTAATAAGGTAGCTTAGCCAAACGTCGTGGCGCATAAGAACGGGAGAAAGACGCATATGACAAAATTATTCAAAATCATAATTTTATTCTATAGAGGCAGAATCAAAATATTACAATGTAGAATTAGTATTCAAATCTTTGAACACTTTAAAGCAAAATAATATGAAAAGTTTTATTCAGATATGTCCGATTCTATATTTAGAAGCACATACAACACTTGCAATATTCCTCCATGCGTCTTTCCCGCGTCTTTATGCACCATTGCGTTCAGCTAAGCTACCTACCAAGTCATGACCGAATGACTGAAATCAAAGCGTTTGATTGGCTGAGAGCAAATTGTTATAAATCTGTTGCATTTGTTATTGATACATGTAAAAGGTTTGATGAAATGGTGTCCCGATGTAGTCAAATACTCAAGGTGACTTTGGAAAAAACCATAAAGAGCATTTGTAACAGTTTCTGCAAGGTTGGAAAATGCTAGCATTACTCCTGTTCCTACATACTTTGTCTGATAGTTTTGGTAAAGCCCCCCCAATTATTTTCAGTCATTCTCTATGAAAACAGGAACAGTTATAAGGGAGAACAAGTACTCAGCAAAATTCACATGAAAATAATGTACAACATGCGGCTGCCCTAGAAAATAGTTGTTCTTTTCCTCAACTTTTACGATTTCTGTCTAATTGTTGTATTAATGCAACAGATGAACACAATCACCACGATACTTCCTTCTAAATGTGATACTTTACAGTACTATACATGGCATGTGACACACAATTCTCACTTCTATATTCTTATGCAGGTGCAACGACATCATTCCCTTGGTTTCCATTGGTTTCCCATTTCACATAACATATTTGCCAAAAACCTGCTAAATTGTCTGACATATGTATATTACCATAGTTAGGTATCACACAGTAATATTCACATTCCACGTATCATGAAAAGTGATTCCACGGTTTACTCAAGACGAAGCATATTTCATACCTAACCCAATGATATGCTTCAAAATGACACCAGAACAGGACTAAATGTCAAACTATACTCAACCAAAAAAGTAAGTTTCATTTTTCAGTAGAACTCCAGAAATATATTATGATATTTGTTCATTCAAGAAACAACATAAGCAGAATTTTCTGACCGACATTTAGAGTGCTTTGTCTTTCATAGTGCAATGCAGAGTTTATATGTGTATACCCTTTCGATTCTTTTCATCTTTTGTCCATGTACAGACATATAATTACAATTCAGATTCATGAAACTGCATTAAAAATCACAATTTGGCAATGCAATGTCATGACTTTGCATTACAAGTTATGCTCAAACAACCAATCAAAATATTGGTTAGAGAATTCTTCATACTTTGCTTTCAGAATGAAAAATTTCATCTAATATTTCTGGAGTTATACTAAAATGTATAAGAAGGGAACTTACATTGTTGGTTGAGTGTATAAGCCCTTTATGGTACAAAAATAATTATTTACAATAGTTAAAGAACAATGCCTTCAATGTACCTTTAGGCTCTTGGAACCTAATAAAAAGAAAATAATGTTCTATTAAACTCTTCCAATTTGAAGTAACTTTCAAAATTTAGAATTACATTCATCAAAAATCTATAAATGCTTCAACTCATTTGAAATCCTTCATTTCAAATATATCCAACAATTCCAATACACCTTCAATGATCTTCTGTTTATATAATCTAATTAATGCAAATGCAATGATCAAAATACAAAACTCTATATGTTGCGAAAAGTCAGTTCCTTTCTAGGAGTGTGACAAGAATCTTTCCCTCTCTTTTCTAACATAAGAGTTACGAGTCAATTAAAAAAAAATATAAACGATGTAAACCAGAGGCATAATTGCAAAAACAACTTGAAGGGAGGGAGCTTTGCTATAGAGGGTCACAAAAAACAAAGCACTTACACCGATAAACACAAAGATAATTATCTTTTCAAGAAGCAACAAATTACGGGAAAGTATATTAAATGTAGTATGAGCAGGATTTTGAGCATAAAGAGCCTTAAACCATGTTTCCACATACAGCCATTACAGTAGACATTGCACATATGTCAACCCAACTAAAACCAACCGGTTTTGTGGTCTCATGGATACGTCACTGGAACGTGGATCACATGGTTCCAATCCCAGCCACAGCACTAAATGTCACTTGGCAAGACATTCATCTACATTTGCCACTCGCCATCCAGGTGTAGTAGATGGATACCTGGTAGGGAGCTATTCCTTGGGATGGATATATATGCAATATAAAAGTAGCCATTACTGTGATTTATTCCTGGTGGTATTTCTAAGTCACATGCCCAAGAAATGGTTAAGGTGTTAAATCCAGAGTATGGTGGTGTTTGAACAAACAATCTTGACAAAGCTGACTTCCACATATTTACCGTCACAATGAGATGTTTTAACTTTTGATAGACAAATCCTAAACAGAGAAATATAATATTTCAAACCATTTCCGATGAGATTTTATCACAAGTGTACCCAAATAATGTATTCCTTTCTTTCCTTCTGAGATTGAAACATCCATTCATAAGCACACAGGTTTATTCAGAGGTGTTGTAACAAAGACTAACAAATGTGTGAAAATGAAAAAATGAACAAACATATATAAGTTCTTTTGTGAACAAAGGCAGCATATACAACACAATTGATGTAAACATCATATATCCAGATAAAATTACAAACACATATTAAAAATATCAAAACATCAATAATAAAAAGACTGTCTTGGACGATATTGTGGAGACCTTCCCCTAAAGCTTGGTCTGAACTGTCCACGCGGTCTGGGGCCAAACCCCCTATGTCTCATCTCAGGGCGATACTGACGATCAAAGTGTCTCATAGGTTCTGGCTCATACCTATTTCTTGGTTCTGGAGGATCACGGTGGTACTTATCCTGAAAGTCAGGACGCTCACTACCCAACGTCTGAATGGCCATCACTTTATCCCCACCTGGTTTCCCATGGCCATAGTCTATTTGCTGTGGCTTACCGTGACCATAGTCCATCTGAATTATGGGCCTTTCAGAGTGCTCCTGATCATGACTTGGGCTTCTGTTGAATCTGTTGTATCCTGGTGATCTGTGTCCGGGTGATCTGGGTCCTCCTCTAAGGAAAGGAGGTCGTTGGGAAAATCTTGGGCTGATGTTTCCAGGTTGCCCTGCAGCTCCTCCACCACCTAGTACAAATATTTTGGAGTCTGACTCAAAGTCATCCCTTTGAGAGAACATCTGGGGCACAGATGGTTTGGTACCTATAACTTGTATTGGGGAATCTGTGGTGTAATCCTGTGAGAGAGGATGAGACTGTACACCTAAAACAGGTATCTGTGAATCTCCAGGGTTATCTTTGGCTGGAGGTGGTGTCTCAGGATTAGGGGTGGGTTTGGACCGCTTTAGAATAGATCTTAAAGGTTTGGCATCGGCAACCTCTGGGTGAGGTGATAAGGTTTCTGGTGTTGGATTCACACGCTTCAGAGGGGTAAGCGTTGTAGGTGAGACTAAACTAGGTATACGGTTGATAGGCATCGATTCAAAATTCTTAGAAGCTTCAGGGCTCGTTGGAGTATCTTGCTGGTCATCAGACACGTTATCAGTGGACTCTTGACTTGACATTCTCTTAGCACTGACTGGTGGAGGGCCAGGGGGAGGTCCAGGTGCTCTGATTCCTGAGCCTGACAATTGTCTGGCAGTTGGTGGAGGCGGTCCAGGAGGAGGCCCTGGAAATGGACCTCGTATCCTTGGAGACTGTCCAAGAACTGGGACAGGCCTTGGTTCCTCATATTCTTGATTTCTTGTACTCTGGCCCAACACAGAAATCCTCTGTACATTAGGTGTGCGATCATGTATGATTGATCTTATTGGCTGGGCAGGAGGACTTGGAGAAGGATCTGAAAGCTGGCGGACAACTGTGATAGGTTGTCCTACTGATGTTTGTCTTTGGACATTACCATGATTAATGCTTTTTATTGGTTGAGCTTGTTCATTAGGTCCTTGATCCTCCTTTGCAAGAAGCCGTTGAGTTGGCACGATTGGTGGTACCTTGGCTGCAAGTGTAGGTGGTGTTTGAGCTTGCACCACAGGTGGAGCTGGTACTGATCCTTGAGGTGGAGGTGGTGGTGGTGGTGGTGGAAGGTCTTCAGCCACAGGGGGTGGTGGAGGCAACAACATTGCGGCAAATGGAACTGTTGGAACCACTGCAATATTAGTAGCAGGACTTGATGGCACAATTGATTGAGAAGGTTGTGAAGAAGGTTGTGAAGCAGGTGGTGGAGGCGGGGGCGGTGGTGGTGGCGGCGGGGGTGACACCGACAAAGGAATCCTTGGTTTGATAAGAACAGGCTTTTTTGGTTTCACTTGATGTTTCGGCATCCATGGAGCTAAAGGGGCATTCCATGCACTTTTCACAAGTTGTTGTGTAGGAACATGCTTAGGTGCATCTTCTGGAACGGTGTCAGAAAATCTATCATCTTTGTCCTCTGCCATAGGAAAATCAAAATCTTCACTTTCTTCCTCTGTTTCTTTCTCCTTTTCCTCCTTCTCAGCTAGTTGCAACATAAGTTGACCAATACCAAAAGACTGGTTGGCTTTTTCAAGTTTTACCTTTTCCTCAGTAGTTAAGTAATTATCTTCTCCTTCTTCCTCTTCCTCCTCCCCATGTTTATCCTGACTTTCCCTACTTCTGCTGAAAGCATTTGTTGAAGTTACACGTTTTCCACCGGTCCTTTCATCGTCTAACAACTTGGGAGGTAGTTTACGGATAGGGGGAGGAGGTGGCGGTGGCGATTCCCTCTGCTGAAGCTCCACAACATTCCTCTGCGTTCCTGAGAGACTGCTCAGAGTACTCAAGAAATCAGTGGATTTACCAGAGTCCGTTGGCACATTCCGACTGCTTATCAACTTTGTCAGGAACTGCATAGGGTTGGCTGGCACAATGGGTGTCACATTCGGTTGAGAATCAGAGTTCCTGTACTGAGACCCTGCTGGAGGCAGTTGGGGCTCATAATAGGAGTTATCTGTAGGTGGCTCAGAGGACTGGGGTTCTTCCATTTGTAGATGCTCATCTCTGAGTGGTGTTCCTGAGCGTTTGACTTCTTCATCACTTGCTTGTGTGGCTGCATATTCAAAGTCTCTGGGAGGCAGGGGCTTCTCCACATTTGGGTAATCATATTGCGATTGTGAAGGGTCATATGCATCACCATCACCAGAATCACTTGTGTATGCACTTGAATATGATGTTTCATACGATGATTGAGTAGTGTTTACAGGGGGAGGAGGATTATATGAAGGATTGTACGTAGCTGCAGGTGTTGGCTCATAGGTTGATGCCACGGGAGGAGTGTAAGAAGGAACTGATGCAGGTGCTGGTGTTACAGCTGGTGGTGTATATGCAGATGGCCCTGGTGGGTTGTAAGATGCATTAACAGGATTATAAGATGATACACTTGCTGAACTGTAACCTGTTGAATCAGTAGGGTTATATGACACAGAGCTTGCAGCGTCATATGTTGCTGTTGATACTATTGGGCTATACGTCTGAGAAACTGTGGGCGAATAAGCAGGTGATGGCTCTGGTGTGTACACCGAGGATACTGTCGAAACAGCAGGAGCAGGATATGATGGTGCTACTGATGGTGTTGTCACTGCGTAAGCAGTACTTACTGTGGACACTACTGGGGTATATGCTGTTCCTATTGATGAGACAGCAGGTGTATATACTTGCGCAGGAACAGCAGCTGTTGGTGTATATGCAGGAGTTACTGTGGGAGTTGCTACAGGGGCTGTTGCTGCATACACTGGTGCTGCTGTTGCAGGGGGAGGTGGTATGTAAGCTGGTGTCCCAGAAGAAATGGTAGGGGTATACCCTCCAACTGTTGAAGCAACCGTAGGTGAATAAGGCTGTGGTACAGAAGGTGCAGTTGGAGTATACACTGGAGCTGCTATTGCTCCAGTAGGAGAATATGCTGATACAGCAGAGGAAGCAACAGGGACATATGCACTTGGAACCGATGCGACAGTTGGAGTATAGCTAACTGATGATTCTGGGTCATAGGGTGTTGTTATAGCAGGAGTATAAGGTGCCGCTGTCGAGCTGTATGTAGTCGTTGCTGCACTTGGATTATATACCGCTGTGACTGCAGGGTTGTACGTTGAAGCTGGTGCAGCAGGACTGTAAACAGCTGAAGTTGATGGAGTATATGATGCACTGGCCTGCGGTGTGAAACCTGTGGTCATGCTTGGGGTGTAAACAGGGGTGGCTACCGTGTTTGTTACCAATCCTGCACTCTGGGTTGAAGAAGGGAAGTCAAAGGGGCTTGCGTAGGAAGTATGTGCAGGTACATTTGGAGACAGAGAAGGTATTTTTTCCCCCTGAGATGTAGCATTTGGAAAGGTAGGACCGCTTGCAATGACAGATATTTTCTGCCCTGAAGACCTATCAGTTTTGGCTAAGGACCTCTTCCTGGACTTTGAATCTGCACCTGTGGATAAGAGGTAAAGTAGTAAGGACATCAATCAACAACATCATAGGTAAAGCCAAAAAGGTTTACAATATGGCTTACTTTCCTTGTAAATAGTTTCTTTTTATAGTAGGCGCTTGTTTTCAATATTACGTATGAATGAACTACATTTTCTATTAAAAATAATTCATTCCCTCACTATTTGCCCTAAATAATTAAATGTGCTGGTTTGATTCTTTTTACATTTTGCCCATTTTTGAGAAGTATATTTGAAGAATTACATGTAATTGAAACAAAACATGCTAGATGGAAAGCATGAAAGTTTCAGGAAGCACCATGTAACGATAGTCCTGAGAAGGACAGTTCTTTTCAGAAATCTTGCCGAAAGATTACCCAACAGTCCTTCACAGGACTACCCTTACGTGGTGCCTCTGCAAATTTTCACGCTTTCTAATTGTTCCACCATGCAAACCAACAAAGTTCATCTATCATCTTAAATTTTATGCTATTGTGTCTGCATAAAGAGACAATCACTGGAAACCAAACTAAGCGATCATGAACAGGCCAGGCTCCCCCTCTCCTTCCCTGTGCCCCCCTAAAAAAAATCTGACAAAGTCCACTCATTGCTAATTTATATCTTCAAATTCTTACTGGACTCAAAGTCCAAACATTCAATTAAATACTGTTGAAAAGTGTGTAATGCATCTTTCAAATATAAGCAATTGAATGCTGATTCAACATTCTTGTTCTGCTTACTTTTATGATGCCTCTTCCCAGACTTGGATGATCTTGATGATTTGGCAGGCACAGCAGCTATAAAGACAAACACAATCATCAATGTCAGAGAGACATCAACATATAATACATCAAGGAGGGCAGTCTCCAGTTCAATGAAGTCATTCTTGAAAATTCCCATGTTCCACAGTGACTCCTTTCAGTGACTTTTTTCCTAATCTTTTGATGCTGAATGGTAGGAATTACACATGTGCAAACAAAAAGATTAAAAATCAGACAATTTCTCAGCAAATTTCCAATGCAGTACACTGTGCAGTTTACAAATAAGAGCAATATAACTGTAGCTGATCATCTCTAAATTGCTAATGCAATATAAAATATGTACATGTAATCACTATTTGTGTGCAAATTGGCAATTTTTCTGTTAAATTTTGCAGTTTTCGTTCACATTGGTTCATTCAATATGCATTTTTATTTTCTTCAATCGATGTAATAATGAAAAATGAAAGTAATTGATACCAATTTGAGGAGGGAAGGCTGATTAATTTAACCTTAAAAAACATTGAACTGCTATGGGTTAACTGAGTGGCACAATCATCGGTAAGCCATACTCTTCAATAAGCAGAGACATTATGACCTTCCACCACAAAAACAACCAACAAGCTGCAATGGGAGTGTTAGAGTAAACAGCTGAAAAAGCTGGTTTGCGGTGGAAATTTTCTTTTTAATTTTTTTGTATTTTCTGAAAGTTCACTTATTAATCTATCATCTAACAAAATTTCAGGGTTAAATACCATGTTGAAATATGTTTTTCCTCTCATTCAAAATGACCATTTTTCCTGGAATTTCAAACTTTGTGTGTCAGCTTGCTGGGATCGTACTTCACATGGCATTTCTTGTACAGCTCATATACTTTTAGTCCGATTAGAACAGACTCAAAACCTCTTTCCAAAGCCTAGGACTACTCAATGTTTTTCAACTCCATGAACTTTATGTATGACCTGGTGAAAGGTAAATTACCACACTCACTAGTAGAATATTGTCAGATCATACAGCACAGATATGCAACAAGAGGGAAGGAAAATGGGTTACTCTGTGTACCAAAATGTAAGACAAGGCAAGGACAGTTTTTTCGTTTGTTGGAACAAAGCTGTGGAATAGTCTTCCACATGAAATCAGATTTACATCTTCAAGGTCAACCTTTTGTAGACAACTATCAAGCAACCTTCAACGTAATTGATGTTATGAGCTTAAAACTCAACTGTTTTTTATGTACTCCATTTATCATGTATTTGATGATCTTTATAGCTTAGGATTAAGCTTTAATGTTTGTTTAATTGCATCTCTTTTTATTTATTTTTTTTTAAATTTATCTATTCATGTATTACTTGTAATCTGTAATACTACATTTGCTATACATTTTTTCAATTTTCACTCTACTGTATAGTGAATCTTATTTGTGTAAAAATAGATTCTTTTTTTTTTTCTGTAATTATAATTTGAAAAAGAAAATTCACTGCTTTTGATATTTTCTCTCCTCAAGAAATGTAAACTATACTGTATTGTCTTTTAATATTTGTGAATACAAGATGAAACTAAAATGTTGATATAAAGAAAATAAAGCAAGCATCTTGCCAAAAGAATAGAACTAGGCTCGACTAGCACTTGTGCTAACTTCTAGTTCCAATTAGCAACTATATCTTAGTATAAATAGTGCAACTGTATGACATTCAGTTAAGTGTAATCACGTACTTGATTATTCGTTGATCTACAAACATGACTACATATTATTGTAAATCCATTTATATAAATTTCATGTAGATAAGTACTTTTTTATGTATATGTATTCATGTAATATTATTACTCTTTATAATAATGATTATACTGTCATTCATGTGATGTGTTGTTAATAAACTCAAACTCAAACTCATACTATGCATGGTCTGATATTCAAAATCTAGAGAAACAAATAAATATATCGGTTGGTATGGAAAGTTTCAACCCAATCCAATTAGTACTTCACAGTGAATATTAGGGAGTTTTATTATTGTTTTACCTTTCCCAGAACTCAACCTCCTCTTTGAGAGTTAATAGTTGTTCAGTAATTTCTGAATTTAATACACCAATGAAGAGTTGCAATAAAATCCTGGATTTGGAAGTTGAATTCTCACCTATTATCTTTCCTCCCTCATCTGTGTCAGAGAGTTCCATATCTTCTATATCTCTGTTTACTCCATCCTGCTCCTGGGGAGGAGTGGCACCTGAAACAAATGCAAAACCCAATGTAGAAAATCTCAGTCACAGCAATCACACACACAAAAAGAATTTTCTTTTGTATACACCACTGACATATAATACACCTGGGCCCTGTTTCATAAAACTTATTATCAATAACAACTGCCACATATCTATGACAAATTTGCCCTTAGCCAATCAGATGCAAGTATTTCAGTAGCTTATAACTGTTATTGTAACGTGTCATAGATATCAAGTTTCATGAAACGGGGCTTTGTGGGAATAACTTTTGAGTGTGCAATGACACTGAGCATGGGTACAGATATGATAGATGGAGAGAGAGAGAGAGCAAGCAAAAAGAACTAAAAAAAATCAAAAGGCATTCTCTAATATAGGATGGAAGGAAAATATATCAGTTCAGGAATTCTAGGGCCAACAACAAATCATCATAAATTTTTGTGAAAGTGCCGTAATAATTCATTACAATTACATTCTTGAGGTTGAGAATCCCAGTACCAAATGTACGTCCTTAGACAAAGCATATTTTAAAATTGAAACTGTGTACTGAACAGTCCTGGATATGAAGTTATTCCTTGAATAAGTGCAGCATGATAAACCAAGGGTGATATAGGTGCCATGACCAACTTCGAATGCAGAATATGAGCACTTTACAAGAAGCACATAGAGTAAAACTAATCACATTGGTCTCTACAGGAAGACTACTTCTCGACCTATCCTTACAGGCAAGTCTGATGGTCTTGAAATAAAAATCAGAAACCACTCTTTAAAGGTACAGTTGAGTTCTGGTCATGCAATTACATTTTGAAGGAAACTGTCTCAAAGCAAAAGAGAAAGAGTGATCATGTCTACATAAGAATTTTTGTACACTGTGATGTTTTGAAATCATCAAGATGACAAGAAATTCACCCAATCTCACTGAAAAGTACATGGACTGCACACAAAAATGGGTATATGGGACTCCACAAACATGTGGCATGAATGTTCATCCCGTATACTTCAGCTATTTATTGTCCTATTTCGAATATGAGGGCATTTGAAGAGCAATCCTTTTCAAGGGACATGTCTACTATGACGTTCTTCTAAACTGACATGAAAAGAATGAGAAAGCTCACATATTATTTTTTACCTTTCCCAGAACTCAACCTTTTCTTTAATTCCTAAGTGCCATGTCTTACCTGGTGAAGGAGCATCTGATGAAGGAGATGGTAAAGGGCTCAAGTCAATCTCAGGTAGAACCTTCTTGTAGTCATCTAACCTCTTCTTCAAGCTAGTCACCCTGGTACCAAAGTTCTTGTATGCCTGGAAAGGAAGTGATGTGACATTGATTTCAATGGTTTTACTTTTTGTAAAGTATGCTATTACTGTAGTACAGTAAGAGATCACACATTTGGGTACTTTTTACATGGATAATTATTCATGAAATTTGCAAAGCATGAATGTCAAATACCTCCATGTCCAGAAACAAATTTCATTCCCCTTCCCTCTAGTCTTTTATACAGCCCTTTATATGTGTTTCCTGGAATCCACACAATTGCTAAATGGAATAGACACAACTTGTTGTTTTTTCTTTAATAGAACTAATGATGGCTTTGTTTGAACAGAAACTACAAAATAATTTGACTAAAGTCATTTACAGCAACAACAAACAAGAGCCCCAGGGGGCACGACGCTCACCTGAGGTGGATCAATTCACATCTGGTGCATGCTCTCTCTAGCACCACCAGGAGATATGTTAGAAATTGAAACAACTAGGAGGATGTACATGTATATGAGATGATGTTAGAAATTAACATAATTCCCCCCCCCCCCCCCCCACCCCATGGTCTACAATGTCATGTATTATTTGAATCCCCTACCCCTAAGGATGATTCCTACCAAGTTTGGTTGAATTCCGATCATGTGTTTTGGAGAAGATCAGAATGTACATTTTGCCTGGCAGCGCCCCCCCCCCCCCCCTACAGTATGTTACCCCCACAGGGGCCCTATAGGGCCACTCAGAGAAATTTCATGAACAACATTCATTCTTCATCTATAGAGGTATCTCCATACACAATACCAAGTCTAAGCTATGCCTGGTTCTGGAGAAGAAGATGTTTGAAATTTACATAGCTTTTACAATTGGGGGCCCTCCCCCTGGGCCCCCTGGGGGCCACATGCACCATTTTAGCAACTTTGGGTCCCCTACCCCTAAGGATGATTCCTACCAAGTTTGGTTGAATTCCGA
Source organism: Heliocidaris erythrogramma (assembly GCA_025617745.1). NCBI lineage: Eukaryota > Metazoa > Echinodermata > Echinoidea > Camarodonta > Echinometridae > Heliocidaris > Heliocidaris erythrogramma. The sequence continues at coordinate 12,431,808 of CM046860.1, read as the reverse complement.
TCATGTGTTTTGGAGAAGAAGATCAGAATGTACATTTTGCCTGGCAGCGCCCCCCCCCCCTCCAGTATGTTACCCCCACAGGCCCCTATAGGACCACTCAGAGAAATTTCATGAACAACATTCATTCTTCATCTATAGAGGTATCTCCATACACAATACCAAGTCTGAGCTATGCCTGGTTCTGGAGAAGATGTTTGAAATTTACATAGCTTTTACAATTGGGGGCCTTCCCCCTGGGCCCCCTGGGGCCACATGTACCATTTTAGCAACTTTGGGTCCCCTACCCCTAAGGATGATTCCTACCAAGTTTGGTTGAATTCCGATTATGTGTTTTGGAGAAGAAGATCAGAATGTACATTTTGCCTGGCAGCGCCCCCCCCCCCCCCCTCCAGTATGTTACCCCCGCAGGGCCCCTATAGGGCCACTCAGAGAAATTTCATGAACAACATTCATTCTTCATCTATAGAGGTATCTCCATACACAATACCAAGTCTGAGCTATGCCTGGTTCTGGAGAAGAAGATGTTTGAAATTTACATAGCTTTTACAATTGGGGGCCCTCCCCCTGGTGTCCCCCTGGGGCCACATGTACCATTTTAGCAACTTTGGGTCCCCTACCACTAAGGATGATTCCTACCAAGTTTGGTTGAATTCCAATCATGTGTTTTGGAGAAGAAGATCAGAATGTACATTTTGCCTGGCAGCGCCCCCCCCCCTCCAGTATGTTACCCCCGCAGGGCCCCTATAGGGCCACTCAGAGAAATTTCTTGAACAACATTCATTCTTCATCTATAGAGGTATCTCCATACACAATACCAAGTCTGAGCTATGCCTGGTTCTGGAGAAGATGATGTTTGAAATTTACATAGCTTTTACAATTGGGGGCCCTCCCCCTGGGCCCCCTGGGGGCCACATGTATCATTTTAGCAACTTTGGGTCCCCTACCCCTAAGGATGATTCCTACCAAGTTTGGTTGAATTCCGATCATGGGTTTTGGAGAAGAAGATGAAAATGTAAAAAGTTAACGGACGACGCACGACGGACGACGCACGACGCACGATGGACGACGGACGACGGACAAATTTCCATCGCAATAGCTCACTCGAGCCTAAGGCTCAGTGAGCTAAAAAACTAAACTATACTTTAAACAAAACTAACAACACACAAACAAACACGAAAAATAAATAAACTAAACCATGTATTACAGAAACATACAGTTTAAAGAAATATGTGCTTTCCACCAAAGTAAAATAAAACATTGCTGACTGTAAAATTGTGAGACTCACATTTGCAACAATCTTTGCTTCCCCCATCTGAGCATCATAGAAGATCTCACTCTTCTCCAGGAGATCAACCAGCTGTGTCCTGAGCTTGAGTTCTTTCTCCAAGGCAACCACAAACTCCTCCAGACGATCAGCTGCATCCTCAAACTGCTGGGAGAACAGCTTCCCTCCGGCTCGGTCTACCTCAACAGAAGGGTTTAAAACAAAAAAGTAAAGTCATTTACAGAGTTTATGCAAGCTGGTGTTATTGATATTCAAAAGCTTAAATAATGGCAGACCTGCCAACCCTGAAGCCCAAGAAATAGGGACAAATGACAAGGCAGAGGCTGAAAATAGGGACATTTCTGAGTTTCCTATACATTACTACAGACAGATTTTTGCAAAAAAAGGGACACAGTGGTAGAAGTGGCTCCTTCTTTTACCAAAAATCGGGATTGTCCCTGTTAAATAGGGACAGGTGGCATGTACATGTATGTAATGGTACCTTCTTGTATAACGCTCAGGTCAGTCACATCGTGAAGCTCATGGCGTTCCAACATTAATAATAATGGTATTTATTGATTAAAAAAACAAGACATATTACAATATAACAAAGATCTTTACATTCGCAGTAATACTGAATTGCAGTAAAGATTTACAAAATAACATAGGACACTACATAGGGCTTTTATAATAAGAGAGGGGGGTAAGAAAGAGAGAGGGAGGGGGAGATAGAAGGGGAATTGACAGGATGAGAGGGGTAATTTGGAAACTAAATTACAATGGAGATGTATCAGATAAGAAAACTGTGACCATTTTGAATCAAAATAAAGTGTTTGGAGAAGAACATGGCTAAAATAGTGGGAATTATTTTCTTGATGTACATAAATATTTAACACCATATTGTATTATATTTTATAAAATATTTCAAAGTGTATACATTCAAAGACAGATATTAACATTGGGATATTAATGAATGTGAACAAACATATATATATATATATATATATATAATGTAATAAAATCATAACATTTACATCTAATCATATCAATGTATTAAAATATATGTATGGAAACAAATTATACAATTAAAAATTAAAAGAAATTTGGCCGGATCCAGCAAATACAAACACTCATAAGCATTTCGAATTATTTATACACAAGTACATAACTAAAACAAGTACTAAGCGAAAGGGGGAAAAAAAAAATCCAAATTGAATCATTTTTTAACACCCACAAGTGCTTAGTTCGGCTAGATCCGGTCACATATATTGGCAAGATTAAAATATTAATTTATTGATTACATTCAGTGTTCAGTTGGTATTCTACGGGAAGAGGGGAAGTAATGATAATTTAATTCTCATTCAAATTTTCATTTAGAGTTTTAACAATGAAGGGAATGGGCTAGACTTGTATCTTTCAGTTCTACATCTAATGGGTTTCAACAACTTTAAATTTCTCAACTGTCTACCAGGATCATTTATCTCAGGGAGCCAGTCTCGGAAACTACTAGAATGTAACAATGATTTGCCAAACTTGAGGCAGGCTTGGTCATGTCTGGTTTCTAGCATATCCGTACTCGTAACATTTCAAGCATTATCATAAGAAATGTAGGCAGGACCCAAAATCAACTTCAACACCCTCTTTTGGACCCTTTTGATTGCTGCGGCCTGAGCTTTTGTTAGGCCGGGATGCCAAACAGGTACTCCATATTCCAATAATGGCCATATGAACCCTTTGTATATCAGTATCAAGTCCTTCACCGGAAGTCTGAATGGGATGAGGGATCGAATCATGTGCATTCGCCCGTTCGCCTTACTGACCATTTGATTGACTTGGTCATCCCACTTCAGATTTACCTGAATGAGGATTCCTAATATTTTCACTCTGTGACAAAGCATCATTGGCAATGATCAAAAATAGTATAGGACCAAGTTTGGTGCCTTGTGGGACACCGGCTGTCAGTGATACTTCATCAGAAAAGTGACCCCGGTACGGAGTACGCCCTGTGAGGAAATCAGCAATCCGTTGAACAATAAATTCACGAGGGTTTGAATGAGTTTATTCATCACTATAGAGTGGTCCACCCTATCAAATGCTTTTGAGAAGTCTGTGGCAACAACCAATGAGGTTATCTTCTCACGTCTATCAGCATTTTTGCACAAGAAATTGACCAAGTCCACAAGATAATGGGTTGTTGATCTGCCTGAACGGCTTCCGAACTGGTTCTTGTCAAGGAGAGTTTCAATATCAGCCAACAACCATTTGGCAATGAATTGGTCTGGTCATCGCCGAGTACCCAAATATGTCGCGCTCTAGCATATCGGGTACCCATTTACATCTGGCAGAAGAGTGGATTAATGTCTTGCCAAAGGACGTTAGTGCCAGGCTGGGATTTACGCTCTGAACCCTTGAATTGAGAGTCAAGTGAATGAACCTCTATACCACAACACCACCACTGAGTCTTAAGGTACATGTATCTTCACTTGAAAGACACCTCTGACAAACTGATTTACACAGAAAACACTCTTCTAGAGTAAGACGGTCAAGTGCATCCTCAAACTACTAGGAGAACATCTTGCCTCCTGCTGCTTGGTCTAGATCTTAAAAGAAGGGTTTTGAAGAGATCTATTTGTATTCAAATGTCAAAATGAATCACAGGGTTCATACTTAATCAAATTGTAAAACTTGATGGGGGTTTTCACACATTGTATTTTCCACAACTTTTTTGAGTATCTTGACAGGAGCTGAAATATGCTGATACATGTAGGTGACTGAGCCTTGCATACAACTAGTATTCTGATGCATTTGTACAATCTTTAAAAAAACTATGTGACCATAAGTCAACATTTAAATAAAAAGGGACAGAATAAATTGTATTTGGAGAAATGACAAGAAAGAACTCAACATAAACTGAAACTTTGGATGATCCCTAAAAACCAAAGATACTGCACATTTAGTAGATTGACTCGGTCTATGACGACCGAATTCTGACAAAACAGTTCCCATTAGACCCTAACGCAACAGTGGCTTTAGCCTGTCAAAGACCTCTCTAAAGACAAAAGTGATTTCCTTTGAGATACAATACTTTTTGAAACAAGAGCCCCAGGGGGCACGACGCTCACCTGAGGTGGATCAATTCACATCTGGTGCATGTTCTCTCTAGCACCACCAGGAGATATGTTAGAAATTGAAACAACTAGGAGGATGTACATGAGATGCTGATCAGTTATACTAAATGGCACAAAAAATTCAATTAGATAATGAAATCATTTAATCATTATCTATATCTGGTATTAGATGGATCTATCAAATACCAACATTACTTATTGGAAATGGAACAATATTCTGTTTCATAATGTTATTGCCATTTATCAATGGAAGGTGGCTAAACGATCAAAATGTTGTGTCGTTTTATGCAAGATGCTACCTAAGCAAAAAAGTAGAAAATCAAATTTTAAAACAGTTACTCCAGCGTGTTATCCCCACAGGTTATCCCACCCAGAAAAATTTCATGAACAACTTTCATTCTTCATCTATAGAGGTATCTTTATACACAATACCAAGTCTGAGCTTCCTACCAAGTTCGGTTAAATTCCAATCATGGGTTTTGGAGAAGAAGCTGAAAATGTAAAAAGTTTATGGATGGCGGACAACTTGCCCCACCCCCCCCCCCCCCCTCCAGTATGTTACCCCCACAGACCCCCTATAGGGCCACCCAGAAAAAATTCATGAACTTTCATTTTTCGTCTATAGAGGTATCTCCATACACAATACCAAGTCTGAGCTATTCCTGGTTCTGGAGAAGAAGATGTTTGAAATTTACATAGCTTTTACACTTGGGGGCCACATGTACCATTTTAGCAACTTTGGATCCCCTACCCCTAAGGATGATTCCTACCAAGTTTGGTTGAATTCCGATCATGTGTTTTGGAGAAGATCAGAATGTACATTTTGCCTGGCAGCACCCCCCTCCAGTATGTTACCCCCACAGGGCCCCTATAGGGCCACTCAGAGAAATTTCATGAACAACATTCATTCTTCATCTATAGAGGTATCTCCATACACAATACCAAGTCTGAGCTATGCCTGGTTCTGGAGAAGAAGATGTTTGAAATTTACATAGCTTTTACAATTGGGGGCCCTCCTCCTGGGCCCCCCTGGGGGCCACATGTACCATTTTAGCAACTTTGGGTCCCCTACCCCTAAGGATGATTCCTACCAAGTTTGGATGAATTCCGATCAGGGCCACTCAGAGAAATTTCATGAACAACATTCATTCTTCATCTATAGAGGTATCTCCATACACAATACCAAGTCTGAGCTATGCCTGGTTCTGGAGAAGAAGATGTTTGAAATTTACATAGCTTTTACAATTGGGGGCCTTCCCCTGGGCCCCCTGGGGGCCACATGTACCATTTTAGCAACTTTGGGTCCCCTACCCCTAAGGATGATTCCTACCAAGTTTGGTTGAATTCCGATCATGTGTTTTGGAGAAGAAGATCAGAATGTACATTTTGCCTGGCACCCCCCCCCCCTCCAGTATGTTACCCCCACAGGGCCCCTATAGGGCCACTCAGAGAAATTTCATGAACATTAATTCTTCATCTATAGAGGTATCTCCATACACAATACCAAGTCTGAGCTATGCCTGGTTCTGGAGAAGAAGATGTTTGAAATTTACATAGCTTTTACAATTGGGGGCCTTCCCCCTGGGCCCCCCTGGGGGCCACATGTACCATTTTAGCAACTTTGGGTCCCCTACCCCTAAGGATGATTCCTACCAAGTTTGGTTGAATTCCGATCATGGGTTTGGGAGAAGAAGATGAAAATGTAAAAAGTTAACGGACGACGGACGACGGACGACGCACGACGGACGCCGGATAAATTTCCATCGCAATAGCTCACTCAAGCCTTAGGCTCAGGTGAGCTAAAAATCTGACAGAGTTATCAATGGCTTGAGCTTAAGTGGATCACGGATTCTAAAAACTACGTAACGAGCAAATGTTGGAGTGACTCACCCTTAAGCTGTGAGATGGTATCTATACTGGTGACATCAAGGTTCAGATTGGATAATTGCTTGAACTTCAACTCCACCTCATCTTGAAACTCCGTCAGCTCATCAATCACATCAGGTACTTCTTCAGGCTGCATATGACATAATATTTCAGAAATATAATTTACACTGGCATGAAAAGATTGACCTTACCATGTGACCTCTGATGGCAGCATAACATGCAGGTCCCCTTAGGGCATCTACAACCCAAGTTTGGTTGAAATGTGATGGTTGCAAAGTTATCTGTCATAAACGAGTCTTGCAGGTAAACTTTGTTTGACCTGAAATGACCTTTGACCCTATCACGTGACCTCCAACAGCACCATAACATGCAAGTCCCCTTTTGTGCATCTACAACCCAAGTTTGGTTGAAAAGTGAGTGACGGTTGCAAAGTTATCTGTCATAACATTTGTGAAGGACGGATGCCATATGGATCCCTTAGTCTCGCCTTCACCTCCGGTGGGCGAGACAAAAATTCATACATGTAACTTTATCAGATGGAATGATTTCAGTAGCTTATATCAATTATTGATAACAAGGATTATGAAACGTAGCCCAGTAGTTCCCAAATTGCAGTTACCATGAAATCATTTCTCTTTCATACCTGGAACTCAGCAAGAAATTTGGCATCAACTTTTGGCTTTGGCGGCTTCTTGGCCACAGCTGAAACACACAAAACACAGAAATTGAAATGTTAAGAGGACAAGCTAGCAATTTCCCTACTGCTAAATGCATCCTTGAACTTTGATCACAGTTAAAAACAAATTTTTGAAATCTAATTACTCTGTATGAATACCCTCTATATAAACCCCTCAAAAAAGTTCTGCAAATCACGTGTTACTATAGTATCCTACTTGAATTTGGTATTGTTATAAAAGCATGATTATTCCCCTTTACAATGATGCCTCATTTGTATTGATTATGTAATTATAGAATTTGCAGTACACCTGAATGCGGTTCCAAGTCAAAAGTGAAATGTTGCAAAAATGCATTGCTATTGTCAACATTGGATCTTTCTTTCTTTCGTAATGTTTGGAGGATGGACTTGTGCTTTGAGTGATGTTGTGGTGGTCATTCATTAATGCAATGATGTTTACTTCTTTTGGTTGGATCCTTCATTTGTTTGGAGAATGGATTTTGTATTGAATGATGTTGAGGTGGTCAGTCATGAAGTGCAATGTTGTTTTCACTTTTTGTTTGAAAGATGACGTGTGTTTTACTTGAATGACAGTGGGATCATCACTGTGTTTATTAAAAGCACATTTCATCTTTCACACAAAAGAAAATAATGTGTTTATGAATGATCACCTCAACATCACTCAAAATGCAAACCATCCTCTAAAGAATGGACAATTGACAATAACAATAACAATAACAATGCATTTTGCAAATTTCGATTTTAATTTGGCATGTAGCACAAATTGGGCATCATTCTAAAGGGGAATAAACAGTGTATCAATGATATTAAATTCAGGAATGATATTAAATTCAGGTATGATGATTTAGTAACAGGAGAGATATCAACGCTCAAACCTAAATTGCAGAACTTTTTTGAGGGCTTTAGATTTTAACATTACAGAAGAGACCAATGTATTTTTTTTCTACATTCAAGACTTGACCCATGTATGCTATCGTTTATGCACATTACTACATAATCATTATAATTTGGGTACAGTATAGAGGTAGCAACTCATCTTTCCATTTATACTTTGGTTACTTTCTTTTCCTGTTCATTATGTAACAATTCCAGCACAAATAGTTAAAAATTATGTTAATACAAGGTATAAGTAGATAGTTTGATTCAAACATAACAAGCTCGTACAAATACTGAAAAAGTGACAGGTACAATACATGTTGTATAATGAGATGTCAACAACATATACTTCTAAACAATGAAAAGGGCAATGAACCATATAATACAAATCCAAAACACTCCATAGAAAAAGCAACACTTTTCTTATTTGTTTTTATCATTTTTTTTCAGAATTATCACAAATTTTGATCACAATCACAAGCCTCAGACCTACATTTCTCATTTTACAATACATTGTTAAATTCAATAATTTGGCGCCATGATCAAGTAAACAGATACATAAATAAACACTTCAAAATGAAAGCATTGAGTGTTTTTTTGGCAGACTTTCTTTGTTCCAAAGGGGATCTTACAGCAATTTCCACAGATCAAATGATATTTCCTGGTAAGACAAGTTCTATATTGACATTCTTTGGTTTCACATTTTTGTAGGATCAGATTTCTTGAGCTGTTATTGTTGTTTATTTTTAACATTCCAGACATGAATTATTCTCTATTTCCTTATGTTCTTCTTTTCTTTCCCCTGCTGGCAATGCAAATGTTTTCCCCTGACCAGTATGCCAAACACTTTTGAAAAAAAAATATCAAAGTATATATCCAAGTATATCCAAACACCCCAATATTCTTGAGTGTTGAATTGAGATATGTTATGAAAGAGCAGGATACATCGGATAATTTTAATTTACAACATTGTCAAATACATACATAACACAAGTAAGTGTGCCAAAAGCAACAAAAACAATGGTAGAATGGAACAAGAAAATAGCAAAAATGCTAGACATGTCCAGCATCACTACGGGGAATTAATCCAAAGAAATTTCAAATAGGTCACCTTTATGCCACAGTAACAAGTCAATACAAACTTTAAATTCAATCTGTTCAAAGAATGGATTATACATGTATCTCCTGACTTTATGTATGGATTAGTGCTGTCGTCGATTACAAATTTCTTTGTCGACATGTCGGGTCAAATTTTAGCCGATGTTGCTGTCGACGAAATAATGCACACCGCCAGTACCCGCATTTCTTACTTACAGCTGGCGAACTATTAAAGAGATAAGTCACCACTGGACTTGCTCCGTGGTCGCAGTCTTTTCTTATTTTTCATTCTTTCCGGCAGTCTGTTTTCGAAGGATTTTTTGGGAACACTTTTCGGACGAATCCGTATGTTTTTAATACTTGAATATTATGCTGACAACAAAGAATCTTTGTCGAAATGTCTTCTTCCCATCAGATTGTCGAAATAAGTCTTGCCGACAACAGCACTAGTATGGATTACCCTAGCCCTTTTATCCCTACAATGCATGTAAGATGAAATGCTTGAGGATGCATCGCTAAAAACAATTGCGAATATCTCACACACACACACACACACTTCTTTGCCAAAATTGGATGAAGCGCCAAAACAAATGAATAGATAAATAAATAAAATGAAAAAAACAAATTAAAAAAAAAACAAGCAAAAGATACGACTGCGTCTTCAACATGCCTCCGCTTGTATTCAGATAATTCCTCATCACCTACAAGTATAATATAGTTGATGCGCATTCATCAAATGGTTATTGCGAAATTGTGATTTAAAACACTAAAATCCTATATCGCGGTAACGGTGCTAAAAACCAGTAATTGAATGTAATTGAATGTAAATTGACCTCTGTGACCTCCTTATCCCAAAATCTAATCAGTTCATCTTCGTATGGGGATACATACTAGTACCAAGTTTGAAGTTCTTACCTCAAACAGTTCTTGAGATATCGCAGTAACGAGGCTAAAAACGAGTAATTTCATGTAATTTCATGTACATTAACCTGTGACCTCTGACCTTTGACCTACTTACCCCAAAATCTAATCAGTTCCTCTTTCTATGGGGATACATACTGGTACCAAGTTTGAAGTTCTTACCTCAAACAGTTCTTCAAAAATCGCGGTAACGGTGCTAAAAACCAAGAATTTCATGTAATTTCATGTAAACTGACCTCTGTGACCTCTGACCTTTGACCTACTTACCCCAAAATCTAATCAGTTCATCTTCGTATGGGGATACATACTAGTACCAAGTTTGAGGTTCCTACCTCAAATGATTCTTCAGATTCTTCGAGAAGTGGGACGGACGGACGGACGCAAAACCAAAAAACATAATGCCTCCGACACCCACCTTCGGTGGGCGGAGGCATAAAAATTCAATCTACAGAGGATAAAAAAAAAAAGAGTATCTAAATCAAGCCGAAAGTTGCGACTGAAAATTGAAATTCAGCACAATAGATATCTTGGTTATCCAATAATTTATATGTACCTCCATACATGTAAAGTGATGTGCATGCAACTACATGTAACTTGAAATGAATCCAATAGAAATGAGGAAGTCATACAAGCTTGAACGAATATACATGTAGATAACATGTACACCCTATGCAGTAACCCTTGACCCTACAAAGAATTGAAAACTGGAGGCAGCATCGCACATTACGAAATATATGTTCAGTGTTTAAAATTACCAATTATAGAGCTCAATGCCATTTAATCAAATATTTCTCTGCCTACTGGAAAACCATAAACTCTTAAGAGTCAACTTGACATATTATGAACCTAGAAAATTTCTTTCAGTTGAAGTTTTTCTTTGGATTTGTGATCCAACATGGTCTACGAAAAATTTCAGTTTTGTTGTTGATAAAACAGCTTCGGGCATTTTGCATAATTTGTATAAATCCAAATGGCCACATGTAAAGCCCACCGCACACTATACGATCGGTCTACGATCTGATTTTGGAAATAAATCGCAATATCATTAAATACACTGTATAGGCTGTTTAAAAATTGAAAGCTACCTGATTCAGTTCTGAACAATATGAATACTCAACATAGGAATTTGGTGTGATGTGAGCCTTATATCCGGATTAAGGGCCAAATCAGTTTCTTTAGACAATCACCAAATACCAAATTTTTAAACTGCAACTTCAACCAAAATTGTAAAAGTTAGATCTAAAAATGTCCTAAAATTTCTCTTTGTGACACCCCAATAATTATCATTGGGAATAGGATAATCATCTAGATCTAGAAACATTAAAAAAACAGCTAAAAAAACTCACGTTCCCTATTCATCCTTTCGATTCCACTACGGAGCAGCTCCACATACTGCCGCCTTACACCAAACGGCAGCCGCACCGCGCCGCACCGCGCCGCCCGCGGGCTAGGCTGGCCGGCTTCGCCACACGCCTCGGTGTGTAAGAGCAGCCGCACCGCTAGCGCTTGAGCTCATAGCTTGAGCTAGAAGTTTGCGCGCGCGGTGAAAGTATGTTCGCAGTCTCCTTTCTTTACGCACTTTAGGTACATACACAGTGCGGAGTTCCGGGAACAGCGAAAATAATACAATATGAGTGTGAAAGTATGAGTGATAACAAATACATGTGCGCAACGTATAAGACGAATAGTGCATAATCAGATTTCTTCAAATCCGTACTTCCGTATTTGTGTTTGATTTCCGTAACAAATACGGTAAATCCGTAAATCCGTACTACTTGGCAGCTCTGCTCTGACGTCACTACGATTCGGAGCCGATTTGGCCTTTCCTCCAACTAGAAGGCTCATAATAGGCCGTAATTTCGATTTTATTATCTACATGTATGAAACTATTCAGAACATCAATAAAACATATCTTATGTGTTTAACTGTTTATATCTAATACTTTAACATTTTCTTTCAAAATCGGATCGTAGGCTGATCGTATAGTGTGTGGTGGGCTTAAGGCATATTGAAAAGCGCAAGACAACTTACGCATAATGTACATGTACGCACTGCACCCAACTATAACAGTGTTGTTAATCTTGTGAAATGCAACCTGTGATACAATACAATTCCCTGATATAACCTCTATTCGTTCTATGACAACTTATATTGCATGAGATGTACAACACATTGGATTTTAATATGACAATTATGCAAAGTTAATTTTTCGGCAACAAAGCTTAAATTGTTCTGAGACAACATGGGATCACAAATTAAAAAAAAAAAATTCAACTGGAAGAATTTTTCTAGATTCTCTTTGGGCTACATAGGACTGTCAAATTGACTACATGACACAGTCACAAATTGTAAACATTAGTACAGTAAGCATCAACCATTATTACAGCTAGAAAATTTAGTGAAAATTTCAGTGTTTAGGTAAATATGGTCTTTTTATTTTGACGCATACCATTTGCACATGAGGACCACATTGTATGCTAGAATTATGAAACTTAAAAACTTGTGTTAAAAGAACAAACTTGGAAATTACAGTATGTCAGACATTTCCTTTGTCAACAGTAGAATTTTACCAGACCTTTCAATGGTATAAAAAATAGGGGCCTCTAGAGGATGTTGGAGAGTAAAATATAACATGCATCACACTACTGTCTAATAACAAATTTACAATATTTCACTGTTACTTTTGTATTTTGCATATACATTGACATAGGGCTTGTCAGCACTGATAATGATAATATATTTAAACCCCTCAAAAATGTTCTGCAATTTACGTTTGAGGGATATCTTTCGTGTTACTGATCTATGGAAAAGGACACTGGTATCATTGAAAAGCTTACAATGGATGTGCCATTTGCCATGATTATGCAATCATGGAATGTGCAGTACTCCTGAATATAGGGCAAAGTCAAAAGTGAAATGTTGCAAAATGCATTGTTTTCAACTCCAAAGTCTCCTTTTCTTTTGAAGAAGCAATTTGTTTTGAATAGTGCCGAGGTGACAGTGCATGAAACCCGGAAAAGTTGAAAATTCCGTATGAAAGTAAACTCAAAATGAATAATTAATCCAAAAATAGTGAATGAAGACACATTTCAACTTTCATTAATTCAAAAAGAAATGAAACCAACGTTTTAAACTTTTTTAACATCTTAAACCTTTTAAAATGAACAGGCTCAACATTACTTAAAACAGCTTTCATCCACGTATGCAGATGAGAATACACCGCATTCAAACTCAATCCATCCTCAAAACAGACAGAAATTCACAATTGAAAACAACAAAGTTTGCAACATTTCATTTTTGACCTTGCTGCATATTCAGAAGGACAGTGCATTTCATGACTGCATTAGCATTACAAATGACACACAACTGTACAGAGATATATTCAAGCCTTTTAACGATACCACAATGAGGTATGATGATAAAGCAACACGAGATACATTTGTATATTACCCCTCAAACTTGTATTGCAGAACTTTTTTCAGGGGTTTATATTCTATTGTAACGATAAAAGTGGTCACACCTGAATCCATCAGTCATGATGGACACTGCCTACATGACTCCTTCGGAACTGACCAAACGTCAACTGATTAAAATTATTGGCTCACAGATATTATCGATGAGGTTTGAACAGAATTGCTCGTTGAGCGATCCCACCGAGACAATAAAATCAACAAGGGAGGCTCATTAGCACAAATTGTTGAGGTCTGACCTACAATTCCTAATTCATTTTCCAGTTCAACATAGACAGCAGGGGAGTGATATCTTTGTTATTATCATCAAGGCCAGACCGGGGTAACCTCGCTAATCATAAGGACCGCTAGTCATAATGACCGCTATTCATAAGGACCGCTATTCATAAAACGGAAAGGGGGTCACTATTCATAAAATCATAAGGACCATTATTCATAAAGACTGCTATCATTCATTATTAAATGTCATTATGAATAGCAGTCCTTATGACTAGCGAGCGGACCCCGCCAGACCAGCCCTCTAGAAAAATTCCATTTCATTCTGGAGGATAATGCCATTTCAAATGGTGACTTTTGCCAAGCACTGCAAACTTTCATGTCAAACTTGTGAAGATATGTGATTTTGGGCTTACTTTTCTGATGTAACATTTATGATTTATATATGATTTATGATTGAATACTGCATTCAAACAGCCCAAAATATCAAAAGTTTTGTCAACACAATTATGCCCACACATTAAACAGTGTTGATATTGAGAAATTTTACATATTGCCACGCTTACAGAGAAAAATTGGTACTGACAACAGCTTTATTAAACAGTATTCTATGCACAGAACACATTAGGCAGCAACAACAATGCAATGTGGTACTTAATCTCCAATCATCAGTTCTATACCCAATTTTCAAGAAATGTGGGCCCCTAAAACACAATAGGTACGCAGATTTTATAGTACAGTCAAACCTGTCTTAGCGGCCACCAAAAATCCCCCGCAGGAAATTACTGTGTTGTAGACCATGCATATAGCGGTCACCTGCCTAACGCGGCCAGCGGCCACCCATTATGTATCCCTCGGTCAATATCTGACCGTGTATAGCGGCCACCAATATCGAGTCGAGCCGTAGCTTCATGCACAAAAAGTAGTTTTTGCCATAGGCATAATAAAGCCGCCATGTGTTTACCGAGTCCTAGCTCAGTCACACTCTCGCACAAACGTCGTGAATAGATTCTACAATGGCCAAGAAGATGTAAAAGTTTTACCACATTGCCGACTAATTAGAGATTAAAAGTCTTTTAGTAAGACTTAAGCACTAGTATTGTTCGTTTACGTAATCTTCGCACCATCCAGCTGCAATCCCCAGCACCTGTATTGTTCTCTTAAGCTATCACGGTCGGCATTGATAGCGATCGCCATTGCGCAATAGCACAGGCTCGTACACTTCAATATTAATGTTTATATTTTAAAAGATTTATCAAAAAAGAATTTAAAGGGTTAAAGCTTTCAAAAAAAAATAAATAAACAAGTCATTATTTTAGAAAGTGAAAATAATAAAATACTACCCAACTATTATTTTTTTAAGGATCAATAATAACGATTTCAAGACAAGTACAAGATTGTCCTGCTGAAAAACGGTGGGAAAACTCGTCCACCGGCGATCCATTGTCGACGTTCGCACTTTCGACGAATCAAGCGAGCACCTTCTATCGCCTGTTCTCAAAAACAGTTAAAACTTCTTTTAAAACATTCAAAAGGCAAATATTTATTGAATGAAAATTGATTGCACGATTTTATTCAAAAGATAAACTTATTATTGTAATTTTTTGACAGGAAGCAAAAGCATGATTAGACATAGTTTTTAGACTATAAAAATCAAGAACAGCAGTCTACCGCGGACAGTACGTACGTGGTAATTTGAGGGAAAATTCATTTTACACAGATTGCTCGTATATATCTATTGTTTTTCTCATTTATTGACAACAAAGCACATTATTTTGGCATTTTATATATCATATGATATGTTATATGTCAAATCTGTAGATCTATAGCTTGTTTTCCTAAGTGATACATATACGGATGCATGTACACTGTAAGTGATGTTGTTGCGTGTACCTGTACAGTATGTGCAAAAATTAAAAATGGCCGCCAACCTGTCTATGGCCGCCGACCTGTCTATAGCGGCCACTTTTTCCATTTCCCTTCGGTGGCCGCTATAGACAGGTTGGACTGTAATGGCTTATTATAATCAGTCATGTGAGACCAGACCTTTATGAAAAAAAAATTATCAATTAAATATAAAAAAAGAAATTGCCGAATGTAAACTACTCACGTTGTTGTTTCCCTGTTGCAGCATTGAGCTTATCACAGAAATCCACCTCATAAATACTCCTCTCTCCCCAAATCTTGAACAGTCGCAAAACATTCTTTTTGATGGAGTCATCTCTGTATACGAGAAAAATAAAATCAAAGAATTTTTGAAGAAAACGTATTACTTTCACATTACATTTTTATTAAATTAAAGAAAAATTGACATATTAAATATGATGACATTTCAAAACCACAGTGGAGTTGCAAATTACCATCACATTCCATTTTAAAATATGACAATGTCAGTTAAAAGTCTGACTTACTGCATAATCAGCTTGGCTTCGACATTCTAAAAATATAAAGTCCATTTACTTTCAAAATCTGCCACATGGAAATTTAACCCCTTTAAAATATTTGTTATTAGAAAATATTTCTGCACAAAGTGGAAATGACAAATTTTAACATGTCAAAAACTGTTGATGGAACATGAAAAGAATCTCAGACAAATAATCATTAGCTTTACATGTACCAATTTTCAAACAAGGACCTCTCTACATTCCTACCCAATAGTGCCAATGCAGGCATTTCTTGCATCATCCTACAACAATCTAATGTACTTCAATTCTCTCAAATAGTGGAAACAATATATCATACAATACTCATGATTCTATGACACACTGTCCTTGTTTTGTATGGTAGTTCATTAAAATATGCGCTAGACCGCTTGTCTGCAACTATTCTCGACAGCTTGGTATGATCACCACATATATAGCTATAGGTAAGCCGGATTATCCCTTGTCAATGATGATCCTACAGTTTCTCCAGTAATACCTGCAGAAACATATTCATTACTTCAAGTGACTCCATTATTTTGTCAAGAGTAAAGTGCAAGGGTTGGGGTTGCAATTAGGTTCAGGCCAACCTTGAACTCCATACCTTATGCCTAGTTCACATTTTCTGCGGACGCCGTGCGAAATAGTGTCTACGACTTTCCGTGCGATTTTGCGGGCATCGTACGTCGCTAAGGGCTATGGCATTTGTGTTCACATTGTCTACGGGCATCGTGCAATTTGTTCTTCGGGGCCTCGGGGGCAACCCGTCTAAATTCCGTACGGGCATTGTGCGATGTCAATGCAGTTGCCGTACAGTCTCCACAACATCCATGAAGAAATCGTACGGAGCCCGCACGGCTCTCGTGGCGAGGCTTCACGGAGGTGGTGCAGTGACTGTGCAGTCGCCGTGCCGTTTGAGGATCCCAATACCCAGCAATAGGGATTATGTGTACATATTTCATATTTCTGTTCGTAATTGCCGATGCAACATCGTAAACAAGAAGTCAAGATTATTCGTCTTCTTTGATTTCTCTTTGAGAACTGAGACAAATGATGAAGAACTGCCAAGATGGCCGATGTAATATACCCATTTGAAAAAGGGGTTGCCCATCTCAAGGTGACTGCACTGCCATGGTGCGGCTGCTGTAAGATGACTGTGCAATATCCTTGCGATTTTATGGGTACTGCATGGGCAGCGAGCGGCAACCTTGCGATAGCTGTGCGAGGGCCGTGCGAATGTACAATCTCCTTACAATTTTTTTTTGCCCCCATGTCCACCCAAAATCGTGCGTTTGCTGCACGATCACGCTTGGCCATTGCACGGTGCCCGTGCGAGGATTGTGCGATGTCACCTACGACATGTCTACGGGCTACGGTCTTACGATTTTTAAAAATTTGTCAAACTCCTCTCGATAACAAGTCGTAGAGGCTGCGGAGCCTGTGAATCCGCACAAAAATCTTACAGCCTCCGCAGGGGGATACGGGCAGTTTACGGGCTCTGTAGGCACATCGCAAGCCAAATGTGAACTGGGCATTAGCAACGCGAAGAATTGCCTCCCATAGCAAGTGTGTGATCACTAGCACATATGTGTGCTGGAATGGAAAAAAATCGACGGCCAAAAACAGCCTGAAAATTTCACTTGATCAAGATGATAAAGATCTTATTGAAGAAGAATTGCCTCCCATAGCAAGTGTGTGATCACTAGCACATATGTGTGCTGGAATGGAAAAAAATCGACGGCCAAAAACAGCCTGAAAATTTCACTTGATCAAGATGATAAAGATCTTATTGAAGAAGAATTGCCTCCCATAGCAAGTGTGTGATCACTAGCACATATGTGTGCTGGAAAGGAACAAGATTGACGGCCAAAAACGGCCTGAAAATTTCACTTGATCAAGATGATAAAGATCCTATTGAAGAATCTGGCATGAAATCAGATATTCTATCTGTGATATAATTAAGGAATCTTCTGGAAGGGAATTATTTTTCCAGTTATGTATGATTTTATGAACATAGAAATTTCCAGAAGAGAGAGTATTATTCATATGTGAAAAGTGAATGCAATGTGTAGCAGTGAAATAATCAGAATGCACATCCAGTAGAGAGAACATTCTAGATCTTTACATTGTGTGTGATGTACTATAGGGTAATTGCAATGTATAATGTACATGTTGGAATGTGTTGATTACATGTATCCTGACCTTTACATGAACCTCTTAGTAAGAGTGTAACATTGCAATGAGTCTATTTATAGAAAAGGGGAATCCCCTTCCTTTGTTTGTTACAACTATATAGAACTTGCAAGAGAGTTCTAAACTTTCATGAATATTGTAGTAGAATCTAGAAAATTCTAATTAAGGGTTGAGATTGTATATAAGCTGGGAGCTTGCACAGAAATTTCAGAATTTATACCCTGAATACATCGTGGAGCATATATTGCATAAGTTCTCAGTTAACACCATCTGATATTGATATCAACCTGTGGAGATCATCTTGGACCTCATCTTGGACTTCATCTTGGACCTCATCCTTGACCTATTTGACGTTGTGTTCGACATCGTTATTGACATTGTGGTCAACATCGTCATTGACATTGATTATCGAGATTGCAGTTGACACTGTTATCGACATTGTGATTGCCATCGTCTTGGACATCGTCATCGACATCATTATCGACATCGATGACTTCCTGAATTATTTTGGACATTCTTCGGCTGGATCTGGAATCTTCTTTTGCCAGTTGGACAACATACCGTTTGGATTCAATATTTGGGGATTAGCAGCCAGCTTACTCTACACTTCAGGAACATTCTGGACTAATAGGAATTTCCCAGCTGAGAAATTGTAAGTCTTTACCAGTTTAAGTACATGTAGTGTATTTGTAACTAGAATCTGTAATTCTGTTATATTTGGTGTTGGTAAATATTTAAATTAAACCATAAATCATCTAAAGTTAATATCTTTTGTTTGATTCTTATCTTTTGTGGATTTTGGATCATAACAAACTGGGGGCTTGTCCGGGAACATAGCCAAATATAACAAGTCAAAAATAACAAAATTTAGAGAGAAATTTTGGAAATCTCTGGAAACTTCTAGAATACATATTGCAGATAAGACCTTAAATTCTGTAATTGTTTGTTACATGTTTCATCATGACTACAATAGATGTTGAAGTGTTTGTTAAGAGGACAGATTTGTCCCTTGGTCAGTTGAAGTCACTAAGAAAAGATGACTTGAGAGCTGTTTGTCAGCATTTGGGAGTAGTTCTTACCCCTGGGTTAAAGAAGGCAGAGATAATTGATCTGCTAGCTAGTCACATGAAGCTCAGTAAAGAAAGTGAGGTTCCTTCTAATGTTTCAAGTGATGTTCAACTCCAATTAGCAAAACTTGAGATGGAAAAGGAGAGAATGAAATTAGAATTTGAAGAAAAACAAAAACAAAGAGAAATGGAAATGGAAATGGAAGAAAAACAAAAACAGAGAGAAATCGAGATGGAAAGAGAAGAAAGGGAGTACCAGTTGAAATTGAGAGAAATGGAGTTAGCACATGCAAATACTAACTCTACCAAAGAGAAATCTCCCCAAGGTTTTGATGTAGCGAAGAACATTCGCCTTGTGCCAAAATTTGATGAAGAGGGAGTTGATGCATATTTTGTATCATTCGAAAAAGTGGCCAAGAGGTTGGAATGGCCTCAGAAATACTGGACTCTGCTTCTTCAAAGCGTTTTTGTGGGAAAGGCTGCAAAAGTCTACTCATCTCTCTCTGAAGAGCAATCATGTGACTATGCTACAGTGAAGAATACTATTCTTAATGCATATGAGTTGGTCCCAGAAGCATACAGACGTAAATTTAGGAATATGCAAAGACAATCAGGCCAGACCTATGTTGAGTTTGCTAGGGAACAAGAAATGATGTTTGACAAGTGGTACAGATCATTGAAAGTTGACAAAGA
The DNA here is from genome assembly GCA_025617745.1 of Heliocidaris erythrogramma. Lineage (NCBI taxonomy): Eukaryota > Metazoa > Echinodermata > Echinoidea > Camarodonta > Echinometridae > Heliocidaris > Heliocidaris erythrogramma. The sequence continues at coordinate 12,411,878 of CM046860.1, read as the reverse complement.
TTTTGCCCAACTGAGAGAAGTTGTCCTCTTAGAGGAATTCAAAAAGGGTGTTCCTTTTGGCGTTAAGTCTCACCTAGATGACCAAAGAATTACTCAATTGAGTAAGGCAGCTGTGGTAGCTGATGAATTTGAGGTCACACACAGAGGTAGTGGGGATAGGCTTCCTTTCAAAAACTTTCAGAATAAGAAGGGTAAAGGGGCATTTGAATCCCACAAGAAATTTGGTGAGGGAAAAAATGCTGGCAAGGAGAATGACACTGACAAGTCTCAGGCAGATAGAGGCGCGAAATCAAATGAAAGATCTGTTGGTCAAAGTTCCAAAGTTTGTTTTCATTGTAATAAGCCAGGACATTTGAAAAAGTCCTGTTGGGAATTGATTGGGAAACCGACCAAAATTAAGAAAGATGTGGGTTTAGTCAAGCAATCAAGTGTTCTACCCAAGGAGTCTGTCCAGTTGGAATCAGTCCAAGATGTTGAGAGTGTTTCTCTAGTATTTGCCGATAAGGTCAAGAAGGTTGATGAGAGCTTTAGAAGCTTTTTGCATGATGGTGAGGTATCCCCCTGTTCGACTGGTGCAGTAGGTAAGCCAGTGGTTATCCTTCGAGATACAGGGGCTGCTCAGTCCCTGATGATGTCAGGGCATTTAACTCTCCCACCAGAGAGTTCAGAGAATGCCAAAGTTTTGGTTCGAGGCATTGGTCCGGATTATGTGTCCGTTCCTTTGCATAAGGTCGACTTAAAGTGTGACCTAGTTAGTGGTCCTGTAACTGTTGGTGTCGTACCGGAATTACCCGTGGACGGGGTTGACTTCTTGTTGGGTAACGACTTGGCTGGAGAGAAAGTTGTTGCATCTCCAGTGGTTTCAGAGAAGCCGGTTGAGGTAGCTGAAACTGAACGGTTGCAGGAGGATTTTCCTGGAATTTTCCCGGATTGTGTTGTTACTAGGTCTCAGGCTCGTAGGGCTGAACAGGAAGATGCGGATTCTATTGATGTGGAGGAGAGTACTGATGTCTGGTTAGCTGAAACCTTTTTCAAGGATTTGGATGGGGATAATGTTGAAGGCTCTGTTGCAGACAATGATGGGTTGTTTAGCAAATCTTCCCTTGTACAGGCACAACAGGCGGACCCAGAATTGAAAGGCTTGTCACAGACGGCATGTTCTGAGGCTGAGGCTGATAAGGTTCCTGAGTGCTATTATGTCAAAGGTGACATATTGATGAGGAAGTGGAGACCTCCCCGGAGACCAGCTAATGAAGAGTGGTGTGTAGTTCACCAAGTTGTTGTTCCTCCCTGTTACCGCACAGAGATTCTGAGGATGGCTCACGAGTTGCCTATGGCAGGTCATTTAGGTATTCGGAAGACAGAGGATAGGGTCATGAGGCACTTCTATTGGCCGAAGATGCACAAGGATGTTGTGCAGTTCTGTAAGACATGTCATACATGTCAGGTTGTTGGGAAGGCACAGCCTTCTATCAAGCCGGCTCCCTTGATACCGATACCTGCATTTGATGAACCATTTACTAGGGTTCTTGTTGACTGTGTTGGACCCTTACCCAGAACTAGGTCGGGTCACAAGTATCTTCTTACGATTATGGATTTGTCTACACGTTTTCCAGAGGCAATACCGTTGAGAAGTATCACTGCAAAGACAGTAGTACAGGCGCTAGTGCAGTTTTTCACTAGGTATGGTTTGCCCAAGGAAGTTCAGTCAGACCAAGGATCGAATTTCATGTCAGGAGTGTTTCAGCAAGTGATGCATGAGTTAGGGATAAAGCAGATCAAGTCCTCTGCTTATCATCCACAGTCCCAAGGTGCATTAGAACGCTATCACCAGACCCTGAAGACCATGCTTAGGGCTTATGGTGAAGAGTATCCTGATGACTGGGATAAAGGTATCCCATTCTTGCTGTTCGCGACCAGGGGTTCCCCAAATGAGTCGACGGGCTTCAGTCCATTTGAGCTGGTCTATGGTCACGAGGTTAGGGGTCCCCTTAAGCTGATCAAAGAAAAGTTCATGGGTCAGAATGACGAGGTAAACCTTCTTGACTATGTGTCAAAGTTTCGAGAAAGGCTCTCAAAGGCTTGTGAGGTAGCCAAAGAACACTTGAAAGTGTCGCAAGCTAAAATGAAAACACAGGCAGACAAGAAGGCAAAAGAGCGCAATTTCAAGCCTGGAGATAGGGTGTTAGTGTTGTTGCCTTTGCTAGGTGAGCCCTTGAAAGCTAGGTTCAGTGGTCCCTACACTGTCAAAAAGAAACTGAATGATGTCAACTATGTGATCAGTACCCCTGACAGAAGAAAGATTCAAAGAGTATGTCATGTAAACATGCTGAAAGAATACTTTGAACGTGAGGCTAATCAGCCAGTAGGTGTAGCACATGTTGTAAAAGAAGAGAAGCTAGAAGATGTAAATGAAGGCAAGGTAGAGACAGAGAGTGAATTGTCTCACACAGATGTGTCTAAAAATGAACCATGTGGAGTGAAATTGTCTAACTCAGAAATGTTAGAAAATTTGGATGATGCACTGAAGCATCTCTCTGATGAACAGAGAATTGACATATCTGGCTTGTTGAAAGATTATAAGCATATGTGTAAAGATAGACCAGGTCGTACTGCCTTGACTGTACATGATGTAGATGTAGGTGATGTAAAACCTATCAAACAACATCCGTATAGACTTAATCCAAGCAAGTTGGAAAAAGTGAATGAGGAAATCCGGTTCATGTTAGATAATGACATCATCGAACCAAGTCAGAGTAGTTGGAGTTCCCCTATTGTAATGGTCCCAAAGCCGGATGGCTCTCAGAGATTTTGTATAGATTACCGCAAGGTAAATGCAATCACTAAGACCGACTCATATCCAATTCCTAGGTTGGAAGATTGTATCGATAGGGTTGGGAACTCTGCCTTTGTCACTAAGATAGACTTGTTGAAGGGATATTGGCAGGTGCCACTGACTGACCGAGCCAAGGAAATATCAGCCTTTGTCACACCGGATGGCTTATTTCAATGCAAAGTCATGCCGTTTGGAATGAAAAATGCACCAGCAACCTTTCAAAGACTGACAAATCAGGTGATTGCTGGGCTTGACAATTGTGTTGTGTACATAGATGACATCTTAGTGTACAGTGATACATGGAATGACCATCTCAATCATTTGAGATTACTGTTTGACAGATTAGATGAAGCCAACTTAGTAGTTAATCTGATGAAGAGTGAATTTGGCAAGGCAAAGGTCACTTATCTTGGTCATGTGGTTGGTCAGGGGCAAGTGCTACCGAGAGAAGCAAAGATTCAGGCAATCTTAGACTTCCCCATTCCCACAACTAAGAAAGAGTTGCCCAGATTCCTAGGTATGAGTGGTTTCTACAGGAAGTTCGTTCCAAATTACAGTACTGTGGTTAGTCCACTGACAAACTTGCTGAAAGCAAAAGTGAAGTATGTATGGTCTGATGCATGTCAGAGATCATTTGAGAAGTTGAAGGCCATTTTGGTGAATGAGCCTGTTTTGGCAGCTCCAAACTTCACAAAGCCATTCAAGGTGGCTATTGATGCCAGTGATGTTGGAGTGGGAGCAGTGTTGCTCCAAGAGGATGAAGAAGGCTTTGAAAAATCAGTCTGTTACTTCTCAAAGAAACTCAACCAATATCAGAAGAAGTATTCAACTATCGAAAAAGAGGCTCTGAGTCTTGTACTCGCTCTCCAGCAGTTTGAGGTGTACCTAACCAACAGTAATGGTGATATCATGGTCTACACAGACCATAACCCTCTTGTGTTCTTGGAGAAATTCAAAACAAAGAACCAAAGACTGTTCAGGTGGAGCCTTATGCTCCAACCTTTCCCCTTGAAAATTGTACATATTCGTGGAAAGAATAATGTGATTGCTGATGCTCTTTCAAGAATGTAAAGAGAGAAATTACTCTGTGTGACAAAGTTTGTCATAGTATAATTGCATTTTTCTTTTTTGATGGTCCTTAAATACATGTGTGATATGACTTGTAATGCCTTTGTACAGGATGAAAGGCTTATCTTGATAATTTGAAACAGGTTGAATCTTAAAGAAACCTTTACTACGGTAAAGCTTTCTTTTTCCCGGTGGGGGAGGTGTGATATAATTAAGGAATCTTCTGGAAGGGAATTATTTTTCCAGTTATGTATGATTTTATGAACATAGAAATTTCCAGAAGAGAGAGTATTATTCATATGTGAAAAGTGAATGCAATGTGTAGCAGTGAAATAATCAGAATGCACATCCAGTAGAGAGAACATTCTAGATCTTTACATTGTGTGTGATGTACTATAGGGTAATTGCAATGTATAATGTACATGTTGGAATGTGTTGATTACATGTATCCTGACCTTTACATGAACCTCTTAGTAAGAGTGTAACATTGCAATGAGTCTATTTATAGAAAAGGGGAATCCCCTTCCTTTGTTTGTTACAACTATATAGAACTTGCAAGAGAGTTCTAAACTTTCATGAATATTGTAGTAGAATCTAGAAAATTCTAATTAAGGGTTGAGATTGTATATAAGCTGGGAGCTTGCACAGAAATTTCAGAATTTATACCCTGAATACATCGTGGAGCATATATTGCATAAGTTCTCAGTTAACACCATCTGATATTGATATCAACCTGTGGAGATCATCTTGGACCTCATCTTGGACTTCATCTTGGACCTCATCCTTGACCTATTTGACGTTGTGTTCGACATCGTTATTGACATTGTGGTCAACATCGTCATTGACATTGATTATCGAGATTGCAGTTGACACTGTTATCGACATTGTGATTGCCATCGTCTTGGACATCGTCATCGACATCATTATCGACATCGATGACTTCCTGAATTATTTTGGACATTCTTCGGCTGGATCTGGAATCTTCTTTTGCCAGTTGGACAACATACCGTTTGGATTCAATATTTGGGGATTAGCAGCCAGCTTACTCTACACTTCAGGAACATTCTGGACTAATAGGAATTTCCCAGCTGAGAAATTGTAAGTCTTTACCAGTTTAAGTACATGTAGTGTATTTGTAACTAGAATCTGTAATTCTGTTATATTTGGTGTTGGTAAATATTTAAATTAAACCATAAATCATCTAAAGTTAATATCTTTTGTTTGATTCTTATCTTTTGTGGATTTTGGATCATAACATATCTTCCTAAAATGTATAAGGACGTATTTTCTCAAAATTTTGCGGATTATTTGGCGTTTTTTTGCTTCTTGAACTATAATAGCGGCGATTCCTTGAGTGGGTTAGGCTTAGGTACATGTATATTGTTGAGTCCAGGACTGAAGTTAGGCATTTGCCTCGTGTAGGAAAGTGGAATGAGAGAAATGGGCGCCAAAGTATGTGTCGTACAGCCCAATAAAAGAATTCATACTCACTGGCACATAGCAGCAGCATCTTCTAGGACATTCTTGAAGGCATCAACAAAGACTGTAGTTCCTTTGCGCTTACTGTTCTGAATCACATCATTCGCCAGGTACAGAAGGGTCAGTTTCATGCGAGAAGATGTTGCTGCAATAGGTATGATACATAAATATTGCAATGATAAAGATCTTCAAAAAAAAACTAACACAAAACACAATATTGGAATGATATAGACTTTTCTCTTTAATAAACAAGAACAATTTAGAAATAGTTTTTGTTTTCGTTTTGCTTTATTAAAAACAAAAAAAGTTTTATATCCATCTTACCGTATATTTTACAAGAGAGTCAGAATTAAAAACCTATGTACTTATATCTGAAACTCAAGCAATTCAGATACAAGTACTTTTTTAATATGAGATAAAATGTTGTTTTTGTTTGTGTTTTTAGCATTATCCTTCATTTATTCTATGTGATTAGTCTGTAGTCCACTCCTAAATATATTTTTGTTGTCTCTTGAAAATAATATGAACTGAGCTGATATAAGCACTTCATTTTGCTTCCCTGAACAGTAGATTGCCTTTCAACAAGGCCCAACACTAATGGGCATCCGGTAAATACAGACCACAAAATGTAAGATTGTAAACAGGGGCTGTATTATGAAAACTATGTTATCTATTATATATCATGGAAAACGATGGGAATTGAAAAATAACATGAACTGAGCTGATATAAGCACTTCATTGTGCTTCCCTGAACAGTAGACTGCCTTTCAACAAGGCCCAACACTAATGGGCATCCAGTAAATACAGACCACAAAATGTAAGAATGTAAACGGGGGCTGTATTATGAAAACTATGTTATCTATTATATATCATGGAAAACGATGGCAATTGTCAGAATGAACTAAATTTGCAGGGAATAAATATTTCATACAGGTGCTTGCGCACAGATTTTAACCTACGAGTTGTACTAATTTTGATTTGTTATGATGATTAACATTAACATAAAATGACATAGTTTTCATAATACCAGAGGCTTAGGCTCATCTCATGCCCTCATGTATTCCAGACTCACAAGAAAAAAAAAGTGTAAAGCCCTGCTTTGAATCATGAGAACATTCTTCAGCATGCCATAATACTGTAGGGCTCACTATTGCTACATGTGGGTAGTTTCTCCAAGACAGCACAAGTACAAAAATAGCTCTTACTCAGTTGAAGTTTTTTCTCCTCTGCACTGGGTGTGGCCCAGCCCCGAATAATATTATTCATTATTCATTCCTAAATAAACCAATCAACAAGTGAGGTTACTTACTATTCATTACTAAATCAACCAATCAACAAGTGAGGTGAAGCAGAGTTTGAAAGGAATTCTATAACAAAGAAAGGAACAACTTGAGAATGTAGAGCAATGAAGGAGGAATGATAATAACAAAAGCAAGAGGGTGGAATGTTAATGAGCAATTCTGAGAGGTTACATGTATGGATGGTACAAGTGGAACGAAGGTTACATGAGGTGAACATTGGCTTTTAAAAATAAACAGAGTAAAGATCATTAACCTTGATCACAGCAGAATCTAATAACATGTACAAAATAGTTACCTTCCTTGAAGGTATCAAACCAAGAATCCAAGATCTGACGATAGTGATTCTTGTGGTGTATGATCCAATGTGATAAGGACTGTATACTGTCCTGCGCACTTGTCAGTTGACTCAACTTCTTGCGCAAGCTCTCAGGTGTAACAGAAGCACTTGTCATTTTGCTGGACTTCTGGTGCTTCTGTAGAAGGAGAAAGATCTATCAAAGAGTATACAAGACAAATTAAAAACAATACTCTAAATTCCTGAAAATTTGTTTCCTGTTGATGAATTGTTCATTATCTACAAATAACATGTTTGATGTTTGAATAACCTTATCTACTTAGAAGTAAAATGATGTTCAAAACCACCAAAATAACACATACCAATTATTACAACACAGATACAATAACCTTGATAGTGTATGAGTGCAGAGTGCACACATCCCAGCTGTACGACCTCCGTGGCTCTGTACGAGCTCCGTGGCTTGGTACTAGCTGTACGAGCTCCTTGGCTTATCAATCTGGTACTTGCCTACGGAGCTGTACACGGCCTGCTACTAAGGCCCGTGTTGGAACGTGTCGACACAGAAATACTATGCCTCATACATGTAATCACCCATTCCCACGCACGGTGAACCTTGCAAACCACCCTCGGTATTTGCTGTGGTGGTTCTGGTCATATTTCAATTCTAAAGTTAGTAATCTATACAAAATATCAAAACTTATCTACAAAACTTCGGCAGCGGGGATAGGATTCAGCTTACCTTCCGCATGTTGCTGTAAGAATTGTCATTATCATGACAAACGATGACCTCTACAAGGCTCTAGAAGCCGAGCCGGCGCGGGGTCAGCACTAGTCTAGTTCTGAACGTTTTTAATTATTTTGTCCGTAAAACCATGAAGCTATATGAGCTATACAAACCCAAAATTTCGGGGAAGGTGAATTTGTGGGAAGAGTGAATCAGTGGACTTCACACCGTTCTACGCTGGGTGCGCACACACGTACACACGGGGTTTGTATATAGCTCATATAGCTTCATGGTTTTACGGACAAAATAATTAAAAACGTCCAGAACTAGACTAGTGCTGACCCCGCACAGCAAATACCAAGGGTGGTTTGCAAGGTTCACCGTGCGTGGGAATGGGTGATTATGAGGCATAGTATTTCTGTGTTTACACGTTCCAACACAGGCCATAGTAGCAAGCCGTGTACAGCTCCGTAGGCCAGTACCAGATTGATAAGCCAAGGAGCTCGTACAGCTACATGTAGCTTGGTACTGGCACACGGAGCTGCACATGGGATGCATGTGTGTGCGGAGGGGGATATCAACAAAAAAATCTAGATCTAAATATCACCATTTCCCACATACTGTGAGCCATGCAAACCACCCTCGGAGTTTGCTAAAGGGGTTATCTTCCAGGCAAAACTAAAATTGAACAAATAGAATAACAAAAGAAATAAAACCACAAAAAACGGCAGGTGTGATCAGGTTTTTCTTACCCTGCACGTGTAACTTATGCGACTACACGAGCAAGGTAAGATTTTCAAGAAAAACCTGATTAATTATCTTGCAATGCTAGTGTTTTTTTTTCCATTCTTTTCTTCTTTAATAGATGAAATGATTTCTCTGCTTTGCAAATACCAATCCGCCTCTTCAAGTGGGTGGGGGGCGGGGGGGGTCCTCATTCGTAGTTAGCCTACATGCAACATCAGAACATGCTGACACAATTATCTACGTTTCGCCAGCTTGTCATAGCCGTAGGTCTTACGACTGCTTGCTCGGCTTGTAGCTTACAACTTCCAGCACTCGTACATGTTATGTTGGCGCCATGTAGCCTGTGTCATTTTAAAAACTTTACTTTAGTTTTAGGTTTTGCTTAGTCATGTTAGTCCTTAGAATTTTAATACTAACAAGTCATGCAAGTTAGAGTCATGTAGAGACTAGAGTAGAGATGTACTTTAATTAAATATTATATGCTGCTGTGCCAACAAGACAATTAGTCTAACTTTGGCTAGATAACTAGATGATAGATTTCCAGACTCGTTTTACTCCACAGGAGTACTGAGCTGCATGATCGTATCAAAAATGTGAATGAAGAAAAAAAAATTGTGCTGCAATTTTGCAAAGTGCAATTTCACAAAATGAACAAGGCAAGCTTTTAAAATTTACATTTCTTTTTTAAATCTAACGTTACACCTGCCCCCGATCGTATATCATGCTGCTGGTAATACTGCTGATAATAAAATGAAATAAACCCATCAAAAATGAGCATAAGAGTTGATTTTCATCTTTATTGGCCGGTGCCATCCGAGCAGACTCCAGAGATATAAGTCGCTTCGCGCTCGCGTCGACAACGCCGTCGTCCGTCCACCTAACTTAGGCCCTAACTGTTACATGACCATGATGACTTATGACAAGAGTGAAAATTGCAAGCAAAAATTCATATTTCAACAATTTCCACGCGATATTTAGGGTATTATAAGCAGTATTAGAAAAACATTATCAAAAGAACAATTCAAAATGGGACAAGGATAGAATTTCAGCACAAATCTCTGGAAAAAAAACATACAAAATAACGTTGGAGTTGTACTTACCATGAACGAACATCGATATCGGAGTACGAGTGCCAGCGAGTCGCCATGTTTTCAAGGGTCAGCGTTGGGGTCATTTCTTCTTACGGCGCAGCGCAGGGCTAGGGCAGCAACAGTGGCGCGCGCACTGTATAGGAAGCACGTGTTTTCCCAGGTACGAATTTTTGAAATTGGCGATTGCCATGACTGTTTCCTTTGAAGAATGCCATAACCGTATAAAAGAGAAAACAATAGAAAAGGAAGGAAAGAAACTAACCTAATAATACGGAAAAGGGAAAAAGAAAACTCATGAAAGAAAATACATGTATAAGGATGTCCAGTGACCATGGATGTCGATGTCCATCGCGGGGAATTGAGCCTGGCCTGTATTATCACCGCCCCAATTTTGGATGAAATAGAATTCTGATACATTATTAATTAAACTTAAAACTAATGATTATCCAAACTCATTATGTTTGATCTTGAAATAGCCTACTGGCCATCACATTCTTTGATAGTGAGGAAATTTATTTCATTACTTCTAATCAAAGAAGTGATGGCATGATATTTCAAGATCAAACATGATGAGTTTGGATAATCATTAGTTTTAAGTTAATGTATCATAATTCCTATTTATTTCATCCAAAAATATTGGAGGGGGCATAAGAAATGCCATAATTTCAAAGCGAAAATATTGAAGAAACTTCGTTCGCTCGCATTAATTGTTTATTATTCTAAATTAGGGGGTTCCGTCCCATTGGCGTAGATACGTGCATTACTCTATTCTTTATAGGGATGGCTTTATTCTCCATGAATTTAAAACACACATATTCAAATATCTTATGTTATGATTATTAATATTTTGTTGCATTTGCCGGGGATGCCTCTAAAATGCACGGTGTTTTTTGAAGTCCCTGGTGTAGGAAGGGGGATAACTCCCACCCCGGGCCCCCGCTCGATCGCTTTGCTCCCTGGCAGTCACCCCCAATAATCATGAACACCTAGCAGTGGCGTAATGAGGGGGCTGAGCCAGCAAGAATTGAAGAATTTTCTAAAGCACTGTCAGGATCGAAATACATCTCGTATCCGGACAACTACCCCCTGGAAAATTATCCCCTGGACAATTACCCCAAGGACAACTACCCCGGACAACTACCCCCTGGACAACTACCCCAAGGACAAACCCCCAGGACAACCGTACCCCCGGACAACTCTCTAAAAGATGAATTTTCACTCTATTGTCACTCCCAGGGAGTCACGTCAGTGATCACTTGTTTAGGAGTGAATATTGAGTGAATATCGAGTGCTCTCTAAAAAGAAAAGAGTGCTTTTCACTCTATTTTCAGTCCATTTTCACTCGCCCGGGGCGTCACGTCAGTGATCACTCGATTTTTTTTAGAGAGTACCCCCCCCCCCCCCCGGATTCTGGGGTAGTTTTTCTGGGGGAGGGGGTAATTGTCCTGGGTATAGTTGTCCGGGTGGTAATTGTTCTGGGGTTAGTTGTCCTGGGGTAATTGTCCTTGGGGGGGGGGGTAATTGTCCAGGGGATAGCGGCCTCCCCCCTCCCCCAGGAAAACTACTCCAGAATCCGGGGGGGGGGGGGGGGGGGGGGTAGTTGTCTGGGGGTACGGGGGATAATTGTCCTGGGGGTATAGGTGTCCTAGAATCACTATACTGGATCCTTTAAAGGGGGGGGGGGGGGGGGTTACGTTACAAAGGGAGGAGGGTACAACCCGGCTTTCCACAAATATAAGAAGCCTTTGCACTTATAATTTGCTGTACCATGAAAATGTTGCACTTGTCTTGCTAATCTGAATATTCTATTTTGCGAGGTCGCATAGGCGACCGAGCCTTAATTTTTTTTTACATTTTGTAGTTTGAAACTTTGCATTTCAGACCCCTTTTATGCACACAAGTATAATAAGCAAAGTCTGAAGTATTAAACAAGGGAGCGGAGAGACCGACTGAGAGGAGTGAAAGTTTGCATTCTATATATAGCACTTTGGAGACTGAGTATATATTATTTACTTCCCTCAGTCTCGACAGAAATTTCATGATAGTGTTTGATCCTATTGGTTTGGGTATAAGAGGAAAGTTCCCCTCCTTGTATAATAAGAAAATTGTGAGAAAACAAGATCATAATTATGTACATCAAGAGGGGCAAAACTTGCGAGGAAATGATGAGCGGAAACTGCTTGGAGGGAGATCCGTATTTTTCCCCTCGCCAGCCCTTCAAAAGTGGGGAGGTTAGTGATTTTTTTCCGCCAGCCTCTCCAAAAATCGCTCAGTTAAATATACGGTTTACAAGATTTCATGGGGTCTAAAAGGAAAGAAGGGGGGAGGGGCAAAATGCATACTTCTTCTTTCAAAATCCTTTTTGTTTTGGTCAAAAGTTGTCAGGGGCAGTCTGTCCCTTTGCCCCCCCCCCCCCATTGGGTACGCTAAAGTGATGTACATGGAAGGGGGGGGGGGTATACTAAGACAATTCAGCGATTTATACGTTCATATATAGACGTACTACCAGCATGACAATCACAAAAATACATTCTAGCCGAGAGATAGGCCTATTATGAATGTCTTTCCGTTTCATCTTTCCTTCTTTCTTCATTCTTTTTCAATTCATTCAATTCAAATCCAAATTACCATTTATTTTCTTCCATTGATTTTGACAACATTCAACATCTGTCAAAATAGTACAATTTACATGCTTATAAAGTAGTATCAGTACAATCAAGAACTTGCAAAATTACAAGGAAAACAGCGCAATCCCAATAAGCAGATGCTTGTAGGGGTACGCCTGAATACACAAATACATTATACTGGAAAAGAGGAAAGGGGCTGGCAAAGAGAGGGAGAGAAGAGGATAGGGAACTTGGAGTAGAGAGGAAGGAAGAGAACTGCAACATAGTAATTTTCTTTCTTTCTTTTTCTTTCTTTTCCCCTTCCTTTTCCCCTTCCTTTTCCTTTTCTTTCTTTCCTTTCTTTTCTTTCTAGAATGAGATCATGAAACCTGACAACTTAATGAAGGCCTTCTTCTTCTTGTTCTTCTCTTTATGATTTTCTTTCTTCAAACATAATTATTTTACAAACTGATTACAACATTATAACCAAATAGTATAGGCTATACAGTAAAGTAATTACATTGGCCCGTACTCTGAACTCCGGTTTAACTTAAACCGCGGTCTAAGTGTGCTTGGGTTTTCAAAATACCCCCTATAGGCTGTATTAGAGGGCCATAATTTAAGGGCCTGAATGACTAGACCGGGTCCGCCAGGAGTACTCCATGCAATTTGAGAGCGGGAAAATATTTCATTTTAAAGTGAACAGAGACATTAAATACCCCTCTCTCTTTTCCATATCTCATTCATTTTCGTCAGATTTTATTCGAATTCGTCCGACCTGGCAATCCGCTGCAAAATTTTATCATCAAATCCATCTTTGAGAAGTCGATTCCAAGAAATTGTCATTCAAATTCGTCACATAGACAAGACCTTACAACGAGCGGGTGACGATTTGAATAACTCTTTATACTCTTTCAGTCTTTGACAAAATCAATAGCAAAATAAACAATAAATTCCGAAAATGAATGGCCAAAGACATATTATCTAGGCCTTATTATTAAGATGCAGGACAATAGCAAGTGTTCAAAGTGAAGGAAACCCGACTGGAAACGTTATTATCTCACATTATTTTCCACTTTCCTTCCTCTCTCCCCTTTCACGTGACCCCCTTGTGCGCCTCTCCCCTATCGAAGCCAGTTGGTATGGAAATGTTTTTAATGATTTAACCTAAAAAATCACTATTCTGATGTCACTTTGGATAATTTTTTTTCGCCTAATGATTCTTTTTGTTGTTGTTGAAGCAGATTTCTGCTCGCCAGTTTGGGGGGGGGGGGGGATACTGCAAACGAATTTGAATAATTCTTTGAATGACGCTTTGAAAGAAAATCGATTGCAACATGGCATAATGTACAAAATTCGAAAATGAATGGTAAAAGACGACATTGATTAATTATAGATTTGCCAGATTAGGCAAAATCAAAATAAAATGTATTAAATAGATGGAAAGACCGACATTTTATTACTTTTTTTCCCCTTTCCATCATCTCTCTCCTCGCTTCTTTTTTATTTTTTAAAAATATTTTAGCGGACCTCTGCTCGCCAACGGGGGGGGGGGGGGGGGGGGGGGGGGGGGGGGGGGTGGGGCTGTATCTGAGTGGTCCCCCCCCCCCCCCCCCCGGGTTTAAACCCAGTCTATAATTGCTCTTTAAACCATAGTTTTAGAAAATTACATTCTGAAATCCGGTTTAACTTAAACTCCAGTCTGGTATGGCTTAACTTTGTACAGAAATTTAGACAGGACTAATACGGTTTTAGTCAGTTTTTATTAAAGCTCTGGTTTAACTTAGACTGGAGTTTAAGTTAAACCAGAGTTCAGAATACGGGCCATTGTATATAGTTAATGTAAATATACTAAATGAATCATAAAGAAGGATTGTCACATAAGCAAATCTTGATGGCGTGACATTCCTTTACAAAAAATAGGGAATACTAAAGAAAGGGGGATATAAAAAAGAAAAAAAAAGCTTTTCGTTGCATTCAAAGTAAAAGAAGTCAATATAATGTATATAATATAATATATATAATATAATGTAAGTATACAAATTTATGCACATATATTCTCTGAGCACCTCGTGACGAGCTATTCCCCGGCAAGCTTTCAGTTGTCAAGAACGACCTTTGTTTGAAAGGTATGCATAAAATTTGCATACATTACCGAAGCGGTCTATTAAAGTAGCTATTCAAAGAAAATCACAAATATGGCAGTTAATGTATCACTAGAAACTGGGAAGCTTACAGATGGCAATCGTATAAGTTTTATGTCAACTGCGTATCTGATGATTATAAAAACAACACAAATAAAAGCTCTTCTCAGCATCTGGAATATCCGAGGATTCGCCAGAAATATAGCGATGTTTTGATGTCGTCACACTCGGGATCGATCCTGCTTAAGCAGACGACGTCCTATAATGAATGAACGTAATTGCATAGTAATGCAAAGTGAAACTGATTCTGATAGCTAAAACCGTTTGATTGTAAATACACAGTGTCATATCTGCCTATCGACGATAGCTGCAGCATTCCATCAGCTTGATAAGCAGACAATTACCTGAATAAATTGCAAATTCAGACTATCTTGCATTGTTCATACGCTTGTAACCAAGATCCCTTTATTACCCCAACTGAGGGCGACATTTCACTTTTAACTTCAATCAGCTGTGACAAATTATGTGTAAGCTGTATTAGAATATCACGTTACTACATCCCTCCCTTCTTTGATATTAATATTTCCAACACTTTAAGAGAATGTGCATATACATTAACCAGTAAGCAAATTCAATGTCAGCATAGAGGAGTATGCAACTGATCTATTTGAATATTAATATATCATGTTATCTAACAACTAAGATATCTCTGAGTATTTTGTTTATCTTGTTTCCAACGAGTTGTATCCATTAATACTCCTGTTGGGTTATGAACGAGATGTTTATTTTCTTCTGAACCAAATGCATGCAAACACAGCAATAATGAATTATTTTCTCGAACTTGACATAGCAAACTCTGTACCATTTATAACCTCGCTTGAACATAACAAAAGATTAATAAACTATCATAACACGAAAAACCTTATGAAGGTTATTTCCATCTAACAGAAACAAAGTGCATGTGTGTGCCATTTAACACCTAATCAGCAATTAACTTTAAAAGTCTGCAAATGAGTACTTGCCCATAAAGATCATTAATCAAACTAAACTATTTTGTGGCAAGCAATCAATGATTTTGATTTAGAGCACTCTGTTCATAACATAATATCACATCATGTTTCTGCCTTCATTGTACTTTCATGTGTACACTTTACATCATTTTGTTACATTTTCTGCTTTGGTAGATAAGATATCTATCTTTTCTTTTCATCTTTCCTCTCTCCCTTTTCAATAAAATCAACCTGGCAGGGAGATGCGGAAATGCATTAACATTTTGAAAGACAGTATACCAACTTGTAAACATACAATGGAACATTGTAGACCTCAACAAAAGGATTGTACACTGTACATGTGGGCATAATTATAAATCCAGAAAACTGTAAAAACTATGACAAACACCATTTTCACTTTGTTCCACAATTATCAAACTCATGTTCGATTGTTGTTATTCCTGTGTTGTCGTTGTTTTTGTTCGTTTTTTTTTTTTTTTTTTTCATATTGAGCCAAAAACAAGGAATATGAATGAAAAAGTTATGCGTTCAATTCAAGATCACTAAACAAGTGAAATTGGTGTGTACAAATACACTGTAATAATACAAAATATGCAGAAATTGCTAAAATGAAATGCAAACACCAGAATCATTTAGCTACATACATCTAACACCATGGGACTGTTCTATAGAAACAGTCAATTTTGCCCTATGGGACATAGTCTTTCAAATAGCGTGGTCGTCGCCGAGTACGAGAGGGGCGACTGGAGGGGGCAGGATGTCGTGAGTTATCGTTCGGGGCTGGGGGAACATCAACATGATGTCCAAGAATTGGAACATCGTCATCATAGTTATCGACATCCGCCTCGGAGGCGAAGGGGGAACCACGAAATGAGACTTTCTTGAAGAACGAAACGTTGCGTGTACATTTTCGATCAGCTGACTCTGCTGTGATCATGTTCCCTTTTCTCGCGATAACCACCATGGGATTGGGAACGAAGGGGGTGGAGAACTTATCTCCTCGAGTGTCACGTCGAAGCAATACAGAGTCACCGACCGCGATATCGCTAACACGTGCTCGTTGTCGCTTATCAGCGTACAGCTTCTGTTTCGACTTCGCTAC
This sequence comes from Heliocidaris erythrogramma, assembly GCA_025617745.1. Classification (NCBI taxonomy): domain Eukaryota; kingdom Metazoa; phylum Echinodermata; class Echinoidea; order Camarodonta; family Echinometridae; genus Heliocidaris; species Heliocidaris erythrogramma. The sequence goes on along the minus strand of CM046860.1, from coordinate 12,395,472 downwards.
TCCATCTCTTGCGATTGCTTTGTTGAGTGTGTGTTGATGACCGGGTCGAATGTCGTCGCTATGGCAACCAACTTTCGAGGGAGGTACATCTGGGAGGCGTGTACAGGGATCGCGACCGAACATCAGCCGAAAAGGGGATACCCCTGTTGACGTGTGAGGGGTTGCACGGTACTGGCGAAGGAAGACAAACATCTGCTGTTTCCAGTTCTGCTGTGTAAGGGATGCTGCTCGGACAGCCTTCATCAGCGGCTTGTTGAAGGCTTCTGCCTGCGAATTGGCTCTAGGCCAGCGAGGGGTGATACGGCGATGTGTGAAACCGCTATGTTTTACGTATCGGGCAAACGCTTCCGAGTTGAATGGGCTGCCATTGTCAGACTTCAGAACTGCTGGAAATCCAAACACCGCAAGGACTTTATCTAAGACCGGTATGACGGTTGTCGCAGACACTGATTTCACAATCTCGACGACCGGATATCGAGAAAATTCGTCGATGAGGACCATGAGATAGTCGCCCGTGGGTAGGGGTCCACAGAAATCGATACTGACATGTTGCCATGGGCCAGGAGGCATATCGGACATGCGAAGCGGCTCAAGAGGGGTATGCGTATCTTGAACTACCTGACAAGCTTGACAAAGGCGGATTGTGGCTTCGACGGTGGAGTCCATCCCAGGAAACCACACCTTTGATCGGAGGAGCGATTTTGTTCTCGATATTCCCTGGTGACCTTCATGGGCTATCGATACAACGCGATCACGAAGAGCTGAAGGTACAACGATGCGCTGTCCACGTAGCAACACATTGTCATTATAGCATGTGAGATCATCTTTTACATTACGATACTCTTGTAGCTCACGAATATCGATGCCAGGCTGGTTGACACTAGCAAGATCATGCCAGCGTCCGCTACGTGTAAACTCAATAGCTTTCATGAGGGTATTATCAGCGACCGTGGCTTCCGCGATTTCGCTCAGGGTCATCGCGGATGGTGTCGACGTTTGCGCAACGAAACATACATACTGCTCTGCGAGCTCCTGCGAACGTTGGTCAGCACGTGAGGCAGATGAGCGCGGATGACGCGACATGTAGTCTGCTGGGTTCTCGCGACCTGGGCGATATTTGATGCATAGCTTGTAGGGTTGTAAGCGTAGTCCCCACCGCTCGAGACGGAGAGGCGGCTTCGGCTTCTCCCACACATGAAGCAAAGGCTTGTGGTCAGTGATGACGCTAAACTGCGATGCTCCACGGACATACAAATCAAAATGCTCACACGCCCATACAACGGCAAGGGCTTCACGCTCTGTCTGGCTGTAGCGAGATTCAGCATGACTCAAGGCACGGCTGGCGAACGCAACAGGTTTTTCATGCTGAGAAAGAATAGCCCCAAGGCCAACAGGGCTAGCGTCGGTGATGATCTCGATGTCTGCTGCGGGGTCATAGTAGGACATAACAGTTGAATCCATAAGCTCAGACTTCAGCGAATCAAATGCTGCTTGCTGTTCATCGTGCCAAACCCATTCCGCGTCCTTTGCTGTGAGACGGCGTAGCGGCTCGCTCAGAGAGGCGTAGTCTTTGATGAAGCGGGAACTGTAGTTCAGCATGCCGAGTAGACTACGTACTTCTGCAGCATTGCGAGGAGGAGCGGCTTCCTTGACGGCCGCAACTTTTTTCGGATCTGGCGATACTCCGTGATCTGAAAAGATCAACCCGAAGAATTCAATGCGGCGGACACCGAATTCACATTTGTTCCAGCTGACCGTCAGACCACTCCGCTGGAGCGCCGTCATGACTTCGTGGACTGCACGATCATGATCAGCTTTAGCGTTGCTACCGCTGCCGAAACAGATGATGTCATCACTGATGTTTTTGGCGCCTTTGATGCCACGGATAACATCGCGAACTGCTTCCTGGAAAATTTCACTTGCAGACGATATTCCGAAATTGAGGCGCTTGTAGCGATAGAGACCACGATGTGTAGCGAATGTCGTGATGTATCGCGATTCCGGGGCCAATTCGAGTTGATGGTAGCCAGCTCGCAGGTCGATTTTGCTGAATATCTTTGCACCATTTAGATCGCTGAGCAACTCGTCAACTGTCGGCGTTGAATGTCTCTCACGCTTGATGGCTTTGTTAGGTCTGCGCATGTCAACGCAGATGCGAATTGAGCCATCTTTCTTCGGAGGCGTAACTATCGGGGATACCCAGGGTGTCGGCTCCCCAACGACTGGCTCTATGACGTCTTCGTCAAGCAGTCTGTCAAGCTCTAACGCGACTTTCTCTCGAAGGTGGAAGGGGGTACGACGATTAGTGATAGCCACCGGTGGTACATCCTTGTCAATGTGCAACATAAACTGCTTGTCCGCGAGTTTTCCAATGCCATTGGAAAGTGACGGGAAACGACGTTTATAGTCAGCGACAGCGCCCATGAATTTCACAAGTCCCAAGGCTAGAGATGTGTCATAATTGAGGAGACACCCGTATCTTCCAGCAACAACGTTGAAGATAAAGCAGTGAGTGTCACCATTATTTTCAACGGACAAATTGCACTGTCCAATGAGCGGGAGGGGCTTATCCGATCCATATGCAACGAGCGGCGGTCCATGTGTGGGCAATAGGCGAGGCTTACCCAGCAAGCCATATGTCTCTTCATCAATGATGTTTGCGGTGGTTCCTGTGTCCACAAGAAAATCAATTTCCACGTTCCCGACTATCAGCGTGGTACGTGGCCGCACCGAGGCAACGCTTCCCTCGGTGACTGAATAGCAATATTCGTCCGAGGAAGAGTCTGAAGGGGGTCGACTAGGGACGGGCAAATTGGGAACATCGATCCGCGTAGCGTTGTCGACCGCTTTGACATGCAGACGCGATCTGGCCTTAGACAGGCACACACTCTCGAAGTGGTCTTTCTTATTGCAGAAATGGCAGATCTTGCCCCGGGCAGGGCAACTTGCGTGCGGCAGTTTGCCACCACAATAGCGACATGTATTGGAGGCAGCTTTAGATGAGGGTTTCGAAGAACGCGTGACCTGCGATTGAGGTCGGGGGCGGGCCTTGTCTTGTCGGACAGCTTTCACATTTGCAGTGTCGAGGCCTCCGTCCATCAGCTTGGCTTGAGCGTCAGCTTGTTCGAGGAGTCTGCCCATTGCGAGGATATCACTAAGACTCTTATCCTGCTCACGAAGCGCTCTTCTCCTGAATCGCAAGGAGGTGCAGTGCTGTATCAGCTGGCTCAAGATTTCGCTGTTGTTATCATGAAAATTACACGTCTGCGCCAATGCTCGAAGCTCTGTGACGTAAGCCTCTAAACTTTGTCCAGGCTTCTGATGACATGATCGGAAAACAAAAATCTCCATTTGCAGGTTCCGCTTCGGCGAGAAATAGTCACTCAGAACCTTGACTGTATCAGTATATGAGGGGTCGGGAGTAGGGGCAGGTGCGGGTGCAGTGGAAGAAGCAGGGCTAGCTGGCCTCACAATCACACGACTCGTTGACTCGGCATCATAAATATCATGAACATGCTCACCCGCGTAGTGTAGCAGGAGAGCTCGTTTTCTCTTATCATTTGCAATATCCAAGGCAACAAACAAGTTCTCTAGTCGCGATAGCCACTTTTTCCACCGATTAGACACGTCTGGGCGGTCCATTTCACTGTCGAATGATGGGAACAACGGTAGGCTGCCGATACCGCTGGCCATTTTGACATGAACACTACACTACTTCAGTACTCGTGTTATGCGAACGCGAATGACACGGCAACAGTCACAGTCCCACACATAGGCATACATGCATAGCGAACATCGACCTAAACTAGTTTCAGCGAACTTTTGATGCGTTAAGTCAGTTTATATGCAAGAAAAATACCTTTTACCTCGTCGCCAAATGTCATATCTGCCTATCGACGATAGCTGCAGCATTCCATCAGCTTGATAAGCAGACAATTACCTGAATAAATTGCAAATTCAGACTATCTTGCATTGTTCATACGCTTGTAACCAAGATCCCTTTATTACCCCAACTGAGGGCGACATTTCACTTTTAACTTCAATCAGCTGTGACAAATTATGTGTAAGCTGTATTAGAATATCACGTTACTACACACAGGAGAAGGGTCAATGATCAATGAAATAAACCCCACTTTCAAATTGAAAAGCCCTCCGAATAATAGCAGGATGGTATTCGTTCCCTCTTGAAACGCCGAACATGCCCCGGTGCAAGCAGCTGAAAATACAATGGCGTCTTATTTTGTTTACAAGTGACTGATTCCTTTATTTTTTTAACGCTGCATTTTTCATCAAAATAATACCATACACGAAGTTAAGATTGAGGCAACAGACTAACATTAAGACTGACGCTAGTGAAGGAAGAGAAATAAGTGAAGAGGAGATGACAAAATAGGCTCTGAAAAATGTGTAAGATGTTATGGGACATCGTCTGCTTAGACAGGACTGGTCCATGGTGTGTCGTCACATATCTCAGCAGCGTTCGAGGAGCTCTTCAGCTGCTATATCGGGGGCTGTATTTTACCGTTTTATAATTGATAATAATCATTACTTCAAATGTTTCCAAGCGTTGAATTTGGATAACCTTGTTTAATTTATGCCATCTATGCAATAATAAGTATTAAGCCAATATTTAAAATCATTAAGGGTGCAGTTGAGATGTATGGAGAAAGAAAATATAAATAGGAGAGGATGGTAAGCAGTGGCGGCACCAGGATTTTTAAAGTGGGGGGGGGGGGGGGATGGGGGGGGGGCAAAAGAAAATATTGGGGGGGGGGAGGGGGCAAGGGCGGACAAAGAAAAAAAAATTGCGTGTACATCGCAAAATCAAGCGCGAGTGGGTATAGGCTCCAGGGAATCACCTTGTTTCCGTTTTCTTTATTTTTCCTTCTTTTCTCCATTCCTTTTTCACTTTTTTCTTTCCTTTTCTTTTCATTCTCATTTCCACCCTTTTATTTTTTTTCACTCTGAAAATTATTTGGGGGGGGCAACTGGGGGGGGGGGGCAAAGCTTCTGACTGGAAAGCAAATGCCCCCCTATGCCCCCCCCCCCCCCCCCCCCGGTGCCGCCACTGATGGTAAGTAGAAAGGTGATCTGTGTAGAAGAAGAAGAATTGGGCAGAGCGAAGAAGTGAAAAGTGGGAAGTGTAGCGAGTGCAAAGGAAGAGGGAGAGAGAGAGAAAAGGAGAAGGGGAGGATGAAGAAAGAAAGAGGGGAAAAGAGCAGAGAAGAAGATGTACCGTATAATGTGTCATTTACGCCCAGAGTCATCATACTGAGGTACTTTTTGACCGCGGGCTGCCTTCAAAGAATAGAGATAAGAAACTCAACTAGTGATGTGTGACTTGACTGCATCCGTATAATTCCATATATCGGGACCGATATATATGTTTAATAGATTTGTGTGCTTCTTTCTGTTGCGGGGGGGGGGGGGAGGGGGTGTGGAGTTAATTTTCATCCTTTTTTTGTCATAATGGAGCAGTAAATGGGGCAGATCACTAAATTGCTGACGGGTCTGGATTTTTCATGGGATAGGGGCACATGAAATTTGTGGGCGCACGTGCTCCCCAGGTTTTAGCAGTTCCAACTTAACATTTATCCTCACGATCGACATCAGTTTGCTGCCACTCACTAGCTAGGCGCTACGCACCAGCACTGATGATTAATGTTGTTGGGTTGGTTTTTAGCTCACCTGAGCCTAAGGCTCGAGTGAGCTATTGCGATGGAAATTTGTCCGTCGTCCGTCGTCCGTCGTCCGTTAACTTTTTACATTTTCATCTTCTTCTCCAAAACCCATGATCGGAATTCAACCAAACTTGGTAGGAATCATCCTTAGGGGTAGGGGACCCAAAGTTGCTAAAATGGTACATGTGGCCCCCAGGGGGGCCCAGGGGGAGGGCCCCCAATCGTAAAAGCTATGTAAATTTCAAACATCTTCTTCTCCAGAACCAGGCATAGCTCAGATACCTCTATAGATGAAGAATGAATGTTGTTCATGAAATTTCTCTGAGTGGCCCTATAGGGGCCCTGTGCGGGTAACATACTGGAGGGGGGGGGGGGGGGGCGCTGCCAGGCAAAATGTACATTCTGATCTTCTCCAAAACACATGATCGGACTTCAACCAAACTTGGTAGGAATCATCCTTAGGGGTAGGGGACCCAAAGTTGCTAAAATGGTACATGTGGCCCCCAGGGGGCCCAGGGGGAGGGCCCCCAATTGTAAAAGCTATGTAAATTTCAAACATCTTCTTCTCCAGAACCAGGCATAGCTTAGACTTGGTATTGTGTATGGAGATACCTCTATAGATGAAGAATGAATGTTGTTCATGAAATTTCTCTGAGTGGCCCTATAGGGCCCCTTAGATGTAGGAGATTCAAATAATACATGACATATTGTAGACCATGGGGGTGGGGGGGGGGGGGGGGAATTATGTTAATTTCTAACATCATCTCATGTACATCCTCCTAGTTGTTTCAATTTCTAACATATCTCCTGGTGGTGCTAGAGAGAACATGCACCGGATGTGAATTGATCCACCTCAGGTGAGCGTCGTGCCCCCGGCCCCGGGCCGGGGATCTTGTTTTGATCATAAATTTCATATCGCGCTGTCTGGTCTCGATCTCGTTAACGTTGTGTGTCGGCTGCTTATTAATTGATGGAATTGTCGAAGAATCCAAAGTTCTTGTTGTAATGCAGCTGTACTTCCTCGAATTTACAGGTGATTTGTTGTAATGGTCATGGATGAAATAAGGATCCACTTTAACCATGCCTATCTCAGTATCTGCTCAACTCTACTACTAGTCTCTAGTCGAGTTTAGGTACCGCAGCTCGATCTGCGATCCGCCCCGGTAGCACCGGGCTAGCTTGCCACAGCAAAACGCGCAGTGGTAGAGCGGGCGGGTCTGGATCCAAGTTTTTCCTGAACTCAGCTCTCAAGTTCTGAAGTTCTGGACTTCTGGTATTTGATGAAAATGTAACTTCTAACTTAAGTAAAGTAGAATCAATGGATTTTTTTTTACAATAACTGGAATATTTCTGATTTTCTGCCTATGAATATAATGATGAGTTTCATCTGACTTAGCAGTAATAATAGCATGCTTACTTAAGACTATAAGTTAGGCCTAAGTAAGTAACATTTATAACAAAAGTTAGACCCTCTACCGTATATTTAATTACTATTAATAGTATTATACTAACTTAAAGTTAGTCTTAACTTTTTTCTTAAGTTAAGACTTAACGCTATTTAGATTTTGTATCGCTATCAATCATGTCGTTATAAAGCCAACCGCACAGTGTGTGGCGCACACTGTATGGTCTGTGACTGTGATCCAATTTCGGAATATTAAAGTGTGATGGCATTTGATATTTACAACACAAAGAATATTTTCAATTGAGGTCCTAAATAGTAAAATTTAAAAAACCCAGCCTATTTCAACTTTTCGAGTCAGAGGAAATGCTAAATCAGCTCTGAGTCGTAGTGACGTCAGATTCAAAGCACTCCTCACTAAAAGTTAGATGTACGATTGTCTCAGATTTGAAACTGATTTGGCCCTTATTCCGGGTATAAGGTTGACTGACAGTGCACCAAAAACCTCTGTTTAGTATTCATATTATTGTTCAGAACCTGAATCAGGTAGATCTATTGTCTAGATCTCTAGATTTTATTTGTTGAAATGCCCATATTTAATGCTATTGTGATTAATTTCCAAGATCGGATCACAGTTGATCGTACAGTTGTGCAGTGGGCATAATCATGGGTGTAAAATAGTGGGTCTAAAATAGACTTCATTAACAACCAGGGGTAGGAATAGCCTGGGGAGCCTGGAAAGGCTCTTTTGAAGAGTAATTAAAAAATAAAGCTGATACTACTGGGTCTGAGCCAAAAGTCCTGTCAACGCGACGGGACGGAATTCAATAGGATTTTTTCTCCTTACAAGAAAATAAGAAATGCTACCTGCTGCATACCTTTACTTATGTAATAAGTTTACACTGAAGAACAATTCCACTACAAACACAAGAATGATCGTAATTCCGTTTCCATGGTAACAACATTTTTTGTTAGCGCGACGGGACGGAACGATAGAATGGTGAAATTTTGTAAGACATATTCAAAGTAAAATTCTATCGAAGTTAAAATTGAAGACTAGCTACGTATCCTGATTTTTTATTAGTATGATAGAGCACATGACATTCAACCATGAAGCTAAGATATTGGCCCAATCAATTTTTTTAAATTTGAAAATTGATGAATGGGTGTCGCGCGACGGGACGGAAACTTTTGCACCATGTACAAAATGAATGGGGATTTAAAATTTTTTTTTTAATATTGTCTAACTGTACTTTTTTCTTTTAAACTATGGTAGAACTACAATGTTAAGGCACAGGGAAGTGGCAAGCTTTATTGTTAATTCAAATTAAAGAGATAAAATCACTAGAGAGGATGGACACTTTTGCACCATGTACAAAACAAATGGGGATTTTGAAATGAAATTTTTTTGATATCATGAAATAGTTCTTTTCTCTAAAAAAATGTGGTAGAACTACATTGTTCGAGTAAGAAAACTTTTATTCTCTATTGTTTATTCAAATTAAATGAATAAAAACTTGCTCGGGTTAAAAAAAGTATACTTACATCAAATGACATACATGGGACTGTACTTTCCATGCAAAATTCCGTCCCGTCGCGCCTAAAATCCCTTAAATACCCACTAAATGCGACGGGACGGAAAAAAAAAGAACACATCACAATTCTTCTCGAAATATAAGGGAATCAATTTTAATGGTACAGAAGTGATGGTACGATAGGTCATTGATACTTTATAAGACCTCAGTCTATAAACTCCATTTTATCCTACAAAAAAATTAAAAAGGGGTGTCAAAGTGCCCCAAAATACAATTTTGCACCAAAAAGTTCAAATTTTAACCCAATTATAACAGAATATTGCCAGAACTGGCATTGGGCATTCAATAGTATTGCATATAGTATTCCAACTCCAAACTTTATTTTTCAAATGCCCTTTCACTTTTTTTTAAATTGCTTTTTCTAATAATTCCGTCCCGTCGCGCTATGAGGGCGCTCTTTTCCATTTTAAAGGTTATTTTAAAAAAAGCGGAACGCAATCATGAAGAGACATGTACATTTTCATAAACTACAGATTCTCAGCTTTCATGTGATATACAAGGGCAGGCACAAATCTTAAATTGAAAATTTAGGATTTATGTTGACTACTTTTGGCTCAGACCCTACTGAATTCATAGAGCCTGGTGGTGCTTTTAATAATCTATCTCAGCAACATAGTACTATTAGTAGCCATTTTAGAATCTGAAGAACCTTTTGAAAATCACCTTTAACTTACCATGAGCCAGCTTCTCTCATCTACACTTCACCATAGCTTTAGAATATTAAAACCCCATTTTTTACCCTAGAATGAAAAAATATCGAAAAACAAAATATGAAACGGACCTATTAAAGTATAATTTTTTATTATATAGCCTATCATACTTGCATATTGAAGTATTGATCATAATTTTATTTTATTTCTTTCCAACAGCTTGAAGATTTTCCAACAAAAATGTCATCTAGAAAGTTACCAGTCTTCAATAATTGGAAGGTTTGGTTCTCCTCGAGTGTTCCTAGTAAGATGAAAAGTTTGTGCAGTGAGTATTTTATTATAATATAGGGTTTACATGACCTCAGTATATGTCAGTGAAACATTCACCCGCTTGTTTTCTCTAGCCCTTCTGCATTCATTTCATTCTCAAATTTATTTGAGTTCTTTAGAAATTGTTTTCTTCTTGTGATATAATATTTTGAGCTTAAAGGGTGACTAAAATAGAAAATTAATTGCCCATTTTTCGTAAGAAGGGGTCATCAGGAGCCAAAAAATATCTATCACACACTTTTTCATGCATTCAGTCGTATTTCATAATCATTTGAAAAGTACATTTTTGCCGATTTACACAGTCATAAGCCCCACCCCTAAAAAAACCCATCGAAGCGACATCGCGATAACGTCATCTGTGACGTACGAGAAGTAAAGGAAAATATTCCACCCACCTGTATACCGTGCACGCCCGTAGGCCTGGTAGGCCCAGCCCGGTACGGTGCCGAGCGCGAGCATGATATTCACCACATCGACCATTTGCGTTGGATATTTTCGAGTTTAATTCCTCACAATAACGTTGATTTGGGGACACAGTTTCATCAATAATTTCGAATCGGTGTATAGTTGAGCGCTGTAGCAAAACCCCTAAAGATTATGTAAGCCTACATCTTTTTCCTAAAGCTAAAAATCTACGGATATTGTGGGTCGCAAAGGTTAAGCTCACGCGGGCAGAGTGGCAAGGGCCGGCCAAGTGAGTGGAGTACAATCTGCAGTGATCACTTTGCCGAAGATGATTTTGAGGATCCTGGCCTGTATTCCGAATTCGTCATGAAGAGAAGGAGATTGAAGCAAGCTAAAAGATTCAGCTATTCCGACAATCAGACTTGGAGTCGAGTCTTTCAATCTTTTTTCAACGATATCATCTCCAGCAGCTGCAGCAGCTTCATCCGTAGACCGAAAATTCTGTCTCCCGTTTGTTAGCTAAGTGAATAGCTAACGAACGAGATACAGAATTTTTGGTCTACTTCACCCATAACTCCAGGGAGCTACAACGCTTTGGAGCTCCCTGGAGTTACTTCACCCACGGCCCCTTCACCAGGCCCCGGCACGTCTTCTGCGAGGGGTTCAAACATATAATATGGTCGAATTCCCCTTGCCACTTGAGCTTCTTTGCCTTCAGGATCTGATAAATCATCTGATAAATCAGCTAGAGTTCGTATCTGGCTCAAAAAATTCCTCCAACTCGGAATCGCGGTCACTTTTCATCTCTCTATATAAGTTACTCGAATTCAGCCAAAATCTAAGTCAGTAGTACTGTAGTATGTAAAGCGAAGTAAAAAAAAACAGAAAGTGAAATAAGCAAAACAAAAGCGTTCACCAGTCGCTAAGTACGAGGGGAACATCGTAACTGCCGTACTAAAGATGTGTAGTACATTGTACAGACGCATAAAACGGCTGTGCAGGCAGTGCAAATGCAAAACTTTTCGTTTGCTGATCTTGTAGAAAATATATTGATAATGATTATTCACTCCTAAGACTATATTGATTAATTTCCTTTTTTCATAAATTGTCCGTTGAACAGAGGGGTCAAATACCGCATTGTGTGTACAATGTTATATGCTGCAGCCTGCAGATCTTGTGCCTCTTACTCTTCATACGTCACTTGGGGGTGTGACGTCAGTTAGCCAATCAGCTCACAAGTTTTAAGGAACGGTCCCCATACCTCTACTTTTACCCCTTTTTCGCCAAACGAGACATAATTTGGACAATCGATTGCCAGATTTGGGATTAGAAAGCAAAAATACATGGAAACAGCACACATTTTCTCTCTAATTTAGTCAACCGGTGCCATTCCATTTAATTTGTATATTGATTAGCAAGAAGTGAATTCATAGGTGGCAAAAATAGATTAAAGGGGAATGAAAGGTAACAAACATTAACCTACAATCATGTAGATAATTGTCAGCCTTTTACAAATATCTTGAAATTACTCATGTTTGATTATTGAAGAAAGATAACAGTGTCTCAAAAAGTTGCAGTTTCCTTGTTAGACATTATCCCATGGGGGCTGCCATTTTCTTTACAAAGTAATGTCAGAGCAGTTATATTTATGAGATACCCACTGACCTATACACTAGCTATAATAACACTCATGATCACCTGTGGAATGCATGACACTGGATTTTCCCATAATACATGTAAAGCATTTTTGTAGTCATGTACATTCAAATGAAGATACTATTTGTATCAAGATATTTGGTTCAGCTGTTTCTTTTGTTAAGCAGGATTTAACATGCACAAGTTGTTTGGTCAGACAAAGGTTTGTCAATTCTACAAAAAAGTGACAAAGACCTACAACTGCTCTTAGATATCACCTGTGCGAGACAATGGGGGTACCAAGATGGCTGCCATTTTGCATTGTGGCTTTAGTTGTACAATAGCTATTCAATATGCAACATCATATCCATTATATACAGGTAAATGGACATGTACTCATATGACATCACAGTTTTTCAAAATGGCAGCCCCCATGGGATAATATCTGGCAAGGAATCTGCAAAATTTAGAGAGATTGTTCTCCTTATTAAGTAATCAAATAGGAGTATTTTCAAGATATTTCGAATAGGCTACCAATTTTCCACTTGATTATCAGCTAATGTTCGTTGAGTTTCATTCTCCTTTAACAAGAATACTGGTGTCCACTTTGTGATATCAAATTGAATATTAAAAAATCCAAAATGGTGAAAATGTTATGGTTGTAAACTTGTATTGTGTGTTTCTTTTAATATAGGCCTATTTACTTTGACAGTACAATTTTTTTGTTGATTTTTTTCCCCAGAGAAGCAAGGAGGGAAGGAGGTTTCCTCGGTGAAGGATGCAAATTTCATCTTTTCAAATGATGCAACTTGTCCTGATACTGTGGAGTAAGTATAATTTTTAAAAATCTTCTTGTTGTCTATTTTAATTAACCCCAATCCAGTTTTAATTTGTTATGTGATGACTATTCCCTACCCCAATTGAAAAATGGAAAATCAGGAGAAACCCCCCCCCCCCCAAACTAGTCCAATTTCATTCAATTTCCCACCAACTACATGTAGTTCAAATTCCTCAATTTATATTCTGGTATTTCTAATCTGTGAATTCAATATTGCATATAAATTTTGTTTTTTTACATTCATATTTGTTTCTTGAAAAATGTAATGTCTAAGTTAGTTAGAAGGCTAACCTCAACAAGTGTTAATTGTGCTATTGCTAGCTGTCATTTATGAAATTTTAATACGTGATGACATATTCATAACACTGTAATGAAATGATTGACAGAAAATAAGTTCTGGGGCCTGCTTCATAAAGCTTGTTAGATATCAATAACACGTTGGAATAATTGTTATAAGCTACTGAAATATTTGAATTTAATTGGCTGAGAGTAAATTTGTTGCAGATCAGTGGAAGTCATTTACTAATCGTACGTTTTATGAAATGGGGCCCTGATGCCCTTTCATACACTTCAAATGTTGCATTCCTATGTCACCCTGAAATATGAAGCTAAGCGAAAGCAATTTTTATTTCATCCTTAATCTATCTGTGTTAGTACTAATCTGTGTGCATATTATCTCTGAGAAGGAATAGAAATGCAGTACATTCAGGGTAGTCCAGCTGTCTATGATACCAGTGATACAGTGTGGGTCAATAAAAAGGAACCCATATTCAAGCCCCGATATCTTAAAAACTAAGTGAATTCGATGAAATGTAATATAATAGTAAATGTTTGTGATGATATCTTCTTTAATTTGATCGGATCATGAATGACTGAGTACTGACCAATTTAAAAAAGCATGTCAAATTCATCTTTGCCCAAGTTTGGGTTGAGTGGTGTTCAGGAGTCATGATTATTATTCATGTTATTTGTGAGAACATTCAACTGCAGTGGAGACCATTCAACCAACCTTGGGCTGACCATCCATTTTATTCAAAACTTGGGCAGAGGCAAATTTTACATGAATCAGCAAACATGTTACTGTTCAGCTGTCCATGGTCGGATTTTTTTGATCGAGGTGTCAAATTAAAGCAAACATGCTGGGCTACAATGTGAGTATCATAGATAAATTTATTTGTACTGAATGCAATGATATTTAAGGTTGAATCTGGGTATCCTTTTTATGACTCGCACTGTATATTCCTGATAGCATTTGATGCTGACTACTTCAAATGAGCATTCTTATATCGCTATTTACAGTGTGTTTGAGAGTGAAGAGTTCCTGCAGGGCTTTCTAACAGTCTTCCATGCCAGCTACATTGATGCATGCCTGAAGGAGGAGACTGCACATGAAGTGGCTGCAGCGCAATATATTCTACTCCCTGCAGACATGGCTGATGGTGAATATCACTTTCTTATAGTATTCAGTTTAGCATTGTTGATATTTTTTCTTATTTAGGCTAGCAGTTTGGTTTTTAGGAACAACATTGATGGTTAATGGCAATTTATGGTATGGTATATTAACTCAAAATTATTTCTGAGTGAAGTATTCATGATTGCAAAGTTTAAAGTCTTGAAGAAAAAAAAAGCACAAAAAAAAAATTTGATAGAGGTAGTTAGAAGCTCTGTTATTCGTGAAGTAAAGTTTTTGTTGCCTCTTTGTAAAAAAAAAAGAAAAAGAAAAAGAAGAGGTGTGTATTGGTATATTTATAACATATTTTTTGATAATTGATAATTCTTGCAATGTATGCCTTACACTTTTGCAGACTTCTACACAATATTATCAGTATTGCAGTGATTTGCATTTTGATAGTGAGTTATTAATGGTCACTTTTTATCAAACAAAGTGCCTGTGGACAGACATCTTATGATAGTTGGCATAATGTTTCTCATTGTGGAAAGCACAGGTACTGGTCAGACAATAATGAAAACTATCTCTTCAACCCATTAAACAATAAACATAACTTAAAAGTGATGTGGAACACTAAGAAATATAACAAACTGGTAATGCATATTTAAACATCTAGAGGAAGATTCTTTTTTGTGAATACCCTTTCAGGACAGGAATTACTGAAGGGCTAAATTGATCCCATTTTGTTCTTCAAATTGGCAGCAATATTTATTTCAGTGCTGCATGGTTCTAATAAGGTGTAACGTCTTTGGAAACAAACATGGTTGGTAATTTTGTCGAAAAGTTGAAGGAATTGCTCATTTTGGTAAAAAACAATTATTTTGAACATCTTGTTGTGTTGCCAATTAAAGGATTTTAAAGCTTATTCTTGTCTTAAAAATTCCTGCCATCAAACGCAATATGGTCATGCAAATAAATTGGACATAGTGTCTGCAGAAATTCTTGCCAATTCTTCTCAACGTATCTGGTGCATTTTTTTAGAGCTCTGAATCAAAATGTGGTCAGTTGTCTCGAAACGGTTAATGGGAGCTTTATTTTGAAATACTTAGATTTTCAAGCAATAATTTTGTGAAATTCATTAGAGTTTTGCTAATCTCATCTACAGATATCCAACATCTGGCTTTTGTCAGTAGCACTTCAAATCCAAAGAAGGCAGAGACGGTCTCTACAAAAAAACAGGTTCTAACTACAACCAGTAAACCCAGCACAACAAATGAAAACACCAATACAAACCAACATCAAGAAAGGTATGTAAATTGTACATTATGCTGTCATAGTTCTTCTGCATGACTCTTAAAATTCAGTGATGATTCCCCATTGTAAAGCACAGTTAAAATATTATTTAGCAATTTTCAGACTATAATACAAATTTAATCCAATATGGACAGGATGACAAAGAAAAACAAAAAGCCAGATAGTTGTGCTACTGTAAGAAGAAATATAAACAGTACCTTCATATTGTCATTCAGGCTTCTCAGCAGAAAATAGTGTATGCATGGTTCAAATTGACAGAAATATGGCTGTACCAAATAACATGGGCGTGATCTAAGAGGACGTACCATTTTGCAGGTTGAAAGTATGCATTGACACATTTATTGGTCATTGAGTGAAATATGGCCTCATGACATCCCAGGGAGGTGGTTTGGGAGGCCCAAAATAACTTTGAAGATTGAAAGCAGACATTGACCGATTTATTACCCTTGTCGGTACCCTTGTTGAGAGAATCTTCACATGGTTTTTATTTTTTTAAATTCCTCACCCTTGGTATCAGCACCAAGGGTTTAATGTACTGGCAAGAAGGCTATCATCATTAGGGTTCGGAATTGAGAGTCAACATTAAAATCTGCTGTCAGCTCTTTAAGTTTGTCTTTGTGTGTTCCAGTTGGTAGACAACAGATTTACACCTCTTTTTGTTCATATTATTTAGGTTATCATCTGAACCATGCAATTCTAGTCAAAGCAGAGAACCTCCCAGCTTTGCTCATGCTGCTGGTAAGTAGGGCAGTCAGGATTTAAAGGGGACTTCCACCCAGATATCAAGTTGGTTTTAAAAGAAGGAGAAATTTTAAAGAAACTTATCAATGAAAGTTTGAGCATCCGATAAGAAATAAGAAATAAGAAAGTAGTAACAGTAATGAAATATTCATGAATTTACATGTTTTCTAAAGAAAATATTTAATCATACATGCAACCTAGATATAATGATTTCACATATGTTTTTACACAAAACCTGTATGAAACTAATGTATTCCTTCGTCAAAAACTAAGGAAATGACCAAATGGCAGAGTAGCTGGCAAGATACGTCACCAATTTGCGTTTGATCGATTGACCCACCGAAACCCACCGGTTCTGTTTAACATAAAGCGCGTTTGAACATGTACATGTATATCGAAAATGCGCCAAATAAATACATTATTATTATTATTATTATCATTACAACTTCAAAAATTCTTAACTTTCTTATTTCTTTTCTGATTTTGCTCAAACTTTCACTAATCTGTTTCTTGCGTTTTTCTGCTGTTCTTCAAATCAACTAAATACCAGGCTGGACTTTCCTTTTAACCATGTCTAAGTTGTAACTCGGTCTCAATAATTGTCAATATCTTTGTAAATCAGTTTTTTGTACCGAAGATATCATTTCCTGGATAAATGCTACATTAGGAACACATCATAAAAGTACAATATCCTGGTACATTTATATGTGCATATTTCTCATAAATAGAGAGGATCCTGGCTGGATTTTATTATAACTGGGGGGTGTTTCATAAAGCTGTTCGTAAAGTTACACATGACTTTACAAATGACTTAAATATGACAAGCCAAATGGGATGCTCAATCATTTTTAACTGCATCAACTAAAGTTGAACTGTGCAGATGTGGATTAACATTCTTATTATAACAAACATTTTTAATGCAAAGTATATTTTTTGTCATATTCAAATGAGTTTACTGGAACTACAGTCACACTTTGTTAAAACATCAGGAAAAACTCTGGACATCCTATCTGGCACTTCATATTCCAGTCGTTCGTAAAGTCATGTGTAACTTTACGAACAGCTTTATGAAACACCCCCCTGGAAGCATTGAATGCCTATGCCACTCTTCAGAAAGCCTTCCAATTGTGACCTTAAGAATGTAAAGATGAAAGATTTTCTCCAAAGATTTTACATCATAACCACACAGTAAAGGTCCACAGCTAGCGCAATGATATTATTTTTAAAAACAAAAGCAAATTCGCAATGATTTTTAGTGAAATTTTGAAAGTGCTCAGTAAAATAAAAGGTTTATAAGCAAATATGTGAATCTTATCAAGTGGCATTCTTTCAGAACCACTTATTTCTTTTACTTTTTAAAGAAAATGTACTCGTTGAGAAAATAAGAAATTATCTCAAGATTGAATTTAATTGTTTGATTTCTCCTTACAGATATTGCCTTCAGGATTGAAGATCTAGCAAGCATTCCACATGTCAAGTCCTTGCCAAGATTCCAGGGTGACATCACAGACTTTGTCCGTGGAGTCAATGGCTGCTCATTGTCTTTGAAGACATCATAACAACCAGATAGAATAGACCCAGAACGGAAGAAAATAAACAAGGGTTAACTATTCTTCCAAAGAGACAAAGAGAGAATGCTTTCATCACAATATTTATGTGAATGGATTTCTTATTCAAATTAAGAAAAGTTGTTCATTAATATTGGAAGTCAGTTGAAAGAAGAAAAGAATAAAGGAAGGAGTTAAATCATCAATCAAGCACCATATTTGCTATCAGTCCACACTATGGCTGTTACTGCTAATGGCAATAACACACTCAGCTTCGACAAACTTACTCAGGCATTTTTCATCAAAGTCATTTTAAACCAAGACAACAAGATTCTGTTCATAATGTATGAATAACTTCCATTCAGTCTTTTGAATGACCATGAAAATATTGATGTGAAGAAGTGGCTAGATTAGAGCCATTGTTTATTCAATCTCATATGATGTTTGATGTTTATTCATGTTATCTTGCTTGTGGTACAGACATTGTCTATTACAGAGCGGAATTTATATAATTTTGTAATGAGCTAGATTTGCCTCGTCAATTACTTGTGTAATGCTTCCCATTGATAATTACATTCTTCTCTTGTATATCTACTCTCTTATTCCCTTACTTCTTTATTTCTACACTGTGACTAGAGCACTCTACAGAGTGGATTTGGCACATTATAAATAATTTAAATGTATTATTGTCATTATTATTGTTATAACAAACCTTGAAATCTTGAAACTATATATCTGTATATATTTTGCAAAGTTTTATTGCTACCATTGAAATGTATATTTAAGACTGCTGATGGATGGAACATGAAATTTGAAATGTATATAGTTGTGTGCCTTTTTACTTTTTATTTTTTTAAATTTAAATGAATCTTTTTAGATACGTTTGTAATTTAATAAAACTAAAAAAGACTAAAAAAATGTATGTTTATTTGCATTCATAGTCATATTAATAGTGTTTACCAGCATTGTCAAGACAATGGACCATCATACCTATCAATGTTTTTCAGCAGCGGCCATAATCATTCTCTTGGTTTATTATCAAAGCATCAATATCTCCATCAAGTTCATTCTCTAGTCTCTGCACCATTTCTGTTATCACTATCGTATAGTAGTATCATCATCGTCATCATCACCACCGTCATCGTCATCATCACCACCGTCATCGTCATCATCACCCCCTTCATCATCATATCATCGTTGTCATTACCACCATCTTCATCATCGTCGTCATCACCACCATCATCATTGCTATCACCATCATCATCAATACATGTACCAACACATATCATCATCACAAATAGTCTCGTCATCTTCATTAACAATACTGATTATAATATGGATTTATAGGCAAAGGTAGGAGACAGGAATAACATCTTGAGAAAGCTGGCAAACTCCAATTGGGGAACAGATCCATTCAAAGTACTGCCCTTGCCCGGTGTTACTCAGCAGCTGAGTATGCCTGCCCAATCTGGGGACACTCCTCACATGCCAAGAAGTTGGATCCTGTTCTAAATTGCGGGACCATCTCTGGTTGTCTTAAGCCGACTCGGGTTGATGACTTCCGTGGTCCCAAGGAGTTTGTTATAACGAGGTTCCACTGTATCATTAGAATAATGACATCCTATTTAACACTGACAAGTTCCATTAATTTCATACATGCAGCCATTTTCAAACAAATTAATTTTCAGGGAGAAACAGGAAATACCATGAAGTTTCCAAAAGTTAAAACTAAAAAAAAAAATCAATATCACAGCTGTTTTCTTGAGTTTGTATACTTTATTTCAAGATGCAAGTCTTGATAACATATTACAGGTAAATATATTTGTGCCTTCAGCAACATACATGCAAAGTGATTCACACAAGATTGTATGTTTAATAAGTGGAGTTATTACGAAATAAGATCCATACAGCGCAAGTTTGTCAAATTACTGCCGGTACAGTGGAAACTAGCTAAAAACAAGCTCCGATATAACAAAATTCCTGATATAACAAGGTAATTTTGATGGTTCCAAGGTCCTTGTTATAGTGAGTTTCCACTGTATTTTAAAAGTTAGAGAACATGAAATTTGCAATAATTCATTTTTCACACATTTTCCCAACTTTGTATTTTCTGACATGTGATTTATTGTAGATTTCTGTCATGACTGATTCATATGTAAAATTTTGAACATATTAGGTTTAATCCTACATTTTTACAGAGTGGCATGATTACACTTCTTTTAGCAACTTAAAAAATACCACCTTTAAAAAAGCACTTGCAAAACGTTTACAGAATCATTGCAGAATACATGAACATACAATTTTTTTTGGTGATTTTACTCGCTCAAAGTATTTGATTTTGGCATAAATGCATGTATTTACTGATTAATACATGTGCAATCCTTAAAGTAGATATTCAAAGAAAATCACAAATATGGCAATTAATGTATCACTAGAAACTGGGAAGCTTACAGATGGCAATCGTATAAGTTTTATGTCAACTGTGTATCTGGTGATTATAAAAACAACACAAATAAAAGCTCTTCTCAGCATCTGGAATATCCGAGGATTCGCCAGAAATATAGCAATGTTTTGATGTCGTCACACTCGGGATCGATCCTGCTTAAGCAGACGACGTCCTATAATGAATGAACGTAATTGCAATGCAATTATTTATCAAATTATAAAGAGTTTGGTGTATTTAAACATGACCTTATTTCACACCATTATAAAGGGAAAGTGAAACTGATTCTGATAGCTAAAACCGTTTGATTGTAAATACATAGGAGAAGGGTCAATGATCAATGAAATAAACCCCACTTTCAAACTGAAAAGCCCTCCGAATAATAGCAGGATGGTATTCGTTCCCTCTTGAAACGCCGAACATGCCCCGGTGCAAACAGCTGAAAATACAATGGCGTCTTATTTTGTTTACAAGTGACTGATTCCTTTATTTTTTTAACGCTGCATTTTTCATCAAAATAATACCATACACGAAGTTAAGAGTGAGGCAACAGACTAACATTAAGACTGACGCTAGTGAAGGAAGAGAAATAAGTGAAGAGGAGATGACAAAATAGGCTCTGAAAAATGTGTAAGATGTTATGGGACATCGTCTGCTTAGACAGGACTGGTCCAGGGTGTGTCGTCACATATCTCAGCAGCGTTCGAGGAGATCTTCAGCTGCTATATCGGGGGCTGTATTTTACCGTTTTATAATTGATAATAATCATTACTTCAAATGTTTCCAAGCGTTGAATTTGGATAACCTTGTTTAATTTATGCCATCTATGCAATAATAAGTATTAAGCCAATATTTAAAATCATCAACGTTCTACTTTAAGGACTGTTATGATCCAAAATCCACAAAAGATAAGAATCAAACAAAAGATATTAACTTTGGATGATTTATGGTTTAATTTAAATATTTACCAACATCTGGTATGACATGATATAAAAGAATTACAAATTTTAGATACAAATACAGTACATGTACTTAAACTGGCAAAGACTTATGAATTTCTCAGCTGGGGAAACTTCTATGAGTCCAGAATATTCTTGAAGTGTAGAGTAAGTTGGCTGCTAATCCACAATTATAAATCCCAAATATTAAATCCAAATGGTATGTTGTCCAACTTGCAAAAGAAGATTCCAGAAGATCCAGCTGAAGAATGTCCAAGATAATTCAGAAAGTCATCGATGTCGACATGTAGACCACAGGGTCGATAACAATGTCAACAATGTCAATAATTGATGTCCAAGACGAGGTCCACGATGATCTCCACAGTGATATCAATATGATATGCTCCATAATGTTAATCAGGGTATAACTTCTGAAGTTTCTGTGCAAGCTTCCATCTTATATACAATCTCAACCTTTAATTAGAATTTTCTACCTTCTACTATAATATTCATGAAAGTTTGGAACTCCCTTGTAAGTTCTACATAGTTCTTGTTGTAACAAACAAAGGAAGGGGATTCCCATGATCTATGTATAGACTCATTGCAATGTTACACTATTACTAAGAGGTTCATGCAAAGGTCAGGATAATCAACACCTTCACACATAATATTCTTCCTCTACTGGATGTGCATTACGATTATTACACTGCTACACAGCACGAAAAAATAACTTTCTTCCAGAAGATTCCTTAATTATATAACAGGACGATAAAAACTGATTCTTACAAACTTAATTGATCCTAATTTAAAAAATATATATTTTTTCATATTAATTCTATCCTTAGAATTTCAACAAGAATATATTTAAAAAAAAAATCAAACATCACATCCCTTATATCCTGCACCAGCAGAAAGGCCATACTTGTGATTTCATTAAATCTTAAACCGGAATGTCAAATCAGGATTTGTCCAATTTCATCAGTTATGCGCCATTTATGACTGTCGTAAACTCATAACAAAAGTGGTGTGAATCCACACTTAAAATCTCTAAGCTAAATATGGAAGAGCATGCTGTATAACCAAGGGCCTCTATGGGCTACAGTTTTATGTCATGTCAGAATAAATAAAAAGTTTTAGAGCCTGATCGGTTAAGACTAGGCATATTGTCCGTCCGTGACATGGAATATTTTTTGGATTGTAATTTTAGTAGGTGACCATGGCAACCAGATTTTATCAAAATTCAACTACTTCAGTAATGCCCTTCACAATGAAACATAAAATAGCTCTCTTCAATTAAATACATAATTTCTACAGGTCTTCAAACTTTCAAAATGTGTAGGATGTCCGTCCGTGACTAGCTGATCACACTCGTTATCCCTTATCCCAGGGCAGCTGCTCACTAAATTGATTTTAAAAACTAAGATCTCCAGAGTCCAACACCACAGGGCACACCACTCAGCACTAGGATGAGTATGCTAACCTGTTCAAAACTAGGCCCAAGATAACTTGGGGTGGGCTCGACAGGAAATGTGTGTAACACCAGTATCAGATCTTATTCAATGGGTTACAAAAACTTTTCAAAGAGTTGTAACAATACATTAACAATGTAGGAACGAACACCCTGCTGATACACCTTGATACACATTTAATGAAATTCAAAGTCCAAGTGTGTTTGGCAAACCTATAAAAAGAAATGTTCCAGATGCCCTAAACGGTATTCTATCTGCCACCCATCAACGTTCTGCATTCTATGATCGACGGTATATCATCTGGAATCAAGGAGATGAAGCTTCCACTTTTGATCTTCTGACATCTTAGGCGGTACTAGAGAAGCTAGTTCATCCCTGGAGAATGACCTTTGTGGCCCGCCTGGCTGAGTCATACTGGCAACAATGCTGTTTGTAGTAGCTTGGGGTCCAAACATCTGTGAAAAGTGCACAGAAGAGCAACGATGAAGCAAAATTCAATTCTCTTGCAATGAGAACTAATAAACTATGCACATTTTTTTTAAAGCTAAGGTATGCTGTACATGTTTTTCTACTTTTCATTTCTCAAAAGAATAACCAAGCCAATCACTGATTTTAACCAATGATCAAGTAGGCTGCTTGCATGCATTTTCCATTTGTTCCACACTTAATAATAACACAATAAAGCTACTCAACGAATTGCTTTGTATTACTACAAAAGTCACAAGATTATAAACAAAATAAATCTATAACTTTGTTATGTAAAAATATGAATGCCAAAATTCCTTTTGACAGTATTCATGACAACATAGTTTTTATTTAGACTGCAATACCTGTGAAGCTGACTGGTCATCACTGGATTGTGTTGGCCAGATGTCATTCACTGAGGTCTGCAGTAGAGTGATCAGTGAGTGCAGGTCATTTTGTAGAGCTTCAGCCTCAGCCTCATGGTCAAACTTAACCAGCATGCGTAGGAGGACACCAACGTCATCTGCAGGGAAAACGTCCAGGTTGAACATCCCAAATGATTTGCATTTTGATAACTAAATCTATCCCAATGATAAATATCTCAAGCAATGACTGAAAGTAACCACAATGAAACTACTCTACTCACATAAATGAAACTTGTCACTTTGATTTCATTGCTGGTGTTTGTGTGTGGGGGGAATATTTGGGCCCTAACTTGATAAGAAAAATGTGAATTTAGCATCAAATCTTACAGGATGCATGTAGCGGCAAAAGTGCAAGTGGGCAATCATGCAACCCCTGCCGCTCACCATTAATAATTACATTCATAACTCGAGGGAATGTACAATCATGAAATTATAGAAAATTACAATGCCAGAGATTATGAAAATAGCTAATAAAATTCAGAATACTCTTGTACATGTATTTCAAGGGTAAGCACTTTTTACTGGGAATTATTTTTTTGTACATTTTATCGTAACTATTGTTCGTTAATAGGCCGACAACCAACCCCTAAAATTCCCTGCATCAGGTCCGTCGTGTGATAATGCAGTATAAATGATCTAAGTCTTCTTACCTCTCAAGCTATCCACATTCTTCATGATTACTGCAAGGGCTTCCAGAAGTGCCACGTCTTCATTTCGACTTCCCTCTTTCAGACTGTTTTTCTTTCTTTCTCCCTTCCTCCTATTCTTTCCAGCACGACTATATAGGAAAAAGAAGGCATGAATGAATGTCAGTGATCTGATATATCATATACTTAACATGATAGTGATGATTAAACGCATACAGTTAGATGCACAGAAAAACAAAAATGTCATGAAATTCTGTATCTGTAGGATTAAACATTAATGCTTCAAGTGTAGTTTACTTTGATTGGCTCAACACAAGCACATCAAATACCATTTTAATGTTATCTTGATACAGTTTTAGAATTCAAGGTGATCTAATGATACAGAAAGATTATCACTTCCCTTCAATTATCATAAAGAAATGCCCAGCATCATGGTTTTTTTTCTTCATTTATGTATGATGCGATTCATAACAGAAAATAGAGTTCATCTAAATTCCACAAACCAAAGGCATAAATGTAAAATTTTGGCAAACGTCAAAGCCAAAATGAGATTCTGCTCTGAATTTTGACTGCATAGAATGAGTAACACAAAATCTCAATGTTCTCACCCTTGCTTCCTTGGCTTTCCATCAGAATACGCTGTATAGGCACTCAACGTTGACCCAGTACTCCCCATACTTCCTGTCTCACTCCTAGCCAAGCTTCCCATCATGCTGCTGGCATCGGAGTAGAGGTCAGCATCAAGGTCATTCAGGTCACCCTCTCCGTCCATTATCTCCTGCAGCTGACGAGCCTTGGTTTCCCTGACGATGGCTAGGCGTGATTTGTGACGCTCAAATGTTGAGCGGAAGTTGGCTAAGCTTTCAGTCTTGTTTTCATAATCTGTAACAGGAATCGGTAAGGTGTCAACTTAAAGAGATAGATTACATTTTAGAAGTATGTAGTGAGAATGTCATGACACAGACATAGGCCTTTTCGAACTGTCTATTGAATCGTTGTGATGATAGACATCTAGCATGGTTGACTTCCACACTTTCATCAATGCATAATAGAGCCTGATCAGTCAGTCACGGAGGGACATAATTTTATAAAATTTGGTTGCCATGGTTGCCTATTAAAGTTATAATCCATAAAATAGTCAATATCACAGACAGAAAAAATGCCTACTCTTAACTGATCAGGCTCAATATCATACAGGTTTTTGAATAGCTGCATGTTTCATTACAATATGAATGATTCCGTGTAACCGACAATTAAAATGAAAAATCAGAACAGATATATTCAAAACCGAACGAAAAGTCATGCTTACTCTCAATAAGGGCAGGCTTCAATGTTGTTTCAATGAAGTCAGTCCTCTTATGCTTGTACATCTGTCAAAAAAAATGCACCATGTATATACAAAATCAATACATTTTCCTTTTTGAAAGGTATCATGAACTGCACATAAATCATTCCTAAAATCGCTGCAAGTACAAACTGGTCACATGCTAAATGTCAGAACACAAATTAATCAACAAACAAACCTATTATTGGAATGTTCTCACACATTATAACAGTATTTGACCAAATTCCGACAAACGATAAAACTCATGTCTTTTTAAGGACAAGTGAGTATTCCTTTGATTAAAATATTAAACTTCGCAACCTACGTACACGACCTCAAAATGGCTTCTTCCCTACATGCAGCGAAGCCGACTATAATATTTACACATTAAATAATTGAGCTGGTATCCATTCACGATTCCATAACAAAAGCTAGTATGAGAGCTTAGAAATTCTTGTTATGGTTTAGAATTTTAGTCACAAAGTTCTCACCAATCTGAGAGCCTCTTCCCACTGTGCGCCATCCACCAGGGTTGTAATTGCTTCTTCCAAATCATTGGCATATTCCATCAGGACCACCGCTGCTTCAGAATGTCTTCTGTTACCAGAGAGCTGACCTGAAAATCAGTGAGAAATTTATAGATCACATTCTTTGAAAATTAGAAATGTAAAACAAAATATAAATGCTATACCAGCATGTTACCAAGAAAGATAAAAGTAAATGGTAAGTAAACATAGGTAATTTTGTAATAGACCCAAATTCAGTTGTGTCTCAGTGGCAGGGCAGTGGTCTCATAACTGGGAAGTCAATGTTCTCTAGCCATTTAGTAATGCAGTAATCCTCATCTATCAGGTTCTTTAGATAGTACTTAAAGTAATAGATCAACCGGTTGTTTATCTATAAGCATACAACTGCTTTCTTAGCAGTCGGGTAAAATCAATCAACAACATCAGCAGATAAGGAACAAAACCAGCATCTAAAACAACACATAGTGCTAGAAATAATACTCCGATCAGAGTCATGATGAGTTTCTAATTTTCAAAGTTTTTAGAAATTTTTTTTTTAGATCATCTTCAGGAACTAAAACATAAGTAATTACTTTTTCAATTACTTGAACTCCTGTAACCTCCTCTTCACTAGTATACCCCTTTACAATTAGATTGTCTTTTACTTTCCCTTTATAAACATTGTATTCATCCCCTAATCAACATTCTTACTGTAATCAATTTGTTTATCCCATTTAACATTCCATTTGTTGGTATACTTCTCAATCACTCTC
This sequence comes from Heliocidaris erythrogramma, assembly GCA_025617745.1. Taxonomy (NCBI): domain Eukaryota; kingdom Metazoa; phylum Echinodermata; class Echinoidea; order Camarodonta; family Echinometridae; genus Heliocidaris; species Heliocidaris erythrogramma. Next base: position 12,368,954 of record CM046860.1, on the reverse strand, counting down.
CTTTGTAACTTTTAATCTCGTTCCTTTTCTGTTTGTAAATTAATTGATTGAGTACACTTAATGTCAAACTTTCAGACTATATATAGACACTTCATTTTCACTTATGTTTTAGTTCCTGAAGATGATCTGAAATAAAAGGGTGAAAATTAGAAACTCGTCATGACTCTGATTGGAGTATTATTTCTAGCACTATACATTTATATCTTCTGTGGTAATAATGGATTAAAACAACACAAGTAGGTTTATTACATACAACTTGAGTGACAAATACAGATGAATAAAACAATGCAAGTTCAGACAGGTTTATTCAAGACTTGAAAATACTTGTATCTGTGTGGTAACATTCAGAACTCCTGCATGTTTTACCTGCTAGTCTCCTAGCTAGGGCCATCTCATCCTGAGTACTGTAATCAAGACGAGCTGTGAGAGAGAACACCTCTCGCCAATTGCTGCATTTCTGGTACATCTCTAGCGCCCCCTGAAGATTGTCGCACATCTCAAACATGAGTGCAGCCTCCAAGTAGCGATTCTTCTCCTGCAGGTACTCCCCATAGCTCTCGGCAACAGCCTGAATAAATGAAGGGGTAAAAACAATTAAATATAACTTAATGTCTGGTACACCTTAGTACGAGTAGTAGTAAAATCTTAGAATTATATTGAAACACTAAAGGTTTATCTAATCTTATTGGCCATGTCCACTTTACAATCTTGTATTTTCTAAGTCCTTTCAGCTCTTCATTGTGTTTTGTCTAGCGATCCTCACTTCCTGCAGACTTCTCCATTCACCCACAAAAAGAGCATACAATGGTGGCGACAATAGTGACCATCTCTAACCCCCACTAATCTCTCTCTTGTATTAACGTATGTACAATAGTTTTAGTACACAACTACTAAGCATCATATGTTATGTCAAGGACAATTGGCCATGTGTTCCACCTTTTCATTGTCCTACAAATCTCTTCATCTCTCTCTCTCTGTCATATCCATAGATATAACATTCCTGCTCTTCCAACAACTCTCTGTCTCAAGCCTTTTCCGTGAGACCCACCCTGGCCCTTCACTCCACTCTCTCTTCTACAATCCATCCCAAGAACCCTTCTTTTTCCTCTACCGTATTCGCCAGCGGAAAGGCCGCTGCATTTTCACTCAAAATATGATCTAAAAGTCGGGGTGCGGCCTATGGCCGGCAACAGACAAAAATGAACCGCCTCCAAAATCACCACACGTATTGGAATGGACGGGACAAACGTTAGATCTAACACTACAGTAAGCCTGTGCTCTATCTTTAACGATGTAGATCTACTTATCTTTCAAGTACTGAAATATTTTCAGTAATAAATATAATTCAGAACTAATAACTACATATCTTATCAATATAGTTACAAACACGGCCTCGTATGGTCTTCCGAGGTTGACAGAGCACTCGTACGAAGCTCTCTATTGAGCTCGAGTAAAGTGCTGAAATCAGCCACCCCGGTAGATGTTTTCTGTTCTGTGAGCTATTGTAATGGGTACGTAGGCGCTTTGTAAGTTTTAATTTGTCTTTTGAGCACACCCTTTGTATGTGTTGAGATCGATGGCACCCCCTCAACCTCCGCGCTATTTCAGCGCGGTTGTATCCTTGCAGGATCCTTCACGGAGATGTGTGTATTTTGTATGGAGAACGGACATTATCGCAGAGGATTTTTCATAGCGCATGTGGCGTGCGCGTTACCCTGCATTGTAAGCATAGACATTGTAAGTCATGGCAAAGATCTTAAAAGGTAAGATAGGGCATTCCCGTCTCCCCCTAATTTTATGTAACGTAAGTGGCCTCATATGGGGAAGGCCAAGGGCGCCCTTCCCTTGGCCGTTACATCGGACCCTTTACACAATCGGGAGAGTGTCCTATCTTTCTTTTCACGATCTTTGGTCATGGCAAGCACATGTTTCAGCTTGCAAATCGTCGTGACGACGTTTTCAATTTCCTCTTCGAAACCATCATGCTGTATTATGTATTTTTCTGTCTTTGGATGTCACATAGGGAACCTTTGATGGAATATGCACCTATGTAAGATATCTCTTCACGATTTTTTAGAGTGGTGGAAACATTTCCTTTCCAATTTCATTTGTGATTGTGCCTCAATTTGCGAGTTGCATTAACGGTTGATAGTCCTATTTGTTGTCGAACTTTTAGGGAGACGGCATGTACCGTATACTTTATAGTACTAACGTTAGTCTACAAAGATGTACGTGTTTGCGAGTACTAGTACTAATACTACTAGCGGCTTCGTCAGATTCTCTTCAACTAAAGTTCAACTTTTTAAATTCTTAATGACATAAAGCAAAGACATCTAGGAATAATCGTCTTCAAATAGTCAATACAATAAAAAGTTTGGCCCTGGTTTTTTCGTTGTATATTTGGGGGGCAAAATTTCTTATGCTTGTGATTTTTCCCCATATTTTTTTTTTTTTTAAATGAGTTGTCAAAGTTGGGGTGCGGCCTGTCCGGCGCTGTGGCCTTTCGGCTGGTGAATACGGTACTCCTCTTTCCCTTGATCAGTCCTGCCAATGCCAGATTCTTGAAACCTCCTTTCAATCACAAATCTCCCACACTCCCACAAATACCAGTATCTCAGTTTCAGAAACGACCCTACGATGTACAAATCCTTGCAAGACTGGTAAGCAATACCTTGTACTGGTGATCCCCTCTCTTGAACAGCTTCAGTGCCTCTGGGTAGAGCCTCTGTCCTTTCACCAGGTCCAGGCACTCTGAGAAGTTATTGGGACACCGGCTCACATGTCCTAGGGCCTTCACGTAACGCTTGAGGTGCTTGTCTATAGAGTAGCGCTGGTAGTCAGGTTCCATGTTACGCAGCTGGTTTAAAAATGGCAGGTACTCCTTGGGGTCCTGCAAAATAATGACAAATTTACATTTGAGCAGAATTGAAGTTATCAATGGGAAAATCGGACACTGTCCTGGAAATCTGAATCAAGTGAAATAGTTGTACAAAAATCTATTTTTACTCTTGAACTGATAGAAAGAATAACTGGTTGGAATATAAAATTATACTATTTTATTACATCTCCATTTGTGAAAAAAAAAGAATTTAATGGTGAAAATGCCCTTCCCTATTATTAGGGGAAAGAATAGATACAGGTAAGTTACATGTATGCTCATAAATCTGTGCTGAATTTTATGGCCCAGTACACTTGTAAAACTAAAATTTACAAGGTTAAACTTTCAAAACTCACTGATGGGGATATAATTTACCTTCTGTGATTTATCAGCAACCATGAGCACAAGATCAAAATCATAGGTCCCAAGAGCAACATTGAAGAGTTCATTCACATCTACCAGGTATAAGAGATAGCGTAGAGCTTCATCCACTGAAGGACAATCTGAATCGTCACTTGACCTTTGACCTTGCAGAAGTTTGATCTTTTCAAGGGCCTTCTCCAGCTCGGGTTTGATCTTCTTTGCATGACAGGCAAGCACTGACAAAAAGTATCTGAAAGCAAAAGGAAGGGATGTTAATGGGCAGGTACAGTAATAAGATAATAGGGACGATCATTTCAGTCTGCTGTTTTTAAAAAAGAAGATAATAATCCTTTGGTTTTAAGATTGATTTGCAAGTCAGATGGATTCCTATGGGTCTTTAATCACAGAGTGGATTGTCATTGGATACATACACAGTCACACCCGATTATAAAGACTGTTCATGGGTAAAATGAGACAGTCGGCCTTTACACACAGTCTGTTTTCACAGATTTCCTTTAATGCAGGTTTCAATGAAATAATGTTCAATAAAAACAACACAAATATGATGTTTATAAACTGAAGGACACTAAAGTGGTTAGTAAAGCATGTTTGACTGTAACAAAGTTTAAAGCAAATGGCAGACTTTCTCTCAAATCTCAAATAAGAGACTTTCAGTTCAGCTCAGTTCAGTTAATTCATTTACAAGCAAAGAAAACCAACTAGCAAAACAACAAAATATTGCCAATCTGATGTTTGATAATCTCTTCAAGTTATTGGAATATATTTCAAATAATCAATGACAGAAGAAAATCAGCTTCAAAGGTTTATCCTCTTGAATACCTGTTAGGATTCAGCCTGTACAGACTCTCCATAACAGCATCACAGATGACATCCACTTTACTGGTCTGCCCCGCCCTTAGGATGAGGGGAGGGGCAGGGGTGTGGTAGGCAGCAGCATACATGGTCTGAGTGACACTGTCCTCCTTTAGATCCATGAGGATCAGATTGAGGCTGCTGGAGTCATCTAGCTGGGTTACCATTGCGTCGATATTGTTCAGGAGTAGCTATGAAAGTCACATTTGAAAAATGGAAGGTATTTGTTGTGATATTCATAAAATAAATTTAAAGAGGATGCATCAGCAAATTGAATAACATTAAATTTTTTGTTTAATTTTTAACCTGCAATTCTCCTATTCTAACTATAACAGGAAATGTTTCATAAGACAATTATATCTCAGTATTTTCAGGATTTGGTCAGGATTTTGATGCTTCATTTCATCTTTTTATTGAATAATAAGGTCTAATTCTAGTTCTTCCTCACAAATTTAAGGCATTTCCAGAGTCAGGGAATTCTATCTTCATGTCTGTCTGGACCCTGTGTTTTTTGTTTTTTAGATATTTTTTTGAAAAAAGGTAGGGTAGTAATTATTAAAAAGCAGAGACTTTACTGTAAGATGTGTTTTCAAAAAAATGATTTTCTCCTCTGTAATGTATGATGATGTAATGTACCTGTGGGTTGTGATCTATGATGAGATTCATATCAATACGATGTCTCCTCATGACAGTGAAGGCTTCCTTGAACATCAAGGCATCCAGAGATCTCTTGATGGAGGCAAGGACCAGAGCCCTGGGGTGGATCGTCTCCAGGTTACCCCTCGGCATCTGCAGCACCAGGCGGGTGTCGGAGGCTATCGCCGTGACGATGCGGGATCCCCTCTCCACCCGTCTCACACTCTCATCCAGGGAGACCGTCTTGCCCTCACTCAGAGCAGCTAGATCTGTGCAGGATCAGAACATGGATGCTTGTTAACCCTTTGAACCCTGAATTATTTGCATATTTCGTGAGCTATACCCTGAATTATTTCATAAGTTATGCATATTTAACATCAAAAAATTACATCAAAATTTTTGAAAGATGATCACTTATACTCCATCGGCACACTGACGATGATCTACCCAGCTTGTACCGGGCTGGAGGTGCATAGGTACCGCTACATCCACCAACGCAGCCCTGCTACCTCATCTTCCGTATCAATTTCATCCTCAAAATCACTACTCTGACAATACTCTAAGTCATTGCGGTCTACGCGGAATCTCCCAGTAGTATTGCACGAGCCTCATCAGCTGTGCATGTTTTTCTTGCCATTTTCCCCTGATATTTCCACTTTTCTTCGATCAAAATTCAAGAAAATTACGCCTGCAATATCAAAAGACCCGGGAGAACACCTGATAAAAACGGGGTCATGCAAACTTTCAAGCCGAGCTGAAAGGAAATCACGATTTGTGTCCGGTAAACCAGCCTTTTGGGTTACTTTACTTTCTTGGTGTGGCAGGAAAAGCAGCCTGTCGGGTTCAAAGGGTTAAACTTGTCATTGTTCAGATTATTATGAATTATTATGAATGCTAATGCTGAAAAACAGATAATTACACCTCTGTATGAGTTAAATATACACTATAAGCTGCAACACATTAAACACAAGAAAGAAAAACAGAGAGAAAAGCATGAATATGAACACAGTACTTCATAAATGACATAGCAGATGTACTAATGAGATTAACTCCTAATATCTCAGTCGCAATACCTAACCTGAATCCAAACTGACCGAATCTTGGCCGTTCATGTCAATGTAATTATTTGTTTGGTCTGGCAACGGTCTCATCTGTGGTACTGTGGTATTACAATTCTTTTCCATCACATGGGCTACAACAGTCAATAAAATGCTAAGACAGACCACTGATCTACTAATCTTATGATCACATAACAAAGCAATTACCGCATAAATGGATACAAATATAATTTAAGATTTGTAAAGCTGTTATCAGAACTACCAGCATGAATTAGAAAATCTTACCTTCTAGTTTTGTATCCAAGCTTACACAGCGACAGGTGTGACTGTGTGTAGTCAGGACCAGGAACTCATTAGTGATGGCAAATGAAGTGGCGTTGGAGGCAATCTCCATCTCGTTGATATAGAAACGATAGCGTTCAGTCAGTCCAAGAACTGCTTCCTACAATTGGAGTCATGTAAAACATTCATCATTTTTGCTGGCAATTTAGTAATAAATATATGCTCTCTGAAGGCTTACAATATACCATATTATGACTTAATAATCATATTAATATTCTGAAACTCAATTAAGACATTGTCAAGTATCAACATAATGCGATTTCTCCCTAAATCTGGTCATATTCCATTTGTAATGTGCACATTGGTCTTATGCTGCTTTTGAATATTAAAGTGTGCCAATCACCTAAAAAAATCATGTGTGTACAGCTAGAAGGTATAAAATCAACCTCAAAACACTTCACCTGGCCTTCTATGGGTTAACCGTTAAGGAGTATGAAGAAAATGAAGGAAAACATAAAACTCCCTCCATTATTCTATGTGAGTGTGTACGGGTGCGTCCACCAGTCTCCCCACATATCCATGATTTGTTTACTGGGAGTGTACTTCAATTTGCAATATCTCTTTACAGAATCGACATTTAAACCTCATAATTCGAATATAGTATAGCAACATGAAACTGCTAATATACAGAGCAAAATATTTTTTTGTGATTGGTATTTCATGATGTATCTGTCATCTCTTACCTGGCCTGCCATCATGCAGACAGCCACATGTGAGCAGCGCTGGGGTAGTTTGGTGATGAATTCATTGCTCTCGTCTACGATCGTGCCATCATCTAGCTGGATGGCTAAGGAGCCTTTGTCACCACGACAACTGACTGAGACAACCTCACCATATATCGGCTGACTCTCTGTTTGATTGCTGTTATAGGAGTGATGAAAAGAGGAAGATGTCCAATCTAGATACTAATAAAACTGCTATATACATTTAAATTCTTCACTGCTTTTCACCATATCACAAAATATATTATGATGACGAACCCTATTTATTTATTCCAAAGTCATCTTAACATTGAATATTTCTTTACTAATCTATACATACATTCCACCCCCAACATGTCCAAACAAAGAAAGAAAAGTTGTAAATAAAAAGTCATGGCTCTAAATCTCTACACATTTTGATGTGAGAAGATATATATGCTATTGAACATGGATGCTTGATCTGACTTACCACACTAATTTCAATTCGCCACTTTTCAGTCCCTCGCATTTGATTTGGTGTAGTGAGCTAACACAATCCTCATCATTATAAGACACTGCCACTAGGCAGTCCTCCTTGATCCACATGAAGTGATGAAGATGAAAAGGTAGATTCCAAGAAACTCTGTTCCCAGACTCATCCTCTATCCTGTAATGAAAGAAAACTCAGATCAATTTGTTAAAATCTCAAGTACAAGTAATAAGATTTAAGAGGATTTTGCTCCATCAAAATAGAATGTATGAATCACTCTGGTAGAGAAAAATGGATCTAGGAACAATGTCATCCTCAGTATGGCTTATGAATTGCTTATAACTGGTATATCAAAGCACTTCATCAAATATGTAACATGAATCACGGACACTGCATTGGTTTGCTTGCATCTCTGGGCAGTTCATATATCAATTTGCATTACCCCCCCCCCCCCCCCCCCCCCCCACGAGTTGTGGTAGTTTCTGTCGGATCCTGTATTTACAAAACAAGGGCATAAAATCAATTCAGTTTCAATTGCACTACATCATCATTCTGCTAAAACAACCTCCAGAAAACAGTGATGTTGTACCTTGCTATGCCTCTAAGTTTGGGAGGGGTTGCCATGGGTTTGAAGCCATTTCCTCCTGCAGCAACCAGCTTGACGGAAGCATCTTCTGTCTCATCTCCATCATCTGAAAAAATAAAAAATAAAAGACAACAGTCATAATACACAAATGTTTAATTACCACCACCTTGTAAATATGCAAGTGCAGAAGTTGACTATGGTTTGATTCCACAGTAACGGACCCATCACAACGAATCTTCCATTTCCATATTATCTAATGGATTAGAATAGGTACATGATCAAGATTTAGCTGTTAAATTTTACTCCGAGCTGGAGTTAAGATGTAAGGGCAGACTGTATCTTGGATGTAGAATGGAGCTGTACCTCTCAGACATTAGCACGATTTTTGATCCGTACACACATATGGAAAGGTAACGAATGAAGGTGTCTAAGGAATGTGGGAGACGCGATAGTTTAAATGGTCTATGAAAAGCAGATACGAGACATTTTTTGAACTTAAACTCACCAGTCCTGTGTGTGTAAAATGCAAGACGACCATCCTGCAGCACTATTGCTATGTTGTTGCTATGAGGAGGAGGGGCAAAGACCACTTGATTGACAAACGTTGGCATCATCAGAGTGTAGGCCGACATGGGTGGGGGTACAACCATCTTTTTGAAAGGTGTGACCAAAATATCCTCTGAAAGAACAACAAAACAGGATGTTAACATTATCTTATATGAATTTATAATATGTCCAGTGTGGAATAGCATTATCTACTGCATCATCACACAATGACATGTTTTTTTCATACATATCAAATTTTTCCATTCATCTGTTTTTGATAACATGTCTCTACACAAAGCACACTTTCTTTTTGCAAATGGATCACATAGCAAGAGAGAGAGAGAGAGAGAGAGGGAGGGAGTGAGTGAAGGAGGGAGTGAGTGAATGAGTGAGTAAAAAGGAGAGGAAGTGAAGAAATGAGAGATGAAAAAAGAAAAGAAAAGAGGAGAAACCAGTATGAAACAAAGATGATTGAGGTTGCAATTCAAACTGAGGAACAAGAAATCTATACATGTAACTTCAGTCTCTGATATCCATTTTTTTCCTACATGTATTCAACATAATTCCATCTAGATTTCTTGTCCTGATATACCAAATATCAAATACACTAGTACTCATGCTGTGGGAAATTTGAAGATGAAAATCCCTATCCCCATTTCTTCTTCATATCTATCTATCTTCCTGTCTATTACTCCTAGAGTTATTCTTCTAAACCAAAAATCAGCTCTCTGATTTATGTAAATTTTTTAACAAGCAGCTCTTACTTCCATCAATGACAGCTGTGACGGCCTGATCGGCCTCACCAAGCCCTCTACTGTTCGCTGTCTGCCAGGTCCAGCTATATCTAAGGTACTGGCCTGCACCATTCAGCAGATGAAGCTGATTGGCATGCTCAGGGTCAAAGGTCAAGGCAGTCACTCTCTGACTGGCTGAAAAGTGGAGGCTCTGTTTCAGGTACCAGTGATAGTTCCCTACCGTCCACACTTGAACTGAAAAAATTAAAACATAGAAAAATGTCATCGATTTCACAGCCAACATTTAATGATGGTAAATTGCAGCTAAATTTACCAACATTAAATGATGGTAAATTGCAGCTAAATTTAAAAGAATTAGTTTATTGTTCCTCCTATTCATAGAAAGACATATGGTGAACACGTTCATGTGCCCATGCTGCCCCAGTTTCATGGAATAGTCTCCGAGACTCTCTTAGAAACATAAATACAATAGATACGTGTGAGTCTGCCCTTAACAAACACCTATTCCAAATATTAAACAGATAAAAGGAACTCAGTAACCTAATTTCTCTTTGCATTTCTTTTCTTCCTAAGGCAATAGAGACATAATCTATGTAATGTGATATGTGCTATACAAAAATGTTTTATTATTACTACTATCATTATTAAATTGGTTGATCATAAACATTTGTATTCCAAACAAGGCAGATATTTGATCAAATCGAAGTATAGTATTCCATAAAAAATAAGGTAATAGGAGATTTACATAAAGAAGAAGTACAAAAAAAAAAAACAATCAAGAAATAAAATAAGAGAAATTGATTGCATCTGTGTAAATCATTCATAATTTTGCAATTGAGAGTGTACACACAGAATTTTCCTCTTATTCAAAGCTAAACTAAATATTATGTCCAGACAGTGAATATGACGTATGGATAGAGAAAGCACAAGAAAAGAAAATAATGAAGAAAACAAATTGTTTCCTTACTATATGACTCTGGGATGAAAGCAGATAGGTCAGAATTGTTTTGAGGGGGAAGTTCTTCCAGCCATAGAACAAGGATGCTGGACTCTGTATTCCAAAGAATCTCATTCACCTGAAACAGAAGATAAACCATGTTGGACACAAATTAAAAACAACAAATACATGTAATCATTTCTGTTACTTGCTCTTAAGATAGAAGCATAGTTCTATTACATTACGTCTCGTCTCTTTCATATTTGTTAGGATTTAACTCATATTTAAGAAATTCCTCCAATTCAGAACATTGAAATTTTGTATGTCTCATCAGCCAAAATGAATATAAATACAGAACTTCTCAGATTCCTGATAAGAAATTTAGTATTTGGAGATATATTAAATGATTACTGACTTCAATGTTACAATAAATATTAAAATGCATGTAGTAAAAGTGTGTACACAAATGAAAAAGTTGTGTTTTTCACTCATGTATCCAAAATAATGATACGATAGATTCACAGATTACTTTCAAATAACATGTAATGGTGTCTTTTAAAGTGACAGTAAATTGAAGCTCCTAATGGCGCCATCTTTCAACAGGATTTGATAAATGTCTGCGCCTCTAATTTTCCCATCATGCCCCAGTCTAGTTTGCAGAAGCTTAGCATGTATCTGTAGGCGATTTTCCACATGTGCACGTCAAAAATAATAGTTTGAACTATAAATTATGCCTATTTCCCAAACAGCTGTTTGTTGAAATTCAAAATAAAATGCAATTAATTTTCAAATTATAATCTCAATTTAGCAGTTACTGTAAGGTGGCGCTGTTCAAGTTTTGCCAGTTTAATGCCATTTTAAAAGGGAGTTTTCAATCCCAAATAATACCTTGACTTGATCCTTGTCAAATGGTAGAGTAAACTCTCCATGTCTGAGTCCATTCTTCTCAAAGAAGACAATGTCATGACGATGAGGAAGAAGCTGACTAGATGCTATCAAGCTACCTGATGGTCTAGAAAAACAACCAAACACAGGGAATAATACTACGGTAACCAGTATTCTTCTTCACAAAGCAATTTTATAAAGAAAGAACAATACAATTTTCATTATGCTTTAATTAGAGTATGTATACGTATTCTACATTTTATCTTCAATGCATACATTATTTCCACTGTTGACATAATCTGTTTCAATCTTACAACAGTATAACAGGATGTAGTAAATAACCTACACATAAGCATTTTTAACATTTGACAAAAAAGTTAATCTCAAATAAATACACAATAAAATGCATATAGTTTTACATCAAACCGCCCTGTACTATTCTAAAAAAATTGTTTAACAGAGGCATTTCAGTTTTCCTTTGCTCTCTTAAGCTGCTATTAATTGTCCTTCATAAACTTACTTCCATGCCAGAGCCTGCTCCAATCCATTCACATTCTCACTGGTTGACTGCAGAACACACTCTCTGTTCCACACACGAAGTTGCCTTGCACCTGAAAAAAACCCATTATATAATCATAATTCATAATCATATGAATAATGTCAAACGTCTAGGTCCTGGGGGGTGTTTCATAAAGCTGTTCGTGAAGTTACGAATGACTTTACGAACGACTGGAACATGTTCTTGGGTGCTATACTAATCAGATTCTCAATCATTTAGCACAAGAACTGATCACCAGTCGTGCGTAAAGTCGTGCGTAACTTACAAACAGCTTTATGAAACACCCCTCTGGTGTCTAGGTAGAATAATCAGTGCTACTCAATCTGAGAGGAACAATTACCACACTGCCATATTAATGACGGGAATACAAAATATTTGTTTTTCCTTTTCATGTGCTAAAAGGGTTATATTATAAATACACTAGTGAGGAAACAAACACCTAATATGTTATGGATACTGGATAATGAAACACTGCATCAAACTTAACCTGTTGAATACCAAACGCGGGTAACTTCGGCCGCAGTCTATTGAAAATGGGTGTGTAATACCAATATCAAACAGGTTAATAGATTTAAATCAGTTACCTGTTAATGTGTTGATTGAACTGACGACAAAACATTCTCCATCACCGCGCCAGCTTATGCGGACCCGTTGATCATCCCAAGTGAGGGCAGGCTTCACATTTTCTACTTGCTTGGTTGCGGCTTGCTTGCCCACTGATCCGTGAAACTGGGTTTCTTTCTTACCCCATCCAACAGTGATAGGTTTTTCTGAAAAAGAAATGAAGCAATTGTCACTAATACAGTTCTTTTGATTTGATCAAATCATCAAAGTGATATCTAATAATATTTTTATAAATTGATTAATGATTTCATATTTGACTACATTACAAAAAGAGAAGTGGCACACATATCTGAGTCATACGCATGTATTACATTCACAATTCGGTATTGTTTCCAAATACAGTATCTCAAAGATATGGAAAAAGTATTGCGAAGCTTTTATGTATCACTAAAATGTTTATGTTGTGTATTAATTATTCAATATAATACATGTATTTTCTCTTCACTTCTAAAAAGCGCTTAGAGGCTTTAGCATTTTGCACTATATAAGTATCTATTATTATTATTATTATTATTAAAACAAAACAAAACAAAAATATTTGGTTTGTTCTTTCAAAAGAATGCACATTTTAAATACAGCTGACAGTAGAGGTTTGCATAGTGGTACTGATAATGTTGAGGCAGTTTACAGTTCACCATGTGTTTAGTCCACAAAAGGACTGTGAGTCAGAAGGAGAAAGTGGAGAAAGTTTAGAGGATAAGAAATGGAGAGGCGATATAGAGAGTATGTAGAGAATGTAGAAGTAATCTTTCTTGAAAGTGTAAAGTCCTGAAAAGGCCTGTAAACCAGATGAGAAGGCTGAGAGCAGAGAAGACTCAACGTTTTGGACAGATTGACTGTCCGTCATCAGGAGTCTCCTGATGACTCTTCAGCACTAAAATATTTCTGTTTCATCTGAAGTTTTCTGATCTTTGTGTAAACACAGAAAGGTCGCATGAAAATCTTCTTTCCTCCTTTTTTTCTTTTCTTCAAACTACATCACTCATTTTCTTCCTATCATTAGCCACTTACGTTGTCCAAACTCATCTGGCTGAAGAGCAGTTTCCAGAACTGGTTCAAAATCCTTGGTCATTAGCAACAGTGTATTGGCAGCTAGGTGACAAACGAGAATGATTACGGAACAAATTATGTGTCGGTCAACTGTTGCTCACAATATCAAGTGCATACCCTACTTGCAATCTTGCAATTACAATACACCTCATTTTTCTTCTATAATTTTTGTCTTTCACCACAATTATTATATCAGACACTGTAAAGGAGATCCACCATGGGATGTAGAACAAAACAAACTATTCATTAAAGGGGAAGTCTAGTCCAAAAATTACTTGGTTTTGATAGAAGCAGAAAAATCAGACAAACAGATCAAAAAACGTTTGAGGAAATTCGGACAACTAATAAGAAAGTTATGAATTTTTTAGTGGCATGAAAACCGTGGGAAACAATGAAAATCTCTAGACAAATTGGCAACTAAGTCATGATTTTGTGATGTCATAGTTACACAACTCACCAACTATTTTGTTAACATTCATAATCCAAATTTTAATTTTTTGTCCAAGAATATGATTTCCTCATGACTTGAACCAACTTACATTTATAGTAATATGTTTTTGCATGTATACACTATCAGAGTAAATAAATTTCTGTAAAAATCATGAAAATATGAATATTTTATACAATATACATAAAAAATGAGTGATTATGGAAATGTAATATTTGGAAAAAATATATATTTATACATGTAAAGGTTTATTTATACATGCAAAAACATTACTATAGATGTAACTTGGTTCAAGTTATGTGAAAACTCATATTCTTGGACAAAATTTGAAATTCGTATTATGAATATAAACGAAAGAATTGGTGAGTTGTGTATCTCTGACATCACAAACCAATGACTGAGTTGCCAATTTGTCTAGTGATTTTTATTGTTTCTCTAGTTTTTCATGCCACTAAAAAAATCATAACTTTCTTATTAGTTGTCTGGTTTTCCTCAAACTTTTTTTGATCTGTAGGCCTAATTTTTCTGCTTTCATTAAAACAAAGTTATTTTTGGACTGGACTAATAGGTGCTTGGATTAGCTTGTTAACCCATTGCCTATGGGAACTGAGGGGTCCATGTATTAACCCATAGACTACGGGGACCGGGCTCCTGTATTAAGCCTATGAGAGTTAAAGGGTTCAGTAGTCAACGGTTAAGCCATAGACTACGGGGACTGGGTGGCTCCTGTATTAAGCCTATGAGAGTTACAGAGTTCAGTAGTCAATGGGTTAAGCCGATGGGTTAAGCCAATAGGAATGGGAGAATGCAGTAACCAACAGACTTAAAGAAACTGATTTCATAAAGGGAAGAAGAGGATGACATCATTTTTACTCCATTATTCTGGTTGCTCTGAGCTAGTATACAAAGTGCAAAAGATACAGCCATGGAAAAAAATTATTAGACCAAGAATGGTTACTGATAGTGTTATTTTTGCGGTAAGAAGGAAATAAAATATCATTAAAGCAAGGTACATGTATAATTGCTGGAATTTGGTATTCAATCAATGAAATACAAAGATAAATCATTTTTATAATTTTGTTTGCATATTATGTACCCTTATTTCAGAAGCTTGGTCTAATAATTTTTTCCAGGGCTGTAGAGGGAAATATTTTTTTTTTTACAGAGAAGTAAATTTAATCAATGCTCTGCAGTATATATGAGACCCTACTGGACCCATTCGTACTACTTACCAGTTGCCAAGACAACCAATTCTTGGTCTGGACTCCAGCTCATACAGCACAGACCGTTCTCCACACTCCCCACACATTCCAACTAAGAGGAAAGAGAATCAGAAACAAAATGTCCATATTGTGTTCCAATGAACTACATCGTATCAAGATGGGTTATATATGAAAAAAAAAAAAGAAGAGATAATTAGTCCATAAGAAGAAATAGAGATGATGGAGAAATAAAGAGCATCATTCAACTCACGGATGGAAGAAAATAAGAAAAGAAATATAGGAATGAAGGTAACTTTATTATGGTACCTTAAAAGAAAGAAAAAAATCTGACATACACTAAAACTGCATCCAATTAAGGACAAAAAACATTGCTCTACTTCAGAATGCTAAGGTATGAAATTCTACTGCAGTTCACACATGCTCAATTCCTGTAGAGCATTATTTGCTGACCTGTCTGACTTAAAAAATCAATTATACATGAATCACATATAACAAGAGACAGATTACTCACCTCAGCTGTGACTGTATTATAAAGAAGGACATCTCCGTTGGTGATCGTTACACAAAGGGATTGCTGGCCTGGAAGATGTTGAATGGAAACCACTCTGTGTCCATCTGCCTCATAGTCAAAGCCGTGTGTCTTCAACTCTACTGTCCATTCCAACTATTCATGATATCAAATGAAACGACATTACATTTATATTCACAGGGTCCTACCAAGATCATCATGATTATTAATATCATTTCAATATCAAACCTCCTAATCATCATCCTTATCATCAGTAATCCTCTGCGATCATTCTCCTTCTCCTCATCACCACGCTCATCATCCATGCTATAATTGCAATTTTCATCACCACCATCATCCTTCTCCTAATTTTCCTCTTCATCATCCTCCTCATCGACATCATTCATAGTGTCAAATCAACATAATCATGATAATCATGATAATCATTATCAATATCATCATTGATCATCAATGTCTACATCCTGACCTTAGTGCTATAACAATCAACTAATTTGAGTTCAAAGGAGAGAAAAGAAATTTTATCTTCACTAAACATCAGTCATCAACATGATCTGATGAGATGATCAACACTGCAGAAACATCATAATTTCACAACATTATCACGATTATTTATGACATCTGTGTAGAAAACAAATTTAGCTAGAAACAATGATACTTATTTGGAAGAAAATTATTCAAGCTTCAAACAAAAATACCTCTTGAGTTGAAGGGTCTAAGCAGGCAAATCCAGTCTTGCTCGCAGTGTAAACTCTGCTTGTGTCAAAGTCAATGCTGAGAAACTTTGATTCTGAGAACTCGGCTTTTCTTATGCAACGATTTTGAGTCAAGATAAGATTCCTCATCTTGATTTGGATCTTGATCTAGACAAATTGATAAATGAAGACAAAACACAACTTGTTCACTCCTACTCGAACCGCATTCTTCAGCCACCTTCACTTCTGACAGTTCAGCTCAGCTCAGCTCAGCTCAGATGATATGATCAGCGGATCGCGATCGCGACGCGTCTGTCGACTCGACTCTGATGCAATGCAATGCAAGGGGGCATGCAAGGTATTCGACCAGCTGGCTGGATTCAGCCGAGTTACAACGTATTTCGATATGAAACTCCGCCGAAGCTCCGGGGTTGAATGTTGCCACTGGCCCGTTCAAAGACTATAGGCACGTGAAAAACTACTGTTTCCGATTTAATAATTTCAATAAATGTAAAAAAATAGTATTATATTCTAGTATTTTACATGTAATGAGATTTATCAAAATATTTTTTGATATAAAAATTGTATTTTTGCAATGCTAAAATATATTTAAATTATTTTACAATACAATAACTATAAAGCATAAACAAATATGCATTATGAGGATGTTATTATTTAAGGTCTGAAATTGTTTCTAGGAGCCGAGACTCTGTAAGAAGAATGGACAAAATCACACCGATGAATGCTTCATCTTGATGATTTTTTATCATGTATGCATATAACAAGAAAAGACAAAGATCTGGGACAGCGTACAAAGAGGTGAATAATTATTCATCATAGTAATTATTAACATTTTAAGTGACTAGTTTAATATTGTAGTCCCATGTACTCAAAATTGTGGTTTGTGATTTGATAGCGTAATTCAGGCGCAGTTCACACCACGAATAGTGGTCATATTGCAAAAATAGTTGGTATTTTCTGTCGCATGTACTAAGGTATGGGGAAAAAAATAAGATAAATATTTTAAATACTTGCTTTCAAATTCAGCCCTTAAAAATCTCACTCCTACCTCAAATGGCCGTTAAGAAGAACTTTTGTTTGATATTTCCAGCAAAATCCAAAGTCTAGGTATGTTACAAAAATTTGAAAAATCTTATTTCAAGCATATAATTGATTCCATCAAATAGAGCTTAATGAAAGCTTCAATTTGATACCTCATTCAGCTCTGTAGCTGCAAAATTAACGAAGTTACAGTCATTTTTATGTCGAAAAATGAGCGCAGTTAATTTCTTTTGTTTTCTATTGTTTTTATAGGAAAAAAAACTCAAAAGTTGTGATCTCGGACCATCCATTCAAACACAAAAACTTTTATAACTTTCTTAAAATTAAAGCTAACAAGATGAAACTTTCAGCAATTACAGATAATAACAGTATGAACATTATGTGAAACTGTCTCATAAAAAAACAAAGGGTAACCATTAATTAATTAATTAATTAGGTGATTATTTTTTCTTTTCGTTCCATATTAAATGTATTTATCTCGTTTTTATATATATGTGTATATATATAATATACTGATTTCCGCTCGAAATCTCTTTTATTTCACCATGCAATCTTATTTTGTAATGTTAGATCAACTGTATATAATATGTTTTGTTTAGTAGTTTTCTCCCTCTCAAACAATTACTTTAATTAAACGAAAATCTTTTTTTTAATATATAATATTGCATCATTCGATTAGGGGGTCTACATCACACAAGCTAACATTTTTAGTAGATCCCTCCACATATCCTTTTGTCATCTTTCTATGTCATATCCATGTATTCTGTTTTTGCAGTGTTTGTAACTTGTACATATTGTTGTAATTTCATTGTATATGTGGAATCTGAATAAAATAAAATAAAATCAAAATCAAATCAAATTATTTTGTGACTGCATGTGCTTTTGTGTATGTAAAAATGAAGCGTTTACTGAAATTATCAAGTCATCGAAGTCAAATGCAGGATATTTGTAAATAGAACAGACAAGGACATTGGTTCTATCATCTGGTAAGGATCTTGTTGTATACTTAGTTAATTAATACCATAATTAGTTATTTAATTAAGTAGCCATTTTCATCAATAAGTTAACTAAATACTGCAAATTTGTCGAAGAACTGAAGTTGAAAACTGTACATGTGGATAAAAAATATTGACCGAAAATAGGTGTTAATATTCTTTTAAAAAAGATAATTACACTAATTAATACATAATTATGAGAAAACTATTCCAATTTCTTGTGTGCAGGTTTTCAGTTCAAAACTTTAAATTATCATCTATTTTGTCAAAGCAAATTTACATTTTTGCACGGCTTGGGAAAATTAAAGGATTTGAATTTCTTGCTGAATTAAATCCAAATGATTAGTAATTTAAGCAATAAAATACAGTAAAATTTAGAATGACATGAACTATAATTCAGAGATGTTATTTACTTCAAAATTACGTTTCTATTCTAAAAAATATGATTATTAATCTCCTCTGCATTATTTTCAACTCACATTGTATGATGGGGGGGCCTACAGCTACGCACTTTGTTTTGTATGTGGAGCGCATTATTCTCCCCCATAGACAACGCGTATGGTGCGTAGCATAGACTGCAATATAAAATGCACACATGCAATCGCACGCGTTTCATCAAGCGATTTGTCAGTGATTTTCACTGACAAATTTGCTCTCAGCCAATCAGATGCAAGGATTTCAGTAGCTTATAACAGTTGTCGGTAAAAATCACTGACAATACGCTTGATGAAACGCTCCCCCGGATCGCACAGAGCAAAGCGCATGCATCTCCCGGCGGGAAGCCATCGCTTCGCCGTGTCAACTTTGCAATGACATCCCTCAACTTCGCAACTAAAAAAACACATTTCGGATCGTAGAATTTTCACACAAATTCACCAACATCAAGAAAACATGTATAGAAAACATCCATTATACCTTATAGTGAATCCATTATCCAAGATTTATGAGAAAAAAGCACTGACAATCAAGCTCTCGGGAAAAAGTGGTGTGCTGATCGCAACGATGAAAAATTGCATACATGTTGGGTATTGAATGAAAGCTTGTACATTCAGCTACAGCTTGAAAATAACGTCACATGACAAAAATGCTATCAGCCAATGCAAAGGCAGTATTTACGGGGAGTCCCCACAGCCATACGCAAATCGCCCGAACAGCCGCTCGGGAGAATTTACTGCCGCGAGAGCGCACGTATTGTAACGTACCTACAAAGTCAAAATCATGTCCAAAACTGGAGAAATCCCTGCCGATTTGTTTTGCGATCGCGTGTTGTTTACAAACCACCGATGTCTTAGACTAAAATCGGCCAATAAAGTTTTTGTCCACAAAGAAACTCAGGATCGCATGCGCACATCGATCTCTACGATCGCGCACACAGAAAATCAGGACTTTTTCCGTGTACGCCATAAGGACCGAATTTTTAACGACAAAACTCTTTTGGGGAGATGTCGGCGCCCGCGGCGACCAGGGGGCCGTTTCACGAAAGCGTCATAACTCCAGCACAGCGACAACTCATGCGCTATCCCTCAACTTGTCCGCGAGGTGTTTCACAACACCGTCTTTGCCAAGATGAGCGACAAGCTCGCCGACAAGAGAGTTGTCTTATCTTTTTTATTCGTTGGAAAGCGCCTTCACAGTTCATTAGTGGCGATTCAATGAGATGCGAAAGGTGTAGTTTCAAGTAATAATATTAATTCTTAGCTCATCGTTTACTCGTATGTAGTTAAGGTTCGATCTAAACCTTTTTTCAAAAATCACTTTTAAATATATTTTAATCAGTTACGAGGGTGGGGCATGATTAGTATCATTTAAACATTCACTGCGGTCTGTCTCTCTCTGCTTCTCTTCCCCTATATATATTCCCCTCTCCGTTTATCCGAAAGAGTTCCATTGAGCTCAGCCACCCAAAATTTATCCTTACGTTCTATATTCGAACATACTAAAAGAGGGCGATTTTTTGATGGGGTCTGAGTAAAAATGGGGCTTGGAATTTTTTGGGGGGTAGTAATAAAAGAAAATTTAAAAAAGGGGCGGAGGGGGTTTAAAAAAAAAATATATACGTCACTGTCGACATCTCTCTCCATTTCTCTCTCCCTCTCTTCTCTTTATCTCTCTCTCTCTCTCTCTCTCTATTTCCTTGACCTCTTCACCTCGATCAAGAGGTCAATTCGTAGATTGACCTAATGACCGAGTTAAGAGGTCAATTGTTTCTCGTAGAGTACCTAAAGATAGACCTAAACATGGAGAGAAAGGGTTAGAACATAAACAAATGATTCAAATATTTTTGAAGGTACGATCGGGAATCGAACCCTCAACAACATAGCATAGTACATACATCATATACATCATAATACATTGAGCGTTACCATTGATCCACAAGAGATGCGGATGGTTGAGGAGGTCGTACATGACTCTAATAGATACGATTAACTTGCGCATGCGCAAAAGGCCAAAATGAAACCAAATCTCGTCAGACTCGACTCGTACTCGACCAATTCGACCAACTCGCCATTCGGCCACTGTTCGAAGATGCTAAAAACAAGCGTTGATGACACTTACGTAACATTGTCACAGTTATATATAAGTATAGAAATATATGTTTGTTTGTTTACCCGGCTGCATTTTTGTTGCACATTTGGTGACTTCAAGCTTGATGTTATAATATTATATTTTTTGTGTTTCTAAGATGTTAAAAATGGCATAAGCACCGACCACCAAGCTTGAAATTACTCAATAATTATATTTTTGCATTATGTGTAATTCATCACGTTTTGTATTCCTCGTCAGGTTTTTATAACCCTAACCCTAACCCTAACCCTAACCCTAACCCTAAACCATAATTATATACTTCACCCTAATCATATAACTGGAAGAGAATGTAAATACAGATGTATTCATTCAGTATGGGGTGCCGGTAATATGTATACGGGGTAACTTGTATTGCATCGACATGTGCGTGAATGTCATATGTTTAGCTAGCTAGCCGCGGTACGTGTGAACTTGCATGTGACGTACGTACCGTGCTGAGATTGTACTTTGTATTTTACGCACTTTTACGGAATAAACGCTATTATAGTATTAGTACTCAGTAGTCAATACGATCTCAGCACCCCACACCGGCACGCGCGGCGCGCGCACACAGTACTTGCGAGAATATGGCAACATCGTCATCAAGTGACTCCGAAGTAGCCCAACCTTCATCCTCAAATCCATTCCATGTTCATCTTCAACTCTTTCTATGACCGAAAAGCCAAAAAGAGAGCGTTAAATTTGTGAAAGCAAACGACAGATCAATAGATTTTTGACGACAGCTCGGTTTATTAGTTGTAATGTAAACGTGAAAGCCAGCATAGACATGGTCATCGTAACCATCGGTTATTAGTTGTAATGTAAACGTGAAAGCCAGCATAGACATGGTCATCGTAATCGTACAGCGTATATAGCCTACTACACAGTACAGACTACAGGTAAGACTCTAGCGGTCAATCATAACACTAACCAAAAACACTCACAATCAACACAAAATGATTCTTTTTCACCCTCAAATGATGCTATATAGTATTTGCTAGTGATGTAACATCACTAGCAATTTTTTTTTTGATTTTAGGTGGCTGAGCTCTAAGGAACTCTTCCCCGTTTATCTTCTCCATTCCCGTTTCAGCTCCGGTAGCTTTTCTCAGTCTTTCATACATCTCTGCCCACCCAACGGCTTCCTCTTATTCTTCTCTTTCATCTTACTCTCTCCCCTCTCCATCCCCCTCCCCCTCCCCCCCTCTCTCTCTCTCTCTCTCTCTCTCTCCCTCCCTCCCTCACCCTCTCTTTCAGGTTCTCGAGTCTCCCCTCTCTCTCTCTTCACCTCTTTAATTTTTGTGTATAAATAAATGAAATGCTATAAAATAGAATTTGAAAGATTCCATTCATTGTCTTTATACAAAACTAAATATTCAACAAAGGATTTTTAATACTCGTTGTATCACAAAGATTCCAAACTTTAACCTTTTTGCGCTATGATAATTCAATTTTGTTCTTTTACCGGTATATTCTTTTATGTATTTAAATTATCATTTCGTTCATGCACTCATTTGTTAATTCCTTCAAAAATTTACTCATTCACATTGGTTCATTCGTTCAGTATTATTTTCATCTGAAATTAAATGATGAAACAAACAATATAGTCAATGAAACATAATAATGCATAATGATTAAATAAAGAAATACTGAACATTTCAAAGAGCAATTTCCCAATTCTCGTTTTAGGTGTCTACTTGAGAGCAAAAGGAGAAGGGAGAAAGGGACAGAGAGAGAGAGGGAGAGAAAGTGAAAAACAGGCGGAGAGACGGGCGGAGAGAGGAGAGAATGCATTGTACATATATTATCAGCAAATATTAATTTGAAGTCAATCACGGACATGGTTGTCACTGTCATATATTAGGCCTACCCCTCTATCTATCTCTCTCTCTCTCCATCTATCAATCTAAATTTCAGGGGGAAAAATATATTTTGAAAAGATTAAACCAAATTGCGGGAATGATATTGATGGATGCACCTCCCTCGGGGGTATGAAACGAAAGAAATCACAATTTTATAAATATTATCAGTTTGAAAGTTGCCACACATCGTTCTCCATAGCATATTAATAGTCTTTGACTTCCATACCCATCTTATGTTTCATGAACGTAATAGAAATTACTATAGTTACAACTTTAGTATAAATATCCATATATCGAAATAATCATAACAAATATTCTATTAATTACTTTAATAATTTCCACGATTATTCCAATAACATGCTATTTGGAGTAATATTCTTGTAAAAACTCAATGTCAATTTTTTAAAATGAGTTCTTAGCGCTAAACTATAACATTATGGTGTCCTTCAACCAACGTTCAATTTACCGGTAGCAAAAATATGAATACTGCGATTTTCTTTTATTCAATTTTTCTAAAAAGACTAAAAGTGGAAAAGATGAGGTATAATTGGTCTACTAAATTTGTAAAACATTTTAATGGGAAATTCATCCATGTTTCAACCATAACCAACCATTTAAGCCCCAAAATGTAATTTAAATTTTCTGGAATAAGCCGAGAGGATCATGAGAAAGACTATATTCTCGAACTTGCGGTATCGATAGCTGGTCTGTCATTGCTTTGTGAAACAGTTTGTTGGCAAGCGGACATCTCCGGTGAGGCGCCGACAAGGATACGACTGTCATGGAGCTGGCGTCGTGAAACGGCCCCCAGGAAATGTACACAATGACTCCGATAGCTCGTTTCGCGAGAATCGAGAGTAAATTACGGATTTCATTTTTGGAATTATCTTTTCCAACATCGGTGAGTTGAATTTATTGTATTTCTTGGATATGTTGGGGGCGGTTTTGGTAAATTAAATGCCGATTTTGAGTGAATGTTGGTAACTTTTGTGCAGTGGTGTTTTAAAAAGTTGAGGTGTATGACTGCCTAGATTCTACACATGAAATATAGGAATGTAGCTATGAGTGGCGCAGTTGGTCATGTTAACATGGTTAACGGTTAATAATTTTGGACTCGTTTGTTTACTATATTTAGGACTCTTGGTTACAGGAGGGTTCATTATGTGTTTGTGGAAATTTACAGTTTTTTCTTTATCTTCTTGTGTTGTTAAACAGTTTTCAGTTTCTGTTCTATTGCCACTTGCCATGTTTGTTGTAGGAAAGTGAATAGTGAAGTTTCTTAAAACACTTTCCAGTGCATGCCATGAGGTCTAACAGTATCGAACTCATGCCTGATGAATTGCTATAGAGCAGATATTTTTCACACACATGTACATGTATAAAATATATAAGGGACAAAAATTAAAAATAGTTTTAAAATAATAAATCTTAAATTCAGAGATCCAAAATCATAATCCTACCTTTAATGACCAAACTGAAGCAGTTCTGTAATTTCCATAGGATTTCAAGCTCAAAATCATGTATAAAACTGACGAAAAAATCCCCTATTTTTATCTGTTGCGTCTTGCCTCTCTATCGTTCACAAATCGTCTTAAGGTTCAACCTCGGCCAAAACAAATGAAAAAATTATTTTTAATTATGAATCATGGACATGTTTGTGTCGGTATTTGTAAATCAAATGCCGATTTTTAGTGACTGTTGGTAACTTTTGTGCAGTGGTGTTTGAAAGTGTTATGGTGTAATACTGTGCGAGAGTGTACCCACCAAGTAGTAAAGTTGCTATTTGACACTTTCCAAGTTAATGCATCTTTTCAATTTCTTTAGTTGTGACCACACCAGCAATGCTAGCGGGTCAATACAAATGCGTATTGACCACTAGCCTGCTGTATGTCTGTAACCAGAATACTGATAATATCCACCCAAATTACATGTCGCATGGATACACACGCAACTGCAAACACCTTCTGTCTGCACACACATGAAAATATACCTACAGGATCTTATTCAAAAGTAAGAAAAAAAAATTTCCGCAGAATCACCCAGAGACCAGGACGTATTGCAGCTGGCGAAAGAACAATGGCGCCGGTGCGCGCTGCATGTATATTGTGTATTTACGATGCACATCTTGCTTTTGCTAGTCTCGGCATTCAGCTTCTTCTTCTTTTTCTAGATGAGTACTCCTCGCCGCTAATATACAAGCGAGTAAAAAGTAGCAGTATTGCTTATCAAAAAGATAAAAATAACAAAAGTAAAAATTATACATGATATCACAAAAGGGATTAAGCAATTTTATTTCTTTTCATTCTGAAATTATTATACCTAAATGCATGGCAGTTTAATTACCGAGAATGAATGCAAGACTAATTATTGATAACCGATCGCGTACGTATACAACGTCATTGTCATTACGATCACTCATGAAAGTGAGTCCTCTATGGTTGAATTGATTTATTGCATGTTATGTAGACATTCGTCATTAAAACATCGGTAAAATAAATGGTTCAAAATATGCTTCCATTCTGCTACATGAATCTTTGGACATTCTCAGAAAATTCCAGGTGCATGCAAAGTCAGTTGGCTATAGAGCTGCACACATTGTAGCGGGCACCCTACATCAGCCAGTTGCAGACAGTTACATTGTTCAATTTTTCAGTGTCACCACCATGGGCACTAATACATGTATGTCCTTGTACCAGGTTATTGGTCTCAATCAGTTTGTCTATATTTGTATAAGATTAACTGGTGTTGTTCATTCTATTCCATTTTAGTTTTACATTAGAGACCAATGTTGACCTTATAGATTAATACATCTCACTAATGGCATAGTAAATTCTTAACATTCTCTTTCTTCTGCTCTCAAAAATAAATAATTTCATAAAGACTTTTCATCTTTTTAACAGTTTCTTTGTGGAATGGGGAATTAAGTTTTATAGGTTTATGTACTTTCTGGGGTTTTTTTTCTTTGTAGATTTATAGATAAATTGATTTAGAAAGCCCAAAATGATTTTAGATATGACAAAATAGTGTAATGAAATTGGCCAGATATCTCCTTAAAAGGAAAATAGTCTCTGAAGAAATGACAAATGAGCAAAGTATTATACATGTAATACAAAGCATAAAGGCATTTTGTTGGTTGTGTAATCCCCCGAGGTATATCAGAAATTTGAATATTTAGAAAATCTAACTTATTGACCCATTTCCTTTCATAAATTCTGGGCATTACAGTTTGGGTGTAATGTATGATTAACTGACATTGCAACTGACATTGTGTCCTATTGTTTTTAGCAGGTGAATTCTCTAGGCCTACAATTCGGCCTCCAAGCCAATGCTTCTACGGTCAATGAGAGACCTGCAGGAAAAGGTCCCCAGCCACCCCATGTAAGCATTCTTAGATTTTCACGTTCTGATGTATTTTCATAACATTATTTATAAAATGCAGTAATTTTTTTCGATCATAAACACTTGCACAATTAGTCATTTAACTTTCATTTATTTTACTGAGTTGTAACCAAGAATAAATTATGTTTCTCATGTACTTATCTGTTTTTTTCTCGCTGAGTAAATTCAGACAGGGACTATAGGGTTGGTTGTCACTGTACAACTCTGCAGTGTTAATACTGTACTTATGCTCATAACAAAATTGCCCTGTTAAAAACTAATCTTTTGAGGGAATGGGAGGTCTGTTTCACTTTTATGAGATCACATGTGGCATTGCATAGTAACTTGCATATTCATAACAGATATTTGCATATTCATAACATATATTTGCATATTCACAACAGATATTTGCATATTCATAACAGATATTTGCATATTCATAACAGATATTTGCATTTAATAATCAATACTATCCTTTACATGCTTTTATCACAATATTGACTTCAGAACATGGTAATGAAAAGGTAGTTACTCCAATAATTGTGCAGGTTCATTGACCTTTGAATGTCAATTATAGTAATTTGGCGGGACGATGTGGTCTGTTACAATGTACATGTACAGTTGTCCTCAAAATTATTCATACCCCTTGGAAAATTGCAGATTTTTGCATTTTTCGCAAAAATGCAAGGGGGACTGGATTTACTTGCACATCACTTGAATACATTTAGTTATCATCTACAAATGAATGCCGTTTCTGGTTTCAACTCATTTGCATAACAATAGAAAAAGTGCGTTATCCAAATTTTGTGATGTTCAAAATTATTCATACCCTTGGTGATTCATTGACTTTGCTGATCATTATGAATCAAATCCTTTGTGATTAAAGCTTGTATTACACTTCATTACACTGTCCCAATGCTTCTGGAGGTGTCTACTGAGATAGCAGGCCATACCTGGTACCCAATCCCTTTCCTTGAGGATGTTGTCCAGAGATGCCTTCACCAGGTTTTCAAGGCATTCCTTGGATTTAAAGGAGATTTAATGTATACAAGGGGTGTAGTTCTTGACTTAGTGGTTATGAGACCATGATACTGCTATTTTCATTAAGTATTCTGCTAATTTGATGAAAATTTTACTCTGAAGACGAAGTAAACACTCTTCCTGGAGACCTTCCCTTTAGCCCTTCTCTGTTGCACTGTCTGAGAGTTAGTTTTTCCCTCATACTTTTGCTCCATTCTCATTAAGAATGTTTAGGAAGGCCATGGTAGAGGTCTAAATGTTAGTTGGTGCCATTTTAAGCAGTTTGTTCAGTTACACAAACTGACACACTTGGATATGGACACCTGCTATAAGGTCCTTCACAAGTGGGTACTCTGTCTTTATTTTCCTGTGTGCCGTCTAAGTTGTAGCATTTTTTGCTTTGCAGCTGGTACCATTGAGGGAATATGGCATAAATTTAGTGCCCAGTGATATCAACGCTTGTACCCACCATACCAAGGATAGTATCCCAAATATGAAAATTGGCACACTTAAAAAGTCAATTTGGAATGTGTAAGGTGCTAACTGGATACATACTGTAATCAGTGGTGACCCGGCATCAGGGTCATGAAGTGACTTAAACATCACTAACATGGCCTTCCTGAGCACTCTAATTGAGAATGGAACCAAATAATGAGGGCGAACCCCATCTAAAACAGTGCAACAGGGAAGGACTCTAGGGAAGGTCTCACCAGGAAGAGTGTTTTACTTCCTCGTAAGCGCAAAATTTTCATTAACGTAAATGAAAAACTGAATGAAAATATTAATATCATAGTCCCGTAACCACAAAATCAATAACTACACCCCTTGTATACATTAAATCTCCTCTAAATACAATGAATGCCTTGAAGATCAGGTGTAGGCATCTCTGGATGACATCCTCAACGAAATTAAGCCATTGGATACCAGGTATTGGCCTGCAATCTCAGTAGAGACCTCCAGAAGCACTGTGACAGTGTACTGAAAGGTTACAAGGTTTAATCGGTGACGCGACATTTGCTCCTGCGACATTTGCTCCTCCGTTCATATCTCGAAAGGTCAAAGGTTAAGGTCAAGGTCATGATTTGTTTTTTTGTTAAGAACAATGTGAAGATTAGGATTAGGGTTAGGGTTAGGGTTAGGGTTAGGGTTAGGGTTAGGGTTAGGTTTAGGCTTAGGATTAACATGGCAAAGTTAGACCGGAGCAATTGTCGCAGGAGCAAATGTCATGGAACCGGTTTAATCACATAAGATTTGATTCACGTTGATCAACAAAGGCAATAAATCACCAAGGGTATGAATAATTTTGAACATCACAAAATTTGGATAACACACTTTTTCTGTTGTTATGCAAATGAGTTGAAACCAGAAACGGCATTCATTTGTAGATGATAACTAAATGTATTCAAGTGATGTGCAAGTAAATCCAGTTCCCCTTTCATTTTTGCAAAAAATGCAAAAATCTGCAATTTTCCAAGGGGTATGAATAATTTTGAGGACAACTGTACATGTACATGTATGCAAGTTGATATCAAATATGAGTATTAACCATGCACCTGGATGAAATTAGATTACCCTGCTAAATTTAGGATAGCCCTTGTGAAAAAGTACTGCAGTAGTACTGTAGTAAATTGGACCCAAGTACTGCAGTACCTGTACTACAGGTACTGCAGCTGTTGTACAGGTACTGCAGTAGTACTACCTCAAAAAGTACTGCAGAAATATCACAAGTACTATGCAAGTACCTCAAAGTTTCTACACTACTGCAGTACTACCTCAGCAAGTACTGCAAAAGTACCACGAGTACTGCAAAAGTACCACGAGTACTGCAAATATATTGCGAGTACTGCAAATATATTGCGAGTACTGCAGTAGTACTGCAGTACTACTGCATTACTTTGCAGTACTTTTTTACAAGGGAGTGCACATGTACATTTAGATAGTGTACATGTACAATACTTTAGAATGAAGGGGAAGAGGGAGGGGTGGGTGTGATACATGGAGCATGTTTGCTTTAATACATACAAAAACATTTCAAAATATGATAAGTCATGAAAATTGATTTTTATGCCTCCGCCCACCGAAGGTAGTACCGGAGGCATTATGTTTTCGGGTTGTCCGTCCGTCCCGCTTTCTTGTTCTCGCGAACCTCATGAGATATAAACTTCAAACTTTGTGCTAGAATGTATCACCATAGATTTTGGGATGCGTAGGTCAAAGGTCACAAAGGTCAATTCTGAAATTGGAGGTTTTAGCTTTGTTAATGTGATATCTCAAGAACCAGTTGATCCATTAACTTAAAACTTGGAACTAGTACGCATCACCATAGTGAGACAAACTGATAGGATTTTTGTTAACGTAGGTCAAATATGACAGGTCATAGAGGTCATTATACAGGTGTATGTGTTTTTACCTTTGTTATCACCATATCTCAACTATTTTGTATTCATGACTAGGAGGTAGGTAGGACACAAGACAATATAGATGTCATGTAATGGGTACATCAAATCAGTGATTTCATGAACTTCGGACTTATAGGGAAGTTTGAGTTCTGGGAAAGGTGAAAAGTTTGTCAGCTTTCTCATTCCTGCTCTGTCAGTTTGGGAGAAATCATAGTAGAAATGTCCCCTGAAAAGGATTGCTCTTCAAATGCCCTCATATTCGAAATATGAAAAAAATAGCCCAAGTGTTTAGGCTGAACATTCATGCCATATCTGTAGTCCCATATATACATCTACCAATTTCTGTGTGAAGTGCATGTCCTTTTCAGTGAGATTGTGTCACTTATTATTTTGATGATTCCAAGACCTTACTTTATACCCCAATTTTTATGAAGGCATGGTCAACTTTTCCAGATTGCTTCGAGAGTGTTTCTGTAACAATGTAATCACATGACCAGATCTACATGTACATAGTAGAAGTGGTTTGTGGCGATAATTGTGTTGCTTTGCTCAGTGAAATGTGAAGATTTAAACCAGCATTTATTCACTTAAGATCCACACAAAATTTGGCCATGATGTATAATTATATGTATTTCATGCTACGCTGTTTACCTTGAAATGGAAGAAATTATTAAAGAATGCATGTATTCATCAAGTTTTTTTACCCATGTATTTCTTATTACCAGCATTCCACTTAGATTTCAAAATGGTTATAATGAGAATATACACGCGGAACATGTTTACTGAAAGAAAATGGCTAATCATTTTTCCATGCACAGTTTACCTGTGTGACATGGCAATCATGTATAAATTGGTAATTTTAGGTTCTTGTAAATTCTTATGTTAATGATCTTTCACTTTCATTCTTTCTCCAACTCCCTTTTATTTTCCACCCCCCCCTTTCAATCAATTACTCACCCGCTCCATCCAGCCATCAATGAATGAATGAATCAATGAATGAATGAATCAGTCTAATCACACATTCACTCACACAGTCAACCAAGTAATTAATCAGCCAATCAATCAATCAATCAATCAATC
Source organism: Heliocidaris erythrogramma (assembly GCA_025617745.1). Lineage (NCBI taxonomy): Eukaryota > Metazoa > Echinodermata > Echinoidea > Camarodonta > Echinometridae > Heliocidaris > Heliocidaris erythrogramma. Next base: position 12,338,439 of record CM046860.1, on the reverse strand, counting down.
AATCACTAATTGCATCACTCACTGAGTCACTCTCTCACTCAATCAATATATTCATATTTTCCTTGTAGATCATTACATTTTACAAAATTACATCATTTTTCTGGAGTACATTTGCTATTAAAATGCAATAGCAGGTGAAGTATGCAATATGATGCATACATCATATTAAAGATGATTTGATAGAGGACAGTGGATCCTGAATACCATTTTTCTGGAATTTACAGTTTTGTATAAATTAAAGACTCAAAAGTTTGCACATCGTGAGACAACTGATTAACTCTCTTCAATTATTCTTCACCACGATGAACCTCTTCCAATCTATTGACTCAAAAGCTGTTACCAAGAAGAGGATTTTTTTCTTCTACAAATTCTGAACGCATAATTATTTTTATAGTTCTTTGTTTTAGTCGGATCATATTTTGTTTCCTAAAATTATATCCTTTAACCCACTTGATACAACCCTTTGAGCCGTTTATTTAAACACATCTCGGTGTTATATAAAGCTGTAACATACATTTAGCACTCAGAGGGTTAACAAGCTTCCTCTGTCACTGTATACAAGACTGCACAAAGACAAATGAGGCTCCAAGCCTAGACTAACAATTATGCATACATGTGTGTACAATCGATGTTGCTAGGGTGTGATGATACTTTTAGAATAGGCTGTGACAGCTGAAATTACAAGTTTATAGCCATTCATTCATTTATTCACCCTATCATTTTCTGAATATCAATAGTTTCACAATAGGCTCTGCACCCTGCAAAGATGAAACCATTGTTATTGCCCGTTGACCTGATGGCAGTCAGATTCTATCGACTAGTCACAAAGATTGATCTAGGATTAGACAAGAATTCAAGTAGCTGTACTTTGGGGTATTGATTTCATTAGTGGCTTTTTATCTTACTGAAACCGCTCCTTTTCAAGGTCTAATTTTGACACACTGATGATACCTTAGGCCCATTACATCTGTCTGTGAAAAGAAAGACAAATTTGTTTAATTGTTCAATAACCCTGGGCTAATTAAATAGAATCTGGAAATGGATGCAGTCTTACTGGGTGAAAGGGGGAATGTTCTATTTGTTTTGAAGCTGTCATGAAAAGAGTGCTCTATTTTGTGCTGCTATGCAATCTCCAACTTTGTGGGCAAGGGGGGGGGGGGGGGTTGTTATATGTGCCCCCATTACTCTCATCAACAGTTCTTCCATGTAATTCCCCTAATGTTTTAGTCCCAAATGTATTATCAGAAAATCTGGTGCTTTGCTCTCTTTAACAACACCAGGAGTATATTTCGTATTTATTCTGTGATTTATTTCATTGTCTTCTTTGTATTCTTTTTATGTCCACTTTTCAAGCTCTCAAATCCTTTACAATTGTATGTTTACAAACAAGATTACCCCTGTTCACATCCTGTTCACATCCTTTTCACATCCTTTACTCATCCTCCTTATCTTAGTACACTTCCCTTTCCCATGTCCCAACTTCTTTTAAGTATCAGCCCTACTAGTACGTTCCTTAAATTCCCATCAGCAGTATAATTAATTGCCCTTGGAAGAGGGACAGTTTTCAATGGATACAGGAGCACAGCTCAACAGAATAGGAGCTAGGGGTTAACACCAATACACTCGGTTTTATTTTTGACCTACTTTTCTTCTACCCCCCCCCCCCCCCCCCCCCCCAACCACCACCACTGGACATGCCTCTAGCGTGACATCTGCTGGTGTTCACATTGTATTGGCTGGATTTCATTCATAGCCACTGTATCCCGTTTTCATTGATGGTGCTTTATCAACACATCCCTTGGTTAATCATCGATCCAACAGCAGTCATTAGTCCAGATAACAGGGATTCTAACATGCATGAGACTTTGGATGGTGTACTCCAACTATATTCTCTGATTTTATTTTTTCTTTGGTATCAGAGTCCATAGGAACACTATTTCATGGAGATTATGGCTTGCTGTTTTGTCGTCTGAGTTTACTTAAAACCATCTCTATGGATATGTCATCTGGGCTTTTTGCCATTCTGGAGATTACTTTGACAGCATTTGAAATAGATAAAAGGAATGAAGTATTCAGATTGCGGTTGGTGAATTTACTCCCTGTTCAGTTTGGATACTTTGGGCTGATTAAATATTTGAATTTGGAATGAGTTTGTGAAATACTTGGATGATGATGATATTCCTCAAGCTTTCTGGAATTATTTTTTTTCCTCTAGAGTTCTGCAGAATATAATGAAGAGATTAAGAAACTCTCTTCATGTACACAGAGCAAAAACCTGTCAGTCAGTTTGGGATTGAATATCATGATGTCATCCTGACTTTTTAGGATAAATTTATGGGAATGTCTGGGGGAGTTTGTCTTCCCCAAACTATGTGACTTGAGGGTAAGAAGTATTTGAACCATGCAGTGTATTTAGTGCCCTCTTGGTCTCATAAGATCACTGCCTTCTCAAATATCAAACTTGGCAGCATCCAACTACCAGAATAAATTGGCAAGACTTGTGGTATGTGCAACACAAACTCCACCAGAAGGCCAAACTGTGAGTTTACTTTGCAGAAGTTTGTTTTTAACCTGATTTCTGATTAGAACTTCTGGAATGGAAGGGATTCTTCAAAGGTCCACATTTACGGAGTGAAACATGGAAAGTGAATGAAAAGAGTATTTTTAAAAAAGTTCCAGACCAAGAAGGAAAGGATGTTGCATCGAGCGTTAAGACTTGAACAGTGTCACAGCATGTATTCAATTTTGAGACTGCATGAAGAGCGCCATCCTTTTTTTAGATTGTAAAAATGTGTTCTGGTAGCATATGCTGCATGTGTCTGCTCAAATCGTAAAACAGAAATAGCACCAGTTGTCTTAGGTCAAATAAAAGTCAAGTGCAATAATGTTTGTTGAGTTTACATACATGTGTGTATTGAACACATCAGCCAGTCTTTGGATGAATAGAGATTTGTTTGAGCACTATCAAGGTCGAAGACCAAACTTGATTGAACAACATTATGTGTGAAGCATCAGTATAACATGACTTGTGGATGTACATTACAAAGTACATGAACACGATCGTTGAATTTGAGTGCTACTGTTTTCTAGTGCAATTCTGAAATGAACATATGGGACTGAAGCAATCATGAGAAAGGCTAATGAATTGAGAAAGTCTGGGGATGCCCTGTCTTTGCCTGTAATATCAGTAGTAAGTACAATGTTTGTAGATTAGTTGCACATTAAATTTGAAGTCATCAAGTAGTAGTTGGAGAGAGAGAGAGAGAGAATATGAAAATGAGAAATGTAGATTTTATAGAGAAAGCTGCCTAAAGATTGAAATTGAGAGAGAGAGAGAGAGAGAGGGGGGGGGGGGGGGGGGGGGGGGAGGGAGAGAGAGAGAGAGAGAGAGAGAGAGAGCAAATATGAAAATGAGAAATTTAGAAGAAGATTTTAAAGAGTAAGAGGCCGAAATATTGAGATTCAGAGGGGGGAGGGGGAGGGGCTAGGGGAGGGGAGGGAGAGGTAGGGTGAGAATTGAGATTCCTTTTAAAAATGTCCAATATGAGACCTACCATGTATTGGATTTTTGCTTTCTTTCACAAAATGATAATTTTGTTTCACATTTATTCAATACCTGCATGTAACATAATAAGTATTGGTGCCTGTATGAGAAGGAAGCTAGTTTCTTCTACCAATGATTCTGATTCCACTGAAAGATCACTCATACTCTAACTTTAATCAGCAGGCAGACTTTCGGCTGACTATACAGAAGATCCCGACCATGCCCACAGCACCCTACTCCATTGCTATGCAGAACAAAGGGTATTCTCAAGACGATACCATAGTTGGAGACCCAGATAATGTATTTCATATCATTTTTTTGTCATTTATCACAGGCACATTTTTCTGGCTTTTGCTAAACAGTCGGGTAACGTCGCGTCGCGTTGGTAGAAATTTTCGAACATTTTTCAGGAAGGTGTCTTCAAGGGGACAAATGAAAAAGATTCCATCTCAATATGATTTTTCCTGTTTTCAGGCTAAAAACGACAAACGAGGGAATAAAGAAAACAATAGAAGGGTAATGCAAAGAAAAACATGAACTATAAAGAGAGAATAGAAGGGTAGGAAGGATGGAAGAAAATATGATGAAAGGAAACAAAGAATACAACAAAAGATCCGTCCGTCCGTGTGTGCTCAAAAAGTGAGAAAATGCTACTTATCCGTCATTTCTTGGCCAATTGTGATTCTGATTGTTTTATCTGATAGGACTGAGTGGGGGCTTCCAAACTTCTACACAAAATCATGAAATTTATGCAAATTTATTCAAAATCGACGAAAAATGCTACTTCTCCTCTATTTCACACCGTATTTTGAATCTGATTGTTTTATCTGATAGGGCTGGGTAGGGGCTGTCAAACCTCTACACAGAATTTTGAAATTCATTAATTATGCAAATTTATTGTAATTTATTCAAAATCAACAAAAATGCATTTATAATCATAAAACATTAATTTGATAATTCATTTCTCACATTTATCTTCAAGGTTCTATCAGAAATTACATAAATTAACAGTCATTCCACAGATCTACACTTCTGGCGGGGACATATATTACGCATCGCGTAATTACTAATTCAGTTGTTTTTAATCCTTTTATTAATTTTTTCTTTCCACCTTTCCTTTCATTACGTTATTCTTTTATTGCTTTTATCATTTTGTTTTCCATCTTTCATAATGTTACTGTTTATATTTATTCTTTTTATCCTTTTTTTTTATTGCTTTCCATCTTCACTTTGTTATTCTTTGTTCCCTTTTATCATCTTCTCTTCCACCTTTCTTCATGTTTATATTTATCTTTTTATCATTTTTCTCTCTATCTCTCGCTTTGTCCTCTTCCTCTCGTTATGATATTCTTTGTTTCCTGTTATCATTTTCTCCCCCACCTTCCTCACGTTAATCTTTATCCTTCTATCATTTCTCTCTCTGTCTTTCTTTATATAAGTTAAACTTTTTTTATCCTATCATTTCTCTCTCTATCTTTCATATTATTCTTTTTAAAATCATTTTCTGCTTCCCATCTTTACTTACTTTCCTTAAAACATTCTTTGCTTTTATCCTATCATTTTGTTTTCCTTTCATCTTTTCTTTCGTTATGTTATTCCTTTATTCAAATTATCATCTTCTCTTCTATCTTTCCTTATGTTACTCTTAATATCTTTATCCTTCTATCATTTATGTCTCTATCTTTCTTTATGTTATTCTTTGTTTTTATCCACTTATTTTTACTTTCCCACTTTCCTTTTGTTGTATTCTTTGATTCCTTTCATCATATTTTCTTCCATCCTTCCTACCCTTCTATTCTCTCTTTATAGTTCATGTTTTTCTTTGCATTATCCTTCTATTGTTTTCTTTATTCCCTTGTTTGTCGTTTTTAGCCTGAAAACGGGAAAAATCATACTGAGATGGACTCTTTTTCAATTTGTCCCCTTGAAGACACCTTCCTGAAAAATGTTCGAAAATTTCTACCAACGCGACGCGACGTTACCCGACTGTTTAGCAAAAGCCCATTTTTCTTAATATTCATGTAGCAAGCACAGCAGCGAGGCACTTCATGGTTTTATTCAGCACTAGTCAACACAGATGCACCAATCTGTACAGATATCATCCCTATGGTTTTAGAGGTCCTTCGTCTCTTGTAATGGCACTGATAGTAAAGTTATTTAAAGTTGCAGATTTTTTTTCAATAGAAAATTCATTATTCTTTTTTTAGTTTTAAAGATGGAATTGAATGTTGTTATCATTTGTTATAATTTTTTACATGATTGTAAGAGATGCACCAATGTTTACAGATAACATCCCTTTGGTTTTAAAGGTCGTTTATCTCTTATAAATGCACTGGTATTTATTAGATATATTTAAAGTTAGAAAGCTCTTTAAATAAAAAAAAATTGATGGATGATTTGTTGTTCTTGTTTATATGTTGAATTTTAAGAATGGAATTGAATAGTGTTATCATTACTGGGGCCTGTAACATAAAGAGATACAATCAATCTTACAATCAATTGTAACTCTTTAGTACATGGTTTGCCATAGACTTACGATTGATATCAATCGTAAGATTGATTTATCTCCTTATGTTACAGGCCCCAGATATGACTTTGACAGATGCACAGATTTCAGTACATTGTACAGATACCATCCGTATGGTTTTAGAGGGCTTTTGTCTCACAGAAGTGCACTGGTACCATACTAAATAAAAGGTAGAGATCCTTTTCCACTATATGATGGACATATTTGGTGATCTTTTTTTTTCTATTTTGTATTTCAATGATGGAATATCAATGTCGTTAGTTGTAAGGATTTTAACAAATTGTATGCAAAGGATAGGAACAAGAGGAGGAGGAGAGAAGGAAGAAGAAGACTTAGAAGAAGAAGAAGGAGAAGAAGATGCTGAAGAAGAAGGAGGGGGTAGAAGTATGTATACAGCACAAGAAAATCTCATCAAAAAGGGTTTTTTTTTCCATCTGATGGTATGCTAATAGCCTTGGGCTATATTCTCAAAATTAATATATATGTCCATGTATACTGCACCCCTCACTTTAAAATCTCATTCATATTACACATTCCCATCTCACTTCATATCACTATCATATTGATAAGCTTTGTCAATAGACCGCTTCGGTAATGTATGCAAATTTTATACATACATGTACCTTTCAAACAAAGGTTGTTCTTGACAACCTGAAAGCTGCTGGACATAGCAACAAATAATGTATGCAAACTGGATTCCAAGCATTGAGGCTCATTTATAAACAGCAGGTTAATGGAATAGCTTGTCACTAGGTGCTCAGAGAATATATGTGCATAAATTTGTATACATTACAGAAGCGGTGTATTGCACCTTATGTTGAGAGTTTAAAGTAGGCAAGCTTATCAACAATGTAGCTCCGTGTCACCACTTGTTCACTTTGTACATTTTATACAAATACACAAATATGTAAATGAATATGTGTTTGACTCAGAAGCACATAGTCCATAGATTAATGATGTCTGAAATAATAAGTAGAATCATTATTTGTCCAATTTGCTACATTTAATTGATAATTTCTCTCTTTCTCTCAAGTAGGGTATTGAAATCAAATGGTTATTATCTTTGTATGAAGTAAGTGTACATATATATGTTTCTGGGATATAAAAAAGTTTGTCGATCCCAAACTGATGAAATATTGTCAAGTATGAAAACAAATTGATAATTAAGCAGCGCAAGATGTGAAATTATATTTTAAACACCTGTTGATCATTTTATCTGATTTAAAAGTTTTTTATAAGTTAAAATGGTTTAATTATTACTTGATAAAATAATGTGCTACATTTATGTGGGTAAATGAATATCTCCCATTTATTTGTAATGTGACGTTGTAGTAACATGTGACAACTCTCCATTTGTTTTGTATAAGAAGTAAGTCTATCTTTTATGCTGTGCTCAAGAGATACATTATGGAAAACATGTTACTGTATGATCTTAATATGAAAAGAAAAAAAAAATGATAGGCATTGAGAAAAGATATACTGGAGAATTGTCAAAGATGTTAACATACCTGTATACTCATGTCAATGTATGCCAAATTTATAAAAGTTCATCTGATTTACTGTTTCTTTTAAATGTCATTTGTTATTAGATTAACCAAGTGTTTTATTTTTTGCTGGTTTTACTCATTTCATTTGGGTCCTTTCGAATGGAATCCTGCCTTCTGCACCTTATTGCTTAAATATAAACCCATGTTCAAGATTGTATGCTTTCTTTTTTCTCTCATAGAACTCAGAGTTTCGATTAGGACGAGACCAGGGCCATGGCTATCGGTCAGCTTTCCAGCAGGAGTACCCAGCTAGCCAGCATGCCTTACATAGCAGCAGACGATTCAGCCAGCCTGTATCAGCTGAACCCCAGCACGATCATTCACTGTCGGCATCCTATGGAGGTTTGTCATGTTAAAGTAGAACGTTAATGATTTTAAATATTGGCTTAATACTTATTATTGCATAGATGGCATAAATTAAACAAGGTTATCCAAATTCAACGCTTGGAAACATTTGAAGTAATGATTATTATCAATTATAAAACGGTAAAATACAGCCCCCGATATAGCAGCTGAAGAGCTCCTCGAACGCTGCTGAGATATGTGACGACACACCCTGGACCAGTCCTGTCTAAGCAGACGATGTCCCATAACATCTTACACATTTTTCAGAGCCTATTTTGTCATCTCCTCTTCACTTATTTCTCTTCCTTCACTAGCATCAGTCTTAATGTTAGTCTGTTGCCTCACTCTTAACTTCGTGTATGGTATTATTTTGATGAAAAATGCAGCGTTAAAAAAATAAAGGAATCAGTCACTTGTAAACAAAATAAGACGCCATTGTATTTTCAGCTGCTTGCACCGGGCCATGTTCGGCGTTTCAAGAGGGAACGAATACCATCCTGCTATTATTCGGAGGGCTTTTCAATTTGAAAGTGGGGTTTATTTCATTGATCATTGACCCTTCTCCTATGTATTTACAATCAAACGGTTTTAGCTATCAGAATCAGTTTCACTTTCCCTTTATAATGGTGTGAAATAAGGTCATGTTTAAATACACCAAACTCTTTATAATTTGATAAATAATTGCATTGCAATTACGTTCATTCATTATAGGACGTCGTCTGCTTAAGCAGGATCGATCCCGAGTGTGACGACATCAAAACATCGCTATATTTCTGGCGAATCCTCGGATATTCCAGATGCTGAGAAGAGCTTTTATTTGTGTTGTTTTTATAATCACCAGATACGCAGTTGACATAAAACTTATACGATTGCCATCTGTAAGCTTCCCAGTTTCTAGTGATACATTAATTGCCATATTTGTGATTTTCTTTGAATATCTACTTTAAGCCATGATACCCCAGAAAAACATTATTCACTTCAAAATGATGGCATGGATATTTCAGATTTGAAAAAAAAATCTGGAATGAAAATGTATTAAATATTATTAAAATGATCATATCGCTTGATAGCAGTTTTCACCATAAAGCACAAGCACTCCCTCATGCATAATTTCTTTAAAGTTGAAAATGTCTTTGACTGCTTTTTCCCATATATACTGTAAACTGTCCCCCCAACTTTATGAGTGGTGATAGGTCACAGACATGTATGCCACACTTTCTTATATACAATTTTTTATTGATTGGAGGGGGTAGGGTTCACTTGAAACCAGTGAATATTTATGATGCAGACTGTAAGATGATATAGGCCCAGTGCAAAAATCGAAGTGATAAAAATACATCTCTGGCATTGAAACTTTATACTAGTTACTTAACAGACTTTAATGCAGTTTGTGTGCGTGGCTTTCACTGCTGTATGCCATATGGCAAGGCTCCACACTACACAAAATTAGAGGGGTCTGGAGTAAAAAAAATTAGGCTCTTGTGCCCCTTCTAGTGTAAAGACCTGCATGTGGCAATATATAATTGTATTTTAATGATTACACCACAATGTTGACCATAGTTCACTTATTACATTACCATCAACAATCTAAAATATGCATTATTACTTATACTGGGAAATTCGAGTTGACCTTTCATATTTGTTTTAGTTGCTCTGTCAAGAGGGATAAAATAGATGGCTTATATACTTTCCTTGCAAGATAGCTTTGAAGTCGCACAGCAAAATGTCTGAAACCCCTTGTCTCACCCCCCCCCCCCCTCCCTCTCCCTCATCACCAGGTCACTCTGACTCCCGCACCCTTCGACATAGACAGGTGCACCACCCAGCTACTGCCTTTGCCACCCAGCTGACCGACCTAGACCCCAACAACTACCACCAGCCTGCCCCACCCAGGGAGGAGATGCCCTCCGTCTACGCCCAGTCCCACTCTCACTCGCACCCCTCCCACTCTCACGGGTCCACCCGGCAGATCCAGAGCGCGGGATCCATCCAGTCTCGTCAGGTCAAACCCACATCTTATGTCCCAGGTAACTATTCTATTTGGGTATATTTGATTTACTTTCATTTTCTTCTAAAGGAATAATCACATGAAGTTTTGAATATCCTGTTTTCTTTCATTCAGTATGATCCAGTGTTTTCACTATAGGGGACGTACACTCACACACAATTTCTTCACCTTCCACATTGATTTTGAATGCCCTGTTGTTGTTTTAACCCTTTCGTGACAAGAATTATACAAGGGCAAAATTGATCACATTTCATTATTCAAATTGGCAACAATAATATTTTTCTTTTAGTGGTACATGATTCTAATAAGGTGTATGTCTTTGAAAACAATATACATGGTTAAGAATTTTGACTAAAAGTTGAAAAAATTGCCAATTTTGATGAAAAACAATGATTTTTAACCTCTCACTGTGTTGCCAATTTAAGGATTTCAAAGCTTATTCTCCTTTTCAATATTCCTGGCATCAAACGCAATATGGCCATGCAATATTAAAAAATGGACATAGTGTGTGTAGAAATTTTTGCTCCTTCTACTCATGCATCTGGTATATTTTTACAGCTCTGAATCAAAAGTTATTGAGCCAAACCACAAAATGTAGTCAATTGTCTTGAAAGGGTTAATGCAACCTGTTTAATTTTTTTGTCACTTGGGGGCACATCTACAGTTACCACTCCACGACTTTGATTTTGATTGCCTCAGCTTTGTTTCAATGCAATACGATGCAATTAATGACACTTTGGGGGCTCACATCTGGAATTTCCCTTTCTCCCCACCCGAAGCACTCACATTACATTTGCAATATGGAAAGGTCACATACATGTACCTACATGTACACATATTGTTATCTCTGTAGATCTGGGCTCTGTTTCATGAAACTTGTTGTCAATAACAACTGCCCCATTTCTATGAAAAATTTGCTCCCAGCCAATCAGATTCAAGGATTTCAGTAGCTGATAACAATTATTGTAACATGCTATTGATAACAAGTTTTATGAAACGGGGGCCCTAGTGTCGTATTACGCACACAAGAGTATGTTCCTTGCAGGACGAGCAGTTATGTCTTTAATTAATCAGAGAATGACTGGCATGATCAAGACAACAGCATGTGATGTAAACTGCACAAATGTATTGACTGTCTTGAGTACACATGGATACATTTTGAGCATTCTAGTTTATATTTGACCATACATATGTATCTTTAAAACCTACATTTTTCATGAGGATAACTTAAAAGGTAAGAAACCTTGCTGATAAAAGTTCACAGGGACAAAAAATTGAAAGATACCTTGTTGCCTAATTTTTATGAGCAGAACACATTTAAAAGTCTTTTATGAAGCCCATGCGTTGTGAGATATTTTGTGTATTAATATGACCCCCCCCCCCCCAAAAAAAAAAAAAAAAATCTGACTCTATAGATGGCTTTAAGGCTATCAGATAATTAAAATGATTGATGAAGGCAGTTATATTTCATAGTTTAAGAAGTTATTAAGCTATAAAGCCCATTGATACATTTTTAGGTTCCTACATGTACACACAAAAAAGAGAATATTTCCGTTCTAAATATGTAATAAGAATAACACATATCCATACCCGTACGTAATACTATGGCTTACTTTATACTTAGCCTAATGGGGGTAATGAGTCTCCTGACACGAGCTTATGAAAATAAAGATTTCTATTTTGAATATATCAAATGAGCTCCATATTTTATGCCTGTGACGTTGTTTAGTCAAATAGATTATTCTTTATACTCCTTTTTATTTCAAACGCAAAGAGAACATGTATTATTCCATAAGTAAGTAAACCTAACTAAAACTTTTGATGCTTGAAAAGAACCCTATATCCCTCACCCTCTTTTAAGCCCCCAAAACCTGATCTACTTGTCCATGTGTTTAATAATTTGGCTTTCGATAGATTACAAAAAACTTACTCTTTAGCTTTAATGTGAAATGATATTTTTTCAGCATAATCCTTTCCGAAGGTTTAGTACGATAAAGGCAGTTTCTATAATTTTCCGAACCCCTGCTCATCTCTATGCAATTAGTCTTCTTTTTTTAACAAAAATTGGAGCACTTGGATGTTTAACATAATACATGTTGTTTATTTAGAATTAGAAGGCATGGAAATAAACTAAACATCTTTCTTGCTCTTAAATTTCAACATTTTTCTCTTCTAAGCATTTTGCACAAAGTAGTATAGTATTTTGCAAGTCCTGAACATACTTGTATTTAAATTGTAGTTTGTTTGGCTAAAATTTCAAACATTAGCAGCTAACAAAAAGAAGTTAATGAAAAATGTGCTCAACATTTTGCAAAGTGTCCGCAGTCTACCTAACTTTTGGAGAACTAATTTTTAGAAATTGATTGTCTAGAAAGTACCTACCGTACATTCAATGCTGACAAAATTTTCTGTCAATTTTCAAGTTCCAATATTTTCAAAAATGTTCTTTTCACATTTAGAGGGGTTGCAATTACCAGTAGTGGACTTACTACATATTAGAGATCTCTGTAAGTTCTACCGGACCTGTGTAATTTGTGAATGTTCAAAATCTACATGTTGCAGCTCTTGTTATTCAGTGTGTAAAAATCTCCATAATTTGTAACTGTTGTCAGCTTTATTTCTATGTTTGTTAAAGGTGCATGTACATCAAACATGCCTTTTGTTGTTATTACATTTAAAGTCTAGACATTTTTAAAATTTTGTTTTGGGACAGAATTCTCTCTCCTCCTTAGTTTGAAAATTCATCCTGTGCGTCCTTTACTCTAAATGTTGACTTTGAATTAAAGTTTTAAAGGGATATTAAAAACAACCTGGGGAGCGTTTCATCAAGCCTTTTGTCAGTGATTTTTACTGACAAATTTGCTCTCAGCCAATCAGATGCAAGGATTTCAGTAGCTTTTATAACAGTTGCCGGTAAAAATTACTGACAAAACCCTTGATGAAATGCTCCCCTGATGTACTTGATGGGTACAAGAAAATAAAAATTTTAAGATAACTATAATTAGATAAGAGGATATTTTTTGCACCATCTTCTTAAACTTCCATGACAATTCTAAATCTGGTCTGTTGGTTTTATGGGTACTCGGCATTGGGGACCTATATGTTGGTATGGGTACATCGTAAACTGTCTGCTCACATTTTCATCACATGTGTTTGTTTGTTGCACATTCCTTTCTTTGTTGTTGCTTTCATTGGTAATCACTTCAGATGAGAGCCCAGATGAACATGAACCAACAGGTAGGGTCTGGTTTCCAGCACAGTGTTCACATAATAATCAAATTTGAGCCTGATCAGTTAGTCACGGACTGACAAATTTTGAAAATTTGAAGGCCTGTAGAACATAAGTATTGATTTGAAGAGAGCTATTTTATGTTTCATTGTGAAGGGCATCACTGAAGGAGCTGAAATTTGATAAAATTTGGTTGCCATGGTCGTCTACTAAAATCATAATCCATAAAATATTAATTGTCACGGACAGACAAAATGCCTAATCGATCAGGGGGTGTTTCACAAAGAGTTGAGTTTGACTATTAACAGTTGCACTTAAATTCCTAGTTGTGTGCGGTATATGACACATCACCGCATTGGTCAGATCATGCTGAGATTACGTGTTTAATACCGTATGCGCATTGGCACTTACGCATGACTTTAAGTCAACTTTAACTCTTTGTGAAACACCCCCCCCCCCTCGCTCATTTGCAATGTGTGATTAAAACAGGATGACCAAAATATTTGCAGAGTTACATAACCATAAATGATGACAAAGTATCTGCGTCTATTGTTAAGCAATCAGTATGAGGGATAACAATTTTGATTGAGTAAAGATGTGGAAAATAGCAATCACGATAAATCATGTAAAGTCATTGCAATTATTGTTTCATGAAATCCAGCTTTATGCTTTTTATTTCGCTTAAGTATGTTTTATATTACCACCAGCGTCTTCTTTTTTATGCAAGAATACAAGTAAACAAACTGCAATATACATGTATATATATACGATCTTTATGAATCATCCTTCAGTTTGATTTAAATGTTATTTTTCTTTGCGAGTAACTTTGAAAATGACTGACTCTATGAAAATTCAAACATGTTGCTTTGGAGATGATTTCTTTCAAAGAATGAATTGAATAGGTATTTAAAGATAATAATTTTACAGACAATTTTTGTGGATGACTTTCTAAACAATGTTTGCAAATTTAGTTTACACTGTAAAGCATGATAGTATATGAAGATGTATGCTTGGAAAGATAAAATGAAAAGCAGTTATGATTTAATAATATGTCATATGAGGAAAATTTCTTTTTCTTATTTACAAATCATCACCTTTTTTCAGTGTTAGCACATGTCTTTTGAATACACTTATAATTGCTCTTTTTTTAATACACTGTATTTCACATGATGTGATTGTGTAGTATGCATAGAGTTTGCTTTTTTGTGTGTCATTTTATTTTTGATTTGTAAGTAGTATTTTGGGAATGCACACCATTGATTAAAGTCAAAGTGAATAAAAACATGGATTTTCTAAAGTCTAGACACACCTTTGAAGGTAGAACACAACCCCTAAAAAGTCCGTTCTGGAAGTGTGCACTTTTGCGAAAAATCATGTTAAGCACTTTTTATTAAAAAAGGAGTTTTCCATCATGAATAGACATGCGTTTCTTGTGTAATGGCTAATTTACCCAATTTTGAGAATCTTGCAGACAAAATTGTTTCCAAATTTACTAGCCGTACATGTAGGTAAGGTTGTTATTCATGTTGATTAATCTCAAAATATATAACAATTGTTGATTCCAAAGGAGAACAGTATTTTAGGAGGGGAATACAGAATAGTCTGATTGGACAAATAACCCTGAAGAATTGACCGCTTGATTTGGTCCAAGACCAATTATGTGTTGATGCACCCAGAAACTCATGTCACATAATCCATGACCTCAACTAACACAGTGTATTACCTACATGTAATAACATGCCTATAATTTGTACATGTATTATGTTATTTTGCTTCACAATACGAAAGTATGACTACACAGGTACATACCTAAGTAACTTACATAAGTAATTGTGTAGTCAGTGTTGCAATGAGTTTTAAAAGGGAAGCGTTTAAAACATGAAAGCAATACCGGAAGACAGTACAGAGAAGGTTGTATTTCTAAAATCCTTTTGATATGCTATGTGTAGGAATCAGGTTGTAATTTAGACTAAAAGCATATATCTGTCTAGAATTAGATGCTGCAATAGAGAAGTCTCTTATGCACTGTGTTTAAATGTGTGGCAGACACGTAGAGTTACTTTAGTATGTGAGTGCATTTTGCTATTCCCTACAATAATATTTCAAAAGCAGAGAGGAAATCAAGGATTTTTTTTAAAAACGTCATGGTTTTTTCAGATGTGGGTTGTAGGATTAGTTGTACAATATGGATGTATTTCATGCGATAACGCAATGACGATTTTTCACTGTGATACCCCCCTGAGAGAAAATCCTAAAAATTGTCAACTTCTAAAATAAAAGAGCTGTACATCACAATCCATTCTATTCATATTTGAATGAACCATTTACCTCTGTCTACCATCTCTTAAAATGTTACAAAGCAAATTCACTCCCATATCCTTTTCTTTTCTTGCTCTTTCGTCCTTTGCTCAACAATATGCAAATTTGACTTAGATTGCACTGTAGAAGTGTGAAGATGTATTGTGTCTTCTTTGACTTTTGCAGGTTACACGCTAAACTGTACATTTTTTTGAACGTTTTGATATTTGAAAAAAAGAAATTACATGACATGCACTCATTGCCAAATTTTTGCCTTTGACGTTTGACCCGAATGTTGCCGCAACTCCACGTTTACAGACTTGGGTTCTCCGACACAGCCTACTATTCGCACTTTCAACTCAGGTACTGGTAAAAATAAAGTCTATCTACATGTATATCTATCCTTCGTTTGCATGTTCAGTCATGATATTTTAAACATATTTTACAGAGTACTTGATTGTTTATACTTGGGGTGCTACAAATTCATGGCAAATTGTGTTTTTTTTAATTGTTGGCATACTGATGGATATATTCTTATTATGTAACTTTGATTTGTAACATGCGTAAAACACAAAAGCTTTTTCTTCAAGGTTAGATACTTTAATTTGCTTATAAATCTTTTTTGGGGAGGGGATGGAAGGGGTTAAGGCAAGGAGAAATTAAAAAAAATTGAATTAGAAATACATGTACTTGCCTTCTTTAATAGATGTTTGTCCTAGGCAATAGGCCAAGTAATGGAGAGAGAGATGGATTTTTAATAGTCAGTGTATAGGACATACATGTACACCCATAAACGAAAAGAACTCCTTTTTTTGCCATTTATCCACTTTTTGCTGTTTCAAAATGTACATTTGGGAATTAATTAACAGCTGAGATTGTTATTTTGCAAACAGACTCAAGCTTCCAGTAATGGGTTGTTTTGGGTTTTTTTTAAAGTCTTTTTTTTTCAAATGGCCCCTGTAGCACCCTGACACACTTTGCATCTACTATTATATTCATTTTTTTTTTTTGCATGCAGTAATATATGTGCTTTATGAATTCATTGCATTTAGTTTGCTTGCTTTAAACATTCAAAGCCAGCCAAGTGTATTCCATATTGTATAACATATTGTTCAAGATTTGCATTTAGTGATTAAGTTTTGTTGTGGATTTGGTATTCAACTTGCGTGAAATCCCACAAATCTGGACTGTTTGGTAGTGATTTTTAAAAACTTTTACTGTATGATTACTATAGGTAGTTCAAGGTATATTCAACAACAAATAAAGCGTTAGAATAGCATATTTTCATATGAAAACATTAAGTTCAGTTAAAAAATATGTACAGATTTTATACCTCATCTAAAAGATTTGAGATGCTTGCCCAACATAGCACAAAGCAGAATTTTAAATATTGATATATATATTTTGTAACAGGTTACTGCAATAGTTTGTCACTTGGGCCTTGGGCTTAGAAGCATCCATGAATCTGAATATATTGTGAATTAGCAATTATGTATTCATTTATTAAAGCCTGTATGTAAGAGTCTTTGCAGAATTTGGATACAAGTTTGTAAATGTACCTGATTGTGATTACTAGTTATACAAATTGAAGAAAAGTGTGCAGTCAAAAAAAAAAAAGAAGGGAAGATGAAAAAAATAAAGGAAAAAAAAAGAGAGAAACTTGATCACTGAATAACAGGATGCAGCCAGATGGCTTGTGTTGGATGTAAGCACCTGGATGGAATCTATATTTAGATTAAAGGAATGCTTCATGTGTAGATATCGTGATTTATTGTCATATATTGCTCCGCTTGTTACTTCATTAGCGTGTGGTATTCTTGCATGCTTGCTTCATTTCCTCATATGAACATGAATGGCTACCGATATTATCTTTTTTCACTTTATTTCTCTTGCAAAATTTATCATATATGTCATAGCTTCATAGGCCTATCCTTTAATTACATAAAAATTGACATGATGCATATTTATTCTTTTGTTATTGTAAAATGGATATAAACTGATATGATGTCCAACCATATTTTGAGGCATCTTGGCAAGTGGTCTGATACAATGCATGGAAATCATACTCCCATTTCTGTCCTCTGTTTCTTATTCTCTCCCCTCTCTCATTTCTCTTATGACCTGTTTGCTGGTCAAAATACTTGGTCAATACTGAATATAAAATCCTGGTCAAACACCAGAAGCATATATATACATGTATGTATGAATTGTTCAGGTTTGAATATTTCTGTTTAGGTTCATTCTGTGGCATGAATGTTTAATGTATAGCATTCATATATTTGTTAATCTACTCAGTTGTTTGCATGTGTAGATTCCATATATACATGTATCTTACTACATATTTTTATAATCTGATATATAGTAATCTATATTACAGTCATTTAATCATTATCGTAAAATACATATGAAAACTAAAAAGTGTACAGCATGTTAGTGTATTATTTTGTATGTACTTGTACATGTATGGCTGAAATGTTTCATGTACATGTATATTACAATGTAATTTCAGACACCTTATTTTATGTACGATGTGCATCCTATTTAATGTGTACATCATTTACAGTATATAAACTCATGTAATTGATTTACGATTCACAATGATATTTAGATGTTCTCTATTTAATGTGAACATCAGTTATGGTGAGTATACAGAAGAAGTTCGCATGCATCTTTGTTTTAGGATGGTACATATATAGGGGCTTTATGACTTTAGTTTTGCTGTGAATTTACATCAAGTATTGACTTTAAATCTATGGTGATGGCAGTTCTAAACCCTATGGTTGATGTGTTATTTTAGCAATTACATTACATAAGTTTAGGTATTGCAAGCCAGTAACTATATTTATTGCCTCAGAATAGCATTTGAGACTGTTGACAAACCTTTCATTTCTTAATCCTGGGGAGAATTTCATCAAGTGTTTTGTCAATGATTTTTACTGACAAATTTGCTCTCAGCCAATCAGATGCAAGGATTTCAGTAGCTTATAACAGTTGTCGGTAAAAATCATTGACAAAACGCCTGATGAAACGCTGCCCTGATCAATTTCTCCTTTTTGATATGTTGAATACAGCTTATGAATGCTGTCTGAAAAAGTTTTCTAATCAATTTGATAACATTCTGTTTGGGAAGAATAAGTAGCTCTTTAAAATAAACAATATGTGTACCAGTTTACGTGAAATATCAGTTGATTTTGGACATCAATGATAACATATTTACCTGGTATTTACTCTGCATCAAGTGGTTTTAATGACTATTTGAAACTTTACCCATTGGCAAATAGAAAGTTGTTGTGGTTTATAAAGATAATATAGGAAGTTTGAAAGTCATTTGGAGTAGACAGAAATACCTGTCTTGTTTGAAGAATACTTGTTTATGAATGACATTAGTCTCACACTTACTTTCAGTGGAACAACATCATAGACAGTCTGTATCCATTTACATTGTATTTCATCATACGTTATTGTTTCCAAAATGCAAACCAAATGCTGTGTACTGTACTTTAAATGAGTCCTACGGAAGTACAAATATTCACGAAATGTTAAAATATTGCCTTGTTTGTAGGTGACCGAGTGTTGTTCACAGAATCTCCTTCGCTGCCTGGTGTCCCTGTGATCTACAGGACTCACGAAGAGAGGAGTTTGAACCCTGAAAGACTTAACCTAGACAGGTCAGTGTTGATATTGTGTGTGGTTGACTTCAAATTATAAAGATGTGACAGGGTGTTTTAATAACTGAATCATTCACAGTGCTGGTGTCCCTGTAATTGAATACAGGATGCAAGAAAAGAGTATTCTAAACCTGACAGAGTTATGTTTGAACTGATGACCTGGTGATTTTTCACCGAATCAGCTTTACTACATGGTGTCCATGCTATCTGGAAGATATATAAGCCCTGGCAGACTCAACCTAGACAGGCCAACTCTTGTGAGTTGGGTTTCTACAGACATGACTAGGTGCTGTTCAATGAATCCCCTTTGCCAAGGGGTGTCTTTTTGATCGATAGGACACAAGAAGATTTGAACCCAGACAGGCTGAACATAGAAAGTTATTTTCCATAACATAAATTGGAATCAACTTGGAAGTTTATATTCAGGTATACTGTATATTTGAAACTCTTATGTAGCTTGCTCCATTCTATGTTTGTATCATACAGGAGGAAACTGACTCAGTGTCCCATCCTGGAGGGAGAAGATCACCTGAGACTGCTCAACTTTCAGCACAACGCCATCAGAAGGATAGAACATCTAGCATCGCTGAGGAGACTCATCTTTCTAGACCTCTATGACAACAGGATAGAGGCCATCTCAGGGTTGGACACCATGAGATCCCTCAGGGTTCTAATGCTTGGAAAGAACAGGTTAGTGTGTCTGGGCAATTTCTAGAGGAACCGTATTACAGTATCTTCTGAAAAGATCTCCTCAAAACAAGATAGGGGGCATGATCTGGGCATTAGATACCATAAAATTTTGAAGGATCAGACTTTTGTGTTGACATGGACTATTGCCTTGCATTCCATCATTCTAGAGCTCCTTCCAGTCCTTCAAGATTTCCATGAGCTTCGGTAATCATTACGATACAAGGTATAACAAGATTTCAGTTTGCGTTTCTATGACTTGTACTAGATCTTACTTACAAAAGTTCTTTCCTAGCCTTTTCATTGCTTTTAACCAGCATCTTCAATATGACTTCTTCCTCCTCCTCCCCAGAATCCAAAAGATTGAGAACCTTACCAACCTTATCAAGCTAGACGTGCTGGATCTCCATGGCAACCGCATCAGCAAGGTGGAGAACCTAGATCACTTGCAGGAGCTGAGGGTTCTGAATCTGGCTGGGAATGAGATCACTCATGTGGACAGCCTCTGTGGGATGGACTCCCTTACAGAACTCAACCTCCGGAGGAACAAGATCTCGACTGTGGTGAGCCCATGTTACCAAGTGATATTAAAACTTGGTGTTTTATATCCGTCTCCCATATAACGAGACTACTCCTTACTGCGCTAACAATTTTTACACAAACTTGCCATGAGACAAAATCATCTGGATTCAAAAAAATGTTTCATGAGATGAACCATTATAAGTTCTGAATTTCAAGAAGGAACACAAGCTCTTCATAGTCCAACACAGTGGATAACAAGGTTGATACTAAGGCAGGGTTTGCTGCCAAGGACATTAAAATGGTTATTGATCACATAATTCTGTGTGATGTAGGGATGCTGTCAACTTGGTATTACAGTCAAATCTGCTCTAGTAACAGCCTGTACAGAAAGACCACCTGCTTGGAAAGATGGCATAAATTTCTTTCAATTTTGCAGTATATCCTATTTATATTAAAACATGTATGCAAGGAGCCTGTATGCAAGGAGCCTGTATGCAAGGAGCCTGTATGCAAGGAGCCTGTATGCAAGGAGCCTGTATGCAAGGAGCCTGTATGCAAGGAGCCTGTATGCAAAGACCACCTGCCTGTGAAGACCGCCCTCTCTGTCATGAGCTGTCTTTATAGACACGTTAGTGAAAAGAGTAAGAACATAGAGTAAGATTGTAGTAAGATTTATAGGTACTGACAGTTACTTTTTTGTTTCATATTTTCATTTGTTTCAGACTGATGTTGACACATTACCAAGCTTACAAAGGCTGTTCCTGAGCTTTAATGTAATAACAAAGTAAGTTTGTAAAACAATTTTTTTAAATTATCAAGCATGTTTACTCTGTACGAGTATACATATTGATATGACATTATAACTTTAAGGAATACTTTAAGGTACTGTGTCTTGCTTTGTGTATGTGTGTGATATAAATATTTGTCTTTGTAAAAGATTTTTTTCTATAATTTTCAAATAAAGCTAGGAGATTTCCAGTATTTGTAATGTGATATATATGTGGAAGTGAGGCACTCTATTGTTGCCAGTTTTATCTAACTTTTCTTGAGAAATCTGATATTTTTAAATATCTCATTTTGGTATTCATCATCAACATGTCTTGTTCTTCTCTATATCTCTATTGTGCTGTGGATCAGTGGATTAGTCGCCGGACTGTGAACCACGAGGTCCGGGGTTCGAATCCCACCGCAGCACTAGCGTCCTTTGGCAAGACGTTAATCTACATTTGCCACTCTCCACCCAGGTGTTAAATTGGTACCCGGTAGGATGCGAAAGTTAATGTTGTTTGCTTAGCAATGAGAGCGTCACTGTAATGCCCTTGCTGGAATACTCCCCAGGGAGCGGAGAATGTGCATACATTGTGTGCGGGCATGCCAGAATCCGATGACCGGGGTAATAATATTGTAAAGCGCTTAGAGACATCATGGATGTATTAGGCGCTATATAAAAATGGAAAAATGGAATATATCTCTATTTCTGACTCTTGCTCCCTTTCTGACTATATCATTCTCTGTCTGATTCTCTCCCTCTCTCTCTCTTTCACCTGTTTTGTCTCCCTCCCGACCCCCTCTCCATCTCTCTCTTTCTCTCCCACTTTTTCTCTCTATGTCCCCTTTACTTGTTTTCCCTCTTGGATTATTTATTCCCATCTCTTTCTATATCTCAATGATACTTCTGTAGTTGGGATGACATATCTTGCCTGGCTGACTCCACATCCCTGACTGAGGTGTCTTTAGATGGTAATCCATTCTGTCAAGACTCCTCCTACAAATCTATCATCATCCGTAGCATGGCTTGTCTTAAACAGCTGGACATGAAGAAAATCTCTGTGAGTACACCCTCCACTGACTTTGCATGGGTTAGATATTTATTTGCATGTTAACAATTGTTTTAAAAAAATTATATTGAATGTGCATATTTTATTATTGGGGTTATTTTTTGCGCCCGGCATATCTTTACACAAAAGAAAAACACCATTTTTCCACATTTTTATTAAAGTTTATGTCAGTTAAATGCCATTTAAATGTTTGTTCTTTGTGCTAAACATATTATCTCTGTAAGAAAAATATAGTTAGTATTGTATTGAAAGAGAAGAAATTATTCTAATGAGAGCAAATGCTGGCTTATGCAAAATGTCTAGTCAGTTAGGAATTCATGTTTTTGTGTGGCTGTGGATGGATTGGAATCTAATAAGAATTGCAAGATAGAATTTTAGTTTCGTTAGTTTGCCAATGGCAAAGTACCCCTGTATTGTCAATTACAAATTCTGTTGATTTATTTTTTTACTCTTTCTTATCCTCTTGAAATATTTTAGGAGGAAGAGAGGAAGGTAGCAATGGCTGTTATAAAAAAGGAAGAGCAGAAGAAGAGAGAGGTAAACAGAGCAGCTGTACTCAAGGTAGGTTGAAATCTAAGGTGGAGTTACATGGAGTAGTTTATCATGCACATAACGTGATTCCCTTCTCAATATGAAACTGATCATAGCAGGGGCAGATCCAGAATTCCGTTTAATTTTTTTTTTTAAACAGGTGGGGGCACTAATTTTCTGCCAAGCAAAAGAAAATAGAAAAAAAGAGGTCATCACACATTTTGGGGTCTCTTTGTCCTCTAAATTATCTGACAAGCCCCCAAAAGAAGGTTATCAGTTCTAAAAGGTGGTGGGGGTGGGGCACAATTTACACTTTTCTTTCAAGGGGTGGGGGGCACAGGCCAGAAGTACATGTACTCCCCCTCCAAAAAAAAAACAAAAACAAAAACAACAAACAACAATCTGGCTTACAGCATGATTTTGTGTGTTGTTGTATTTGTTGTATTTTGAGTAGATTAATAACGTTCTGTAGTCCTGGAGGAACTAAGATGGTTAGATAGCAACTCTGTGCTCATCCTTATCAGTTTAATAGTACTGGAAGGAACAGTTAACCAAGGAAGTCCCTGGGCTAACAAGAGAGGGGACAGAATGGTGGTCTTGGAACTTGGAGATTCCAGGTTCAAAACCAAGCACCATGAGTTATCACCTAGCTCCTTAGATTATACTCAACTCTTGAGGTCCTCTGATTACTTATGTACAACCTGATATTTGCATACTATACAGTGTGAGTCAATAAAACAATGAAAAGGAAACCCATATTCAAGCCCTAATATCTTAATAACAAAGCAAAATCTCTGAAATATATTATAATGGTATTATTGTTGATAATGTCTCCTTTAATTTGATAGGCTGCTCATAAAAATAGGATCATGGATGACTGAGCCATTTTTAAAAAGCATGTCAAAATCGTCTTTGCCCAAGTTTGGGCTGAATGGTGTTAAGGAGTTACTTTTGTGAGTGCATTCAACTGGAATGGAGACCATTCAACCAACCTTAGGTTGACCATCCATTTCATTCAAAACTTGGGCAGAGGCAACTTTGACATGAATCAGGAAAAATGTTACTGTTCAGCCGTCCATGGTCAGATTTTATTGATCAAGGTGTCAAATTATAGGAAACATGATAGGCTATAATGTAAGTATCTTTGATTAAATCTATATTGCGACAATATTTAGGGTTGAATCTGGGTTTCCTTTTTATTGACTCACACTGTATATGCATCCCAGGCAAAATAACAGCACAGTAACTTTAACTTCACGTTTTTCCATGAATGCAGGAGAAACGAAGGCTTGCCATCAAGAACGCAGCCAGGCAGTGGGAGGCATCCATGAGCACCACCTTAGCCAAGACATCCCGTCTTCAACCTTCTCCACTCTATGGGGGCGGAGAGAGAGGAGGAGACAGTGGACTGGCCACACCCAATGAAAGCAGACCAGGGTAACTGATTTCTCTTCATCCCAGCTCCTGTCCATCTTGCTGTGTCTCTATTTCTTCCAAACTCTAACCAAGTGCAAAACTTTAAGGAAAAACTGATGGGAGTTGTTTTTGATGATTAATGTACATGTTTATCAATATTTTAAGATTCTCCTAAATAGAGAATAGAATACATGGAGATAATTGAAATTGTGATATGAAGTTTTATCATGGAGAAACACAGACAATTTGCTTATTAACAAAAATCTGCACTTCAAAGTTTACATGTGGATATCATTATGAGCTTGACTCTAGCTTCATCAGAAGAAGTAAGGGTCTTCCATCTCAGATTCTGATGGGAGGGATTGTAACAAATGCTTTTGATTTGTGCAAAACTTTCTTATATGGCAAGATGTAATGGTATCAACCTGTATGTGATTCACTCTTTGCCTTAGTTTTAGATGTCCTTGACTGGATGATATTCATTGTCCCTGTACTTTATAAGTTATCCCTATTTCATGTCATCTTAAAATCCGTTGCAGTTCAAGTGAAGGAGGTTCAGACGGAGGTCACCCGGTTGACCTGTTAGATGGAGGAAGAAGTCAGGACTCCAGCCGACCTTCGACCCGATCGGACTCTCGGCAGAGGAAGCTGCCGACCCCAGATCTTCTTGCCAAGTGAGAATGAAATGAAGAAACCAGCTGAGTTGAAACATGCTAGCATCCAGTGCTTGCTGCAACAGATCATAATTGACATTGTTATTGATATTGCTGTTGTTTTGGAAAGCTGTTGATAATATGAAATCCCTCAAGGGGAAATTTTTTTAAAACAGCTTGTAGAATAACTGTTAATCCTCAAAAATCCATTTATAAGATTCTTGGATTTCTCTTATTCAATACATATGGTTGCATTTTTTCCCTCTGAAAATGCAACATGCAATTAGAAATAAAAAGTAATCCTAAGATATGTGCTCATACTGTGAATGCAGATTAGTTGTCCTTTGTCACTTGTTAACTGGGTCTAATCAAACAGCTATGTGGAAGTTGTCTCTATCCCTGAGTGAATAAGATCACACTGTACGTGCTTGTCCTTATGCTACCTGTCATTGCTGTATATCGTCTGGTTGGAGCCAAAGGGGCATTACGTCCATCTTTTCTACAGAGTTAATGCCTTTCTGGCTCCAAACAGAAGATATGTCCTTATTGTTGCTTTTGTTTGTACCCTCTGTCCATCAGATATACTGTACGTCTGTGGCCTTGACTGTTAATCAATCTTTTTTCTCTTCTGTCACAGCATCACAACAGATGATGTGTCTCACTTGGCTGAGTTGGATGGGGATACGCTGCGCCTGTATGGTCCTGGATCTCTAGATGCTCTGGATAAGAACTGGGGTGTTCAGGCTGCAGGATCCATTAATACCGTCTCCATCAAGTTTGTGGATTTCAACAAGGTTGCTAGGCACTTACAGAAGATACGCCTCAGGTTTCCTAACGTCTCGGTATGTTTCATAAGTATCCTGATCCCTCATTCTTGTTTTGGCTCTTTTTTGGTCACAAGGTACACCTCGCTTACAACAGCATGACAGGTTTTGAAATATTATTGGTGAACAACCTTTTCTAGGTAGAGGTAGTTGTCCCTCTGTCATGCATGCCCAGTTTGAGGTGAAATTACTTTGATTTAGAAAGTAAGTGAGCCGATTCTGCAGTTTCTCAAAAGTGCCTTAGCATTTCATTCTTTAAAAGGCAAAAAGACTTATAAGCAGTTTTGAAGTTAGCTACTTTTGTCCTTGACATTGCATGCAATGCAATGCAAATATTACCCCCCCCCAAAAAAAAAAAAAAAATTAAAATTAAGAAATAAAAAATAAAAAATAAATAAAATGAAACAAAAAATAAAAAATGAAATAAAATAAAAAATAAAAAAATGTATAAATAAATATATGCCAAACAGATTTTATATCTATAAATCACCTCAAACATCTCCTTCTTCTTTCAGAATATCAATTTTGGTGAGTGCAATATAAGTAGCCTGGTACAGCTGAATGCCTTAGCTTCATTGAGAAGGCTTGATACCCTGACCATATCCAAACAAGGCAACCCCATCACCAGCTTTGTGCTATGGAAACAATACCTTCTTTTCAGACTCGCACATCTTAACATCAAGAAGATCAATGGACAACCGGTAAGATATGAAAACCCAACCATGCCTTAGTAGGAATCGGTAGTGTGTGTCATTCAGTGGTTCCACAAAGTAAGAAGTATGACAGATGTCAAGAACCACCCCCCCCCCCCCCCCCAAGAAAAAAGAAGAAGATATTTGCAGGGTAAAATTAGCTCGTTGTAGAAGCTGATCAAGGTCAGTCATTGAGTTGACTCAGCACTGACTTATTTTGTCAAATCAACAGGCCTTGATGCAGGTAAGATCAGTGGAATAGATGAATTTGTATTGGAAATACATGATTTTAATGATGTAAGTTTTATTATCTATTTAAATTTTTTTTTAATTATTTCCACATCTCCTGATGTTGAATTGTAATATTTTCAGACATTGCTATGCCATAACTTTACATGTAATAATAATAGACATTTATTCCAAGGCGCGGAAGTACTACTATTACCCTGGCTTTAGCCGAGCTGCCCTAAGGTGCTAAAAGCATGCAAGGAATAAATTCCTACCAGGTACCATTTACTACACCTGGGTGGAGAGTGGCAAATGTAGATTAATATCTACGCGGCGGGACTTGAACCGCGAACCATGTGATCCACAGTCCCGTGACGTATCCACTAGACCACGACACCTCTACATGTAACATTTTGTTTCTGGATAAGACGACGATAGCTCTACAATCACTATGCTTCTGTATAAAAGTAAACTTTTACAGATTAAACCCATATGATCATTAACTTATGGTTCCTGACTTATGATTACTTCTTTGTTCTTTATAATTTGAGGTGATACAGACTGATCAACAAGCAGCTGAGAAATACTTTGGTCACATGGCCAAGCTGACCGCTGAAGAACTGTCCAACTCGCGTCTCCAGATGTTGCTAGGCGACAGCCGCCGGAGGATCTCCCAGCCTCTCAACGAGTTGGAGTTGAAAGCTCGTCGTCTGCTGTCATCTGAGCAGCCTAGCACGACAGAGAATGCAGGAAAAGCAGGCTTGGTGTTTCTTTCCAAAGACAGTCTCACCAATCTGCAGCAGGTGAGCAATTGATCCTTTTCAACCACTACCTTTACATGGGTGAATAATATCAGAAATCTAGCTTGTTTTGTATGAATTTCATGTGTTAAAGACCACTATGATGGCTTTTGTCTGATATCATGTCCTTGTATTCCTAGGTAAGACATCTTTCTACAGAGCTCTTCCTTGACAGAGATGAAGTAAATGTTGAGTGGTCTACACGAAAAACTTGAATGCTTTGATATTCATATGCCAAAGCTGGGCCAGAGCCAGAACATCTTTGAATGCATGTGGAATGTACTTTATTAAATTGTAAAAAGTTAAATTGTAATAAGTTTTATTTGTCACCCGATGTCCTGAATAGTGTCAACTATTTATAGTATATTCTTATGAAATGTTTTCCATATGCTTTTACTCTCAATGTGATTTGTTGTCATTTTTGCAGGAGAGATTGTCCAAATCTGACCTGGCCAGTACTTATGTCCAGCAACTGACCTCCGAGGCAATAGAGGCTGACCGTAAGGTGACCAGGCTAGCCCAGGTCTGGCCCAAGATCTTCATCGCAATGGTCCACAAAGCCGTGCTGGACATGGCTGATCTAGACACCTATCAACAGAGGGCACTGGAGCGGTTCAAGAACAGCTGATCAGCAGCACATGAAAGAGTATACCGGTAGGTGGGACTGCATGACCTACTGTCGATCAAGAGGCTGTGTGGGATGTTCTTGACCTAAACTCTGTTTGTACATGTACATGTATATGTACATGAAAAATGTGGGTGGGATTATACTATGTTTAATTCTTGAAATTTACTCTTAAACACCTGGAGCGGGCTTGGGAAGCTATCTTGGCTTAAACTTGATTGTAATGGTAGCCATGAGGGACATATAGTCATATAGTTGTTGATTGAGCTTTTTGTAGAGTGCATGAAAGTGCTTGCAAATGCTTAAAATATGTACAATACCTATAGATTTCATGTAGGTTTTTTTTTTTATATTGTAACTTTTGGAACTTTTTGGAGCCCATTGGCAAAATGAGAATCCAGCCAACGAGGAAAGTTATTCAACTTTGTCTAGTAAAATATGTGAGACTATGCAATCCAATTGTTTTAGGGAGTATGGTTTGAGGCCTTTGTTCCTAATTGGTATCTCTCAAGATCAGTGTCCTGGAAGAATTAATTTTCTTTTTTTCACACCATAAATCATTTCATATTACCGGCAATCTCAAAACAAAATGCTATCTTGTGTTGGACACTACACGTATTTGTACCGGTACTTAATTTTAATACAGATGTACATGTATGTAATTATCAAATTCTTCTGCAAAATCATGCTGATTCTCCATTTTTAATGGCTTATTTTGCTGTGTTTGACATTTTATATGCATCAACAAATCACCCTTTTGAAAAAAAAAAGAAGTGTGTAGCCTAATATGAAAAGAAATCATTCTTTATTGTGGTTGATGGGGTACATAGGCTTTAAAAGAAAAAAATTCCCACCCAAAACACATGTACATGTATGTGGAATGATTTTGATTGTAGTCTGTGTATTATTTTCTCTCCCAAATTTGCAGCGTGCAACATCCATTAAAAATTGATTTGTTACCCGAATCAGCTAATCGATAATAATCAAATTAATGCCATGTAAATTAAGATTTACTGACAATTTATCATAAAAGTCCTGATGATCTTGTTATGTATGGATGTACTTAAATGAAGAAATGAATAAAAGAATTATGTATGCAGGTATTACATACAAAATTGTTAATTTACAGTGCAGTTGAAGAATAGAATATGTTATTTGTACTGAGGGATGGAAGATCCCCCTCAAACTTTCAACTAATTGTTCAAATGAATCAGATATATTTAATTCACTTGAATATTTTCTGTCTATCAAAAAAAAAAAAAAGGATATGTTACAATGAATATTTTAATGTAGTATATATGTATTCATAGTAATAAGTATAGAGATAATTTCAAGCCGATTCATTAACAGATCTTTTTATATTGTGTGTACTTCAAGGCCCTTTTCAGATATTGCGCGGTGAAAGCTTAAATTAAGAGAAAGGGCTGCCTCAAACTATAAACCAGTTTACATGTAAGTGAATGGAAAGTACAGTGTGTTAAAGCAATGTGAAACACATGTGTTGAAGGTTATAAAACACGACCCACATCAAAAATCTGATGTAGGTTTGAATTCCATGCCTACATGTTTTCAAATGGTATTATCATGAGATCTACAAACAATCCTGATTTGATAAGTATGTTTATTTTGTGTGTGAACAGATTTTAGCTGTAAAATTCATGTTTTGATTGAAAAATGTGTATTTAATATGTCATTCCATATTTGGGTTTGAGCATAGTTTTCAGTCAACTCTTGTATACAAGTGTTTATGGTCGGCAGTACCTGTATTTTTTTCTATCTATCTCCCCTTCTCTATTTTCTTCTATTTTCCTTCTATCGCCCCTTCTCTCTCTCTCTCTCTCTTTGTATGCATTTTTTATCCGTCCTGTTTATGGTCAGCAGTACCTGTATTTTTTTTCCCTTGATAAATATGTATTTTGTTTCAAAATGTCACTGTGTGCCATTTCATGCAATATATTTTATAGGTATTATATTTCATATATTCCGTCCAGTTAGTTCTACGCACCTTGTATTCTCTCTGGCCCATTTCTGTGTATAATTCTCTGTGTTATTTCTTGTGCAAATGTGTACATACCAGCATTTGTACAAAGGAATGCCATTTGAACTTAAGAAGCTATCAAGTTGTAGAATGGAGTCATTTTCTTCAGTACTTGTATTTGCCATTGTGTAAGAACTATACAATGTTATTTGAAGCTGCTGTTTAAGTTATATGATGTCAATTTTTGTGTAAATCTATATGCTTTTGTGTTTCTTTCTGTCTGAAATGTTAATAGAAAGATTAGGTTTATTTATTATTAGTATATCTGTCTCCGTCTGTCTTTTCTCTCTGTTTATGCTTTCTCTGTATGTATGTTTGTCTATGCCTTCTATCTCCCCTTCTCTCTCTCTCTTTCTCTTTGTATGCATTTTTTATCCGTCCAAATCAGACACCTCACTGTAACCCTATGCTTGGGTTCTCGTACCACACACAAGTTTATTATTATGTAATTGTTCTGACCTCAAAGCTTTCTACTTTCATTTGTTCAGGAGAGGGACCAACATGTAATCGATTTTTCATGCATCTAATGCAGTGTTTCATTTCTTGAACATTTGTTATTTCTTGCTGTTGTTTCTTGTAAGCTGCAAAGTGAACATCAGAATCAATGAGAGAAAATGTGTTATGAAATATATATGACATGTGACTGTAAGTGTCTCAGTTCAACAGCCTGTGTTTTGTGTCATTTTTTAAAAATCAGATGAGTGTAAGAATATGGATGTTAACAAAATAATTAAAAGGACTGCACTTCTCTCGGAATTGAAGGAGCAAGAACTGGAATTATGAGCAATTTGGCATGGAAGGAAAGAAAACAAGAAGTAGGGGTTATAATACGGGTCAATGATCACATTTTTTTCTACAGCCATATTTTGTAAGAATTTGTTGTATTTGTAAAAAGCAGTAATAGCAGTATTATCATTGCTTTGTGACTCCCTTCTATCACACGATAGATACAATACAAACTTCAACTGTATGAGTAAATCTGTTAATCAAGAACTGTTTCAAGCACTGAAAATACACACTACTCCTTCAACAAGTATACACTACCCCTTCAATGAGTATTTGCTTTAAAGGTCCACTGCAATCCAAATGCAAGTTGATTTCTGTTGATGTGTAGGGATGCATACAACTCATAATTTGTTATTCAAACATCTAAATATGTTTCATAGATTTTTGAATATTTTTTTAAATCATTTTCTCAAACATGCTAAGCTCCACCCTAAAAATATGCTCCAGATCTCATTCCTGCAGTGACATCATCTGTCAATCATTAGACATTCCACTGTCTATTGTAGAATGTTAGTATAGCTGACTGATGATTGACAGATGATGTCATTGCAGGAATGAGATCTGGAGCTTTTTTTTAGGGCGGAGCTTAGGAGGTTGGAAAATATATTTAAAAAGATATTTAAAAATCTATGCAACATATTTATATGTTTGAATAACAAAATATTAGTTGGATGCATCCCTGCACATCAACAGCAAAAAAAATGTATTTGGGTTGCATTTGGTTGCAGGGGCCCTTTAAATTTAAATTTGACCTCATTTTTTGACCCACTATAAACTGAGAATAAATATCTTCTCATTGAGACCTATACCAAGGATAATCCAATATAAAGGACCTCAGAAACAATGGTAAATTATATATAAAGACGAAATGTGAGGGTAGATAAAGTGAAATTAAAAAAGATATGACTTATGTGACTTGTATAACCCTTTCAAGACAATTGACCACATTTTATGGTTTGGTTCCATAACTTTTGATTCAGAGCTCTAAGAAATATACCAAATGCATGAGTAGAAAGAGCAAAAATTTCTGCACATACTATGTACATTTTTGTTGCATGACCATATTGCATTTGTTGCCAGGAATTTTAAAAACGAGAATAAGCATTAAAATCCTTAAATTGGCAACACATTGAGAGGTTCAAAATCATTGTTTTTTAACAAAATCTGCAATTTTTAAACTTTTCGACAAAATACTAAACTATGTATATTGTTTTCAAAGACATTACACCTTATTAGAACCATCCAGCACTAAAAGAAAAATATAATTGTTGCCAATTTGAAGAATGAAATGTGATCAATTTAGCCCTTAAAATGTTGCCTGTCCTGAAAGGGATATTAGAAAGCAAAACAAGGCAAGACAATAATAAAAGTCAAAAGGAGAGAGCTGAAAGGAAGAAAGATTTAATTACTGAAAACTATGCACTCTATTTTCTGTTTCTGGTTTTTCAGTGACCTGATATAAATTATAGATGGGGCTGTACCTGTTTTTCCAATTGAAAACGGGTTAACAAACTCCATATCTGGTCTGCTTATATCATTACACTGGCCATAACGAGGTCATAGCGTTCCAGGATGATAGGCGGTATTTGCCAGCTATATCTCATAGGAGTGAACAAAACAATTAATGAAAATGGCACGGGACGTTTACAGATACATCAAGATTTTTCTTTTTTTTAAATTTGTCAGTTATAGTATCACTTTCTTTTCAGCAGTATGCGAGTGTATCTCGCATTTAGGCATTTTAGGGTGATATTGATATGTTTATAATGTGTGCATATATGAGCATTTCAATCTGTTCTGTTCAGTGCTCTGATGTAGAAGAATAGCTTAGGATGTTCTTGTGAAATGATAAAAGTGTAACTTTTTTTAACAAGGTATCTATAATGTTGTTTGTATTTTTAGTGTATATTGATGAAAATTTAATGCAATGCAGTTCAATATCTTAATTAAAAGTAGATAAATCTTAGTTCCTGAAATATAACACAAATAACTAAGAAAGTCTTATAAAAAAAGTCCAAGCTTGTTAACGAGGTTTCTAATATTTGTCCTTTGAAGCATATTGATGAGGGTAAATTTAATTCTATAAAGTTCGCGCATTTAAAACCTAATTGAACGGTAAAAGCATCTGAATAGTTTTGAATAGGTGTGATGTACAGAACAGCATGCAAGATTTAGTCAAGAACTTGCCCTATCCATTTTACTAGTAGTTCCTCATTGGGTGCATTTATACTTACTTTGCGAAGGCAGAATGAGCGTTTTGAATGCTTGTTTCATGGGGTACTATTTAATGTATACTTCTTTTCTCCAGGCGAATTTGGGCTCTGCATCTGGTTTTGCAAACCTCACTGCGCATGCTACTGGTTTACATGTATATGATGTCATATAAATGTTTTTACAAGTGATTGTTTGTTTATGCTTCCCCAGAAACCGCATTTTTGAGGAAACGCCGATTCATAATGCAGTGTTTGAAATCAGCGATTATACGAAAATGACTGTGGACGCAGCTGTGCTTTTAACTAAATGCATAACAAAAGGCTCATTCTGGCCTGAAAAATGGGAGTATAAACACATCCATTATCAACAAATGATTTTTTAGCTGATATAACAATGATAGATACTAAAACAAGGCAATCTTCAGGCTTATTGTTAAAGAATGTTAGGTTCTTGTAAGCAACAGATAAAAATTGGTAATGAAACCATAACTGCTGTGAGCAAGGATGTTCTTCAGGAAGTTTGCAAAAGGAAACACTTGAGGTCATTAATTGGTTTTATTAATCAGTAGCATGTGAAATGCACATTGAAAACTGGATACCGTAAGTAGAAAGAATGTCAATCGCAAGTTCATAAGCTTCATTATGAAAATACATGTACGTAAATTATCTACTTGCAAAAGAGTCATGAAGGAGAGAGAAAGATGGTAAAATGTACTGTTGTCATTAGCGACCAGCAATTAACCCTTTCAGGACAGGAATTATTTAAAGGCTAAATTGATCACAATGATATTTTTCTTTTAGTGCTACATGGTTTTAATAAGGTGTAATTGTCTTTGAAAACTATATACATGGTCAGGAAATTTGTCGGAAAATTGAAAAAATTGCCAATTTTGAGAAAAAATTGCCAATTTTGAGAAAAAATTGCCAATTTTGATAAAAAATAATGATGTGTTGCCAATTTAATAATTTTAAAGCTTATTATCCTTTTAAAATCCTGGCATCAAACACAATATGGTAATGCAACAAAAATGGACATAGTGTGTGCAGAAATTGTTGGTATTTCTACTCATGCACCTGGTATACATTTTAGAGCTCTGAATCAAGTCATTGAGCCAAACCACAAAATGTGAATCGGCTCAAATGTATTAGCATAAAAATCAAGAGGGCTTGATGATTGTGAAGTTTCAAAATAAGAATAAAGGCAAAAACTTCACAAATGTAAGCAAGGAATGATAATACACAAGAGGTAAGAGAGAGAGCAGATGGAGCAATGCAGAACAAGAAGAGGAAGAAGACCAAAACAGGAGAAGAAGAAAACAAGTAGAAGAAAAAGACGGAGGAGAAGAAGGAAGAAAGGAAAGTTAACCTGTGGATAGGAATGACTAATGCGACAAGAGGAGAAACTATGAGAAGAGTAAATGAAGAAGTCATATATGTTGTAAAATACCAACAAGTAATTCACAAAAAATCAATCCATAATGAAGTCCATAGTATCTGCAACAATTTATTCTTTGAACTCTTCTTTGAAATTATTAATGATGCATACCTTTAACTTTTTATTTTATTTATTTATTTTATTTTTATTTATTTATTTTATATTTTATATTTTATATTTTTTATTCTTTGTTATTTTTGTTTTTATTTATTTTTTATTTTTTATATTTTTATTTATTTAATTTATTTATTATTATTATTTTTTTTTTTTTATTATTTATTTATTTATTTATTTATTTATTTTTTTATTTTTTTTTTTTTTTGGGGGGGGGGGGGGTCAGCTTGATATACAGATTAGTTATCAATGGGATCAATTATTGCAGTCCTTCACTTACATGACCATATACACAGTGAACACAATCCTAGCTATTCCATATTCCAATTTCATGAGTATATTCAAATGTTAAGAAGATGATGATTAAGAATAAAACACTCTCTTTGCCTATTCGTGTTACATGTACATGTACAATGCACATGAAACAATGGCATACCTTGAATAAATATTGGAAAGGATCTGTTTAACGACAAAATGATGCTCCATGAAATATTAGTGCTGGTAGAACATTTAAGTGCCCATCATATAAATTACATGTCATAATGTTATTCTTTCCTATTCAAAGTGCAATTTTACAGCATCCTGTTGCAGTTCTCATTTCAATTTCTGAATTCACTTATTAATCCACGTACCTCCCAGCTGAGGAATAGCAGATCATTTGACCTCACCCACCCTGTTTAAAAAAAAGTAGAAAAAGTTATCACCCTGTCCATGATGAAGTGCAGTGCCTATATACTTTCTCAGGATATACATCATTTCCTCTCGAATTAGTGCCGTTTTCAGGTTCAGGGCTCTCAATGGAATTGTAACAGTCCCAGAGCATGATAATCATGTCATGTGCACAAACTTCCTTGCCATGGAACAAATATTTACACAGACGATGCAAACTTATAGAGGCAGGAAACAGTCATGTTGTTGACCAAATATGCTTCAGGTCAACTTTAAAGGGATGGTATTACTTGTATATTAATCAGATTATTGTTCAGGTAAGAAGGGCGTTAAATCTATACTTTAACACAGAGTTAACGCCCTTCTGGCTCCAAACAAACAGACCATATGGTCTGCTGAGCGCCGAATAACTCATATTTCACTCAGAGATAACATCCAAATTGCACAAATCCGCAAATCGATAAGTCTCTGTTAAAAAAAAAAGAATTTGAAATGTTAGTTCCTGAAGTAATATCAGTTAAACCAATTTCATAAGATTTTTATTCTTTGGAATGATATGAGGCAACAGTAATTACCGGTACTAGCGTCCTTTGGCAAGACGTTAATCTACATTTGCCACTCTCCACCCAGGTGTTAAATGGGTACCCGGTAGGATGGCGAAAGGTAATGTCCTTTGCTTAGCAATTTGAGCGTCACTGTACAGCCCATTGCTGGAATACTCCCCAGGGAGCGGAGAATGTGCATACATTGTGTGCGGGCATGCCAGTATCCGATCACCGGGGGTAATAATAATGACTACCTGTTATTGTTAAGCGCTTAGAGACATCGTCGATGTATTAGGCGCTATATAAAAGCAGAATATTATTATTATTATTATTATTACCTCTTATACTTGATTTCTTCAGCACTGATCGACTTAAATTGAGGCCATGCTTTAGCACAAGACATACCATTTCTCAACTCTCATCCTGGGAGTCATAATGGGTGGAATTAGTAAATTTCTTCCACTGAATTACAACTGTACCTCAGAGAAGAAAAATTCAAATTTGTTAATAGTTCCATTTTTGTGTAGGAAAATTAAGGAGAAGCGCAATGGAAGAGGTGAGGGGCAAGATATAAAAGGGGGGAAAAAAAAAGTGAAGTTGTTATGCGGACAAAAGGGGAAAAATACTGGAATCTTTTCACCAAAATAGTGATTTATGTAGAATTCATGTCCATTGCAAAAATGCTGGTCTTTTCTTCCATTAATTTTTTCTTCTTTCAATATTATATATATATATATATATATGTTTATCATAAAAATCAAGAAAAATTACTACAGGACTATGATTTCTGATTCCTCTCTTTCTCCCTCCCTCTCTTAAAATCATCTTCAATTTCCAAAATTCTCTTTCTCTCCCTCTCTCCATTAATTATCAATGATATTGAAATAAATAGGACTTCTCATGCATTATCACAAACACAAAGTGACACTGAATTCCTCATATCACTTTTCACCAAATACATTGTAGTTTTAATTATTCCATACCAAGTATTTAATATCATTTTTTTCAAATTTCAATGAATTTCCTAAATAATCATGAAAAATAAAAGACAAGCATCATGTACTACTGTTTTTTAGCAAATAACTTCCCGCCTATCAATTTTGTTTTTGTTGTTGCCACAAATTGGCTTTAAAAGCAATGGCCAAAATAAAATTTGAACAAATCTCCATTTCAAACAACGCTTTTCATTACAAAGTGAATGAAAGAAGTTAAGAGTTTCCAATGGGATATTAGTATAATGTATATTAGTAGCAACCTGTTCTGAACGTCTGATACATGATTTAATTCTAATTCTCCGTGTATCTCTAGAATCGAACAAAAGACTCACCAACAACCGAATATAAAAAGTAATACCTGACTCTGCTTCAATACACCCACAAGAATTTATATATTACATAATGATGCAAATAATCACTGTACGAACACTTAGAGAACTCGAGATTTACAACTGCTTAATATATTTCCAGAATATCTACAGGCATTTAAATTCATGAATGAAAGTCTTGCAATCTTAATATCTTATTTGTCTGAGCATTATGAACATATAAGCTGTTCCCAGGGCAACCGGATTAGCGGAATTATGGCACATAGTCCTTATACAGTCTGCTGTGCAGAAATCCCGTTGTGATACGCCACTAAATTAAAAGCCATGGCTGTGGGAACAAGATAAAAGATTATACTACATTGGAATGTCTACACAATGTACAGTCCTTATGAGACCTAACAAACCAACTAAATACATGTGTGAGATTAAAACTGTATTAGTTCTGATGTTATCATTTGACTTTTTCTTTCCAGTACAAAGCATATTATACAAATGTATATCGCTACATATATATGTCCTACATACCACACTAACTGCAAAGTTGCCATCGACAAAAACATTACAGAATTTATACATCAATATCAATCACTGAACAAGACACATCATGAGCTAGAAAGAGCATCAAAGATATATTTCTTCCATAAACCTTTGAATAGAAGGGAGAAAACTAAACTAATTTCAAAGTCTACTAATTTGTTGTAAAGAAAAAGAATCTAAGAGTAATTGTAACTATAACATTATGTATATGCACTATGTGCACTGTCATTATACACAATTTTTTCTTGTTTTTTAAAGTTTTCATTCCTTTAATTACTAACCACATTTTATTAAAGTATTCAAAAATTATTTACACACATTTACATTAATGCATGACAATTTTCTTGACTCCTAAGTCTGTAGATATTCGACAACCATTCTATGTACCCTTGAGATTGATGCAAACTTTGCAAATAATTTGATATACATGCATGTATTCCCATATTTATAGACTATTTAGGAAATATATGGTAGAACAAATCTTACCAATATATTTGAAAAAGTGATGTGGACTTTGCTTATGAACACTATTTTAATGAAAAATGTGCTTACTTTACAAACCTTTACCTTACTGTTCGTACTGTGAAGCATAAAACTTGTCAAGGGAGGCTTAAACCACACAGTTACTCATAGCACACGCTCACATCTAACAGTTCATGCACATAACCACATACATGATTGCGTTCACTGCAAAATGATATTTGCAAGAAGAAAAATGATGAGACTTTGTCTACCACTGCATAATGAATACATTAGGAACTCACAAAGGGTCAGAAAACACTCAATTCCTGCAAAAAACACAAACATACCGTCAATAATTCACGCTTGTTCATTGCACTGTGCATGTATATTTCAACCACTGGTTTTTATACCAACCAAAACTCGCACTGCGGGGTGATTTTGCTGTTATTTCTGTACAATGCGTGCTTGTCCATTTGTGCATTCAACTTGTAACTGGCGTTTGAGGAGGACAGAAATATTGAAAAAGATTTCAAATTGTGTCTGTTTGGGTTTTTCATCATCCATGGCTTGGTCAATTGGAATAATTTGGTCGCTGCAGAGAATTTAAAAGTTTGCAAGAATCAATATAACATTGGCATCCATTTTTGAAAATCGTGAAAATATATGGTGCAATACAAGTGCTATGTACATCTCTAATTAATTACAGATCAGTGTACTACACATTGGAACAACAGCCCAAATATGCATTTTGAGAAGTGGTATGCTCAGTGTATAACTTGGCTGGTGTTAGTATTATACACCAATTACTCGATGCAAAGTGCTATCTACATGTATGTCTAGTTCACATCAAGTTCCTTATCTTATGCACAGTGTCACATGCATGGTGTTGGGTGCAATAGTATGGTGTTAAGGCTGACTGGATCTGGTAGTATATGACTCTTGTTGTGTAGGGTGTTACAGCTAAGCTCTAGTGCAGGAGGGTGTTTAGTCGGTCTTGTCAGCATTTTGCTGCTCAAAAGACTTCTTGATCTGTTCTGCTGCTGCATCAGCTGCGGCATCCTGGGCCATCTTCTGAGCTGTAATACAAATAAAGAAAAAGAGAACACATTCAGTCTGGAAGCAGCAAAAACAGATATGCACAGAAGAGAATAATTTGCATGGAGCTCTGAAAATTAGCTTCACCTTAAAACATCTCAAACTAGAAATATCACTGAAGATGATAATTAATACCCCCGCCCCGTGACAACAGACTTTCTTGACTTTTGGTCGAAAACTGAGGAAGTAGTTCGATCCGCAAGATTTTCCCCTGATTTACTGCCATAGATATGCCGTTTCCATGGCAATGCAGCTTCTGACACATCCAAAAAATATGTCTTGCACATCTTCCCACCAAGACCAATGTGTGTACCAAATTTGACTTTTGGTTGAAAACTGAGGAAGTAGTTCGATCCGCAAGATTTTTCCCCGATTTACTGCCATAGATATGCCGTTTCCATGGCAACGCAGCTTCCGACACATCAAAAAAATATGTTGTACACATCTTCCCAGTAAGACCAATGTGTGTACTAAATTTCATGAGCTTTGGTCGAAAACTGAGAAAGTAGTTCAATCCGCAAGATTTGCAACAGACCGCCCGACCGCCCGACCGACCGCCCTTCAAACTTCGTTTGGCGGGGGTATAAATAGCTGAAGAGAATTAAAGTCCTTTTAATACAGTTTTAAAAAGTATTAAATATTTCTGGGTTTTTTCACAATGCAAGTCTATTTCCCTCTCACTCATCTATTTCTATTCATAATGTCCGCCCAATACAGATCATATACTGTAAACGTAGAATATTTCGCGGTGTGGAAATTTTCGCGTGGCATGAAATTTTGCAAAAATAAAAACATGTGAATACTTTTGTATTCTTTGGCCCATGAGCCTAGCGTGTCAGCGAAATTAAAACCATGTGAAATTCACCTTCCTTGGCCGAGCGCGAAAAATTGATCGCGTGAAAATGTCCACTTTTACAGTAATATAAATCATGCTAAACTCCTATCCATTGAAATTCCAATTGATGTCATAAAAGTCACAAATTCAAGTGGCTTAAGTTTAATTCTGGGACCTTTTTATTGAGAGTCAATTGGGTATCAAATGCTGACGTCATTGCACTTTCAATACCCGGTACCTAAAAAGTGTGAATATGATAATACATGTAAATGTATTGGGCGCTACTTGAATCCAGAATATTATTCATTGGTATACAAAATCATCCTAGTCGAAACTGGTATGATAAAACATAAATCATAGCCTGTCACTTGAATCGCCTCTTCATTTAAATCATATTTTCTCAATGGCAAATACCAATATTGATTTCTTTAGCAGTCTCTCATTAAATGCAGTACACCAGATACATGTACATGCAGTTGATGAGGACTTCTTACTCTATTTCACCAAGCTCACAGTGCAAACTAACACAAGCTATAAACCCATTGGAAATTTTCTATAATCAATACATTTATGTCACATCTTCTTTTTGCTTTATTAGAGGAACCATCCTAATGAACATTCTGCCCTGGCACCCGCTGAACACACACTTGACGCAAATACAAGAGAAATATTTTTCAGTCTATGCCATTGTAGATCAGCCTTGACCTTTACGCGTACACGTACCCGTAGACTACCAGTAAATATAACTTTGATATCCAATCTATATACACCCTGGGATCTGTTTTTTAAACAAAAGGTACTGCCATTGTCTGTAAAGTTGGGCAAGTATTCTGTTTTGGTGCATGCACAGTCTAGTAATGAATGCAGAAATTATGTCAAGGATCACCTGTTCTATTCATGTACATGTACATGTAAATCTACACATACTTGAAGTGCACTAACTTGTTATGCATGCAGCAATGCCAGCATACATGTACATGCATTTCATGCAGGTTCTTCATATCATAAAACAGCAGAAATCATTTAGATTTCACGAATTTTCCGCCTTCTCTAGTTTTAATTTTCATTTTATCTCACAAATGACATTTCTTAATGACTATATCATGTTCTGATAATTACATTACGCACACACATACACTGTACAGAGAAAAAAAAGAGGAATTGATCCTCATTTACCACAACATCTGTCGTAATCTACTCTTCTGAAGTAAGCAGGTCATAAATGTATTAAAGCATGTTAACTTTATCTTGTAGAGTTGTACACCATGCACAAAAAAAAAAGCCCACACATATTTGCATACAAAATGTTATCACAGGGTTCAAAGTGTAATTAGTATTTCAAATCACATAGATTTCATACATAACAACTACTGGACACTAAATATATCTCAAAAGGTTTCAGTTTTGATTTCACTGTTTATCAAATTTACATGTATGTCTTAAATAAACAATAAACTTATCTTGCATACACACATGGATTTTTTTCTTCTTCAATATTCTAAATCTTAGATTATGTTTAATCAATGAATTGTTTTGGTTAAATTCAGGGCCTTGTTTCATAAAGTTGCAGTAAGTGTTATAAGCTACTGAAATCCTTGCATCTGATTGGCTGAAAACATATTTGTCGGTAAAAATCACCGACAAGACACTGGATGAAACGCTCCTCTGGTCTAGCTTTCAGACTTCCAATTCCATAGCCAGACAATGAGACAAGACAGTGAACATGATCTTACATAATCCTCTTATCAAAACTCAAATGGTGAATTAAATGGGTTTTAAGATACATGTACATGCTTGCAACAATAGCTCCATTGTATGATATACTCCACTACCCAAATTCCAAACTTCAATGGTGGACCATACACTATAACTAACCTTAAAGAGAATGTTGAGTTCTGGAAAGGTGTAAACAAAAGAATTGTGAGCCTTTTCATTCTTTATATCTCAGTTTGAAAGAACATCATAGTAGAAATGTCCCCAGAAAAGGATTGCTCTTCAAATGCTCTCATATTTGAAATACGACAAGAATTAGCTGAAGTGTTCGGGGCCGAACATTCATGCCACAATGTGTGTGTAGTTCCATATACCCATTTTTGTGTGCAGTGCATGTGCTTTTCCGCGAGAACGGGTCAATTTCTTATTTTGATGATTCCAAACCCTCACAGTATACACCAATTCTTAGGTACACATAATCAACCTTTCCCAGTTGCTTTGAGACATTTTCTTTCACAAAATTCATCACATGACCAGAACTCAACTCTATCTTTAAGTCTAACCCTAACCAATGGCAACCCTATATATCTTTGATGAAATAAAGCCTG
Organism: Heliocidaris erythrogramma; assembly: GCA_025617745.1. Lineage (NCBI taxonomy): Eukaryota > Metazoa > Echinodermata > Echinoidea > Camarodonta > Echinometridae > Heliocidaris > Heliocidaris erythrogramma. Next base: position 12,296,083 of record CM046860.1, on the reverse strand, counting down.
GAGCATATATAAGAGCATCATTGAATGTGGGCATCGTTAAGTTAAAATATTCAAATTCAAGCTTTCTTTTGTCTCAAAATAATAAAATTGAACATATTCCTGAAGATTCAGGGTTTTTTTTTTCTTCTGGATTTTAAAATGGGGGGGGGGGGGGGGGGGGGGGGGGGTCTTTGAAAACAATGAAGCATCATGTAAAAGCAACATTTGAGCATATTATTTGTAAATAAAAGTATCTAAAGGACATCCAAGTTGAATAGGACCATTTATGTTTAGGAGAATGAAAAAAATAGAGACATTTCTTTTCTTCCAAAATTGATTGTGTTATCCCAATATACCCATCACTATCATACTAATGAATTTATATTACCGGTACATGTAATGTACATGTAGGTGCCATTATCCAAGCTTTAGGTAGAGTACCTGGCTATGAATAAATTATACATGGCTATATTACAAAGTAATGAAGTGCTGCTAATCCTAGGGCGTGTGAAGCAAAGAAATTTAGCACAACACCTTCTTTTAAATAGTCCTTGAACTTCCTGAAGTCAATATGATATTTCATGGTCATATGTACGATTGTCAGCAAAAGAAATAGATATTTAACAGTATTCTGTATGATAATCCCATGATTATTCATAAGTTCTGTGAAATCTGTGTGTTAAAAGAAATCAATTAGCATTAGTAATGCCACCTACATACACTGTACACTGTACTTCATTAACAATACCAATCTACATGTACATGTATGCAGACAACATGTATAGGCCCACATGTAGGCCTACATGCGTGGGCAGTTACTCAAAAACAAGGTCAACAGCTGGATCTTAAAGAAAATTTAAAGGAAGAGACACAACCCCCCCCCCCTTCCAACAAAAAAAAAAAAGTAAAAAAAAAAATAAAAAAAAAAATAAAATGTTTAGGTTTAAAGTTAAGGGAACTTACACTAGTAAATCTAATTTACACTACATTTGCGTGTAGTCCCATATACACATTTCTGTGTGCAGTGCATGTGACAATGCAAGAGTAAATCAATTTCTTATCATTTTGGTGATTCCAAGACCTTACAGCATACATGTACACCAATTCTATGTGCTATATAATCAACCTTTCCCAATTGCTACATGTATGAGTTTCTTTCACAATTCAATCTCACGACCAGAGCTCAACCTTCCCTTTAACAGTATATTCTTCTTGCAAAGAACAAATGCAGTACCCCAAAGTTTGTCTCATTCCTACCCAGATTCCTGAGTAACTCCACACCCACCACCCACGTCAGAGCAAACATGTTGTCAGATAATCTCTTTGGACTTTGTCATTTCTCACTTAAATCTTGTGCAGGACTGAGCATGACAATGTGCAATAAATGTACACGGTGCATGTGGCATATTCAATTTCATCCTACAAAAAAAAAATGTCATTAAGTATTGCTTTTCTTTAAAGTTCTGCAAGTAAGATGTAATTGTAGCCGACTGTATTTATAAATAAACTAAATTTCTTAAAAGGGGAAACAAATAAAGATCAGCTTTCATAATTATCAAAGTGCAGAGCCTTAAAATATAAAATATATGTTCAATGCCATTAAGATTTCTCAAAGTGCTTCTTGGAATGCAGATAAATTTAATTTAATTTATTAAACTCAGGGTTGTTCAATAATAGAATTCAAACCAAGTATAGAATATTTTTTATCCTATGACTAGAATATTTTTTATCCTATGACTAAAAGATTTTTCATCACTCTATAAAAAAAAAATATATACATCTTTTGTGCAAGTTTTTAAAACTTTCATTATTTCATATTTTCTGAAAATAGACATTAACCAATCCCATTTGTTTAATATATTTTGTTACGGGCCCAATAAATACCTGAAAATACGAAACAGAAAATTTATTCTTGAATGCACATTCTCTTCAATGTTTGTTTCATACAGACCCTAAAACATACTCTTTGCCTACCAGCATATTCAAATTTTACACAACTTAAATGCCATGTTACACTGTAGAACTACACCTACATTATGTGCAGTATCATGTAACATGCATGATGCATCTAATATCACAGTACATGCAATCAACTGCTTGATTAACTCGAAACGGTGCAAAATTCCACATCAAAAGCTCTAGAATAAACACAAAAATCTCCTATAATCTCAAATGAGCAATGCAGATTATGCAATCTGTATCATCCAGCATTCATCTGTGCAGTTTTAATGCTTATTGTAAGCCTACCTTCACTCAAACCCTTGAATGCTGGGGGTCACACAACGATACAGTATAATATCGTTATTAGGATTATTACAATCTAGATTATTGCTTGGCGGTGTGTGTGCGCATGCATCCATCCATGCATGTTATTAGGTATGGAGTTCATACTACACGCATACAGTCAGGCAGACAGGAAACATGGATAACTGCTTTTCAAATCAACATATTTTGCAGAATAAATATTGTTCTTCTGAAATGTAATTTGCACCCAGTCAGCTTTTCACAGCTAATGGATGTATTTTGTTCAGATATAAATTCATAAATAACTTGGACATTATGTTCCGTCTACTTTGTGACATCAAAATTTCCAGCTTTCACATGCCATCTTGCCTACAATAAACATGTTTGAAAAATGAAGAAAAGAAGTGCATTCCCACATTTATTCTGCACAATTCAGCCAGTTGCATCTAATAGGTCCTCTCTTTGAATGCCTAGGAATCTATCCACACTAACTTCTTTTCCTGGGGGTCAAGAGCAAAATATTACCAGGATCTTGTTCAAATCTGTACATTTGGGAGGACGAGGGAGTCAGAGTGAAGTTTGCAAGTCCATGAGTACCAAAGCGATTTTAGTGAGGGGCCCTGGATAAGTTTCAACTGTTGTGGCAAATTTACACATCAGTTGCCAGGAACCAAATATTTGAAGAGAAGAAGGACCTAAGATTACTGCGAAAACATATACACAAGAGAACTAGGGTGTATGAATCTTGAAATATAAGGGTAAAAGGCTATTCTCAAATCATAATAGGTGTTTGTGTTTTGGGAGAGGTACTTATCAAATTACCAGACTTAATAAGGATTCGCATAAGTTTCTTTTTGAAACCCTCAAGGGCAGAATTGAGAGAAGTTTTGGGACCTATCAACTTGATAATTTCTTGAGTCACATTTAGAACAAGCAGACAAGATGGCTTAGAGGCAGCAATTGCTTACCTTCACTCAACGTGGAGCTGGCGATATCTGTAACCTTGTCAAGCGAGTCCTCAATCTCTGCCTGGTGCTTTAGGATGAATGGTTTGATAAAGCGGTGGTAGAGGAACTGAGCACCGTTGCTTGAGATTGGAGCCATACACCATCCAAGGAAGATCATCTGCAAGAGGACGAGATTAAAAAGAGATTTGGTCAGGAAGTTATTTTATAGCATGGACAAACTGCTTCTTTCTCTACATAGCTGTCGTGATCTAGTGGATACTTCACCAGACTGTAGATCAAAAGGTTCGCGGTTCGAGTCCCCCCGTGGCACTAATGTCCTTTGGCAAGACATTAATCTACATTTGCCACTCTCCATGCAGGTGTAGTAAATGGGTACCTGGTAGGAATTTATTCCTTGAATGCTTTCAGCGCCTTAGGGCAGCTGGACTAAAGCCAGGGTAATAGTAGTACTTTGTAAGCGCCTTGAGCATCCCCTGGGATGGATATGTGTGCAATACAAATGCAGCTACTATCGTCATTACCATAATCATATTATCATGATTATAACTTGAAGAAATTCTCCAACCATTCCTTGGAGCAATTCCACATGGAAAAAGCTCAATAAAAGTTTCTTAAGTTGATTTAACAAAGTTGAATTTATTCATTTAGTTTTTCAATGCATGCATGGAGTTGCCCCTTTTTCTTCTCCTGAAGAATACAGGTCCACAGACTTATGGGGTGTTGCAAGAAAGTTGCGATTGATTGCAAGTTGCAACTGATCAGTACTGACCAATCAAAATCATTGTTGCAAGCGCATCTTCTTGAATGGGCAGACCCTGAACAATTCAGAATGGTTGTTCTATTAAATTTGCTTTACAATTTGCAATTGATTGTAACTTTCTTGCAACACCCCATTAGTTCATGTGCCTCTTTGCCATGCCATCATCACATTCTTTTATACACCTGTACCTCGGACCCGTTTCATAAAACCCGTTATCAATAACAAGTTGCAGTAACTGTTATCAGCTACTGAAATCCTTGCATCTGATTGGCTGAGAGCGAATTCGTCATAGAAACGTGGCAGCTGTTACTGATAACAAGTTTCATGAAACAGGGGCCCAGATGATCTGAAGAAATACAATTACCTTAGCCAGATAGTAGAATGGGAACCATGAAAGGAAGATATCTGAGAAGAACTCCACAAGGCTGAAAACGCTGTACACAACCCAGTATGTTAACCATTGGGTATCATCATCTTTCTGTGTGCTCTCGATGGCCTTTACACTGGAGAAGAGAAAACAGAGAGATGGAAGAAAGACGAGATGATTATCACAGGTATGATATTAGAAAAGGCTTTTGATATTGTCATGAAATATTACGTATTAGAAGAAACCGTCTGCATATCATTGTTTCCACGCATATTGAAATGTTAATCTAAGGTCACCACAGGTTTACAGAAACGAAAGTCCGTAATTATTTGGATTTGTGAATTGTTATCTTCTAACAAATGACATCACAGTGCAAGTATTTGAGCTCTGATGGACCAAGTAGAGATCATATGTCAAAACAATATGAGACTGTTTGGAATTCAAACAGCAATAATAATAACAAATCATCCAACAATTTGTACATGATCATGAGGTTCTTGCCTCACAAATGCATCCCCTTGTACAATTACAATGTATATTGCCAAAACTATCTTTTGCATATTGATTTTTATCAAAATACATATTTATGTAGTAATGCAGAATTTCTGGAATAAAAATTAAAGAGAATTAATTGCTTGATTGTAATAGGGTGAAGTGCAATTCTTGAATTCTTTTATCGGTGAAGCATTGGGACTTGGAGATGAACCAGATTGTTATCTCCTTAGAAGTTTAATTCATTGTAGTAGGGAAGTTTGAGAAAGGGGAATGTTGTTCTTTTGTTACCCCTTTGTGTTTTAATTCATGTATTTGAAAGCCAGTGTAGCCCAATTGGAGTATAGGGTGTGTTTAAGTTTAGAGTTTAATGACATGATCAGAAAGTAGTTCTGGTTGATTTGACTCAAAGAGGGTTATTTGGTACACATAGGCATGACAGGGGAAACAATTTTTTTTAAGATTTACCCTTTTGTTGTTGATACTTGATATCAGTTTAGGTGATTGGGTTTTATAGGAGTTTGGTATAATTTTAAGTGTATCTTGTCACTGCAACTTTATGACTCCAAAGAGCTAGGGTGTTAGTTTTGAGGAAGCAGTCCGGGCAAGACAGGGACATGGACGAGTTACGTCTAAGTCCAGTGCCAGTATAGCTGGGGGAGGCGACCATTGATTATCGCCGAGGAGTGACCGATTAAGGGTCCGAATCTTTCATATGTTATATTGTTTATGTAGAGGAAAGTTTAACTTAGATTAAGGGATCGGAATAACTTGTCATTTGGTGAGACGTAGACGGGCCTATATGTCCGACATATACCTTTACACAATGGATGAAAGGTATGTTTCTTTAGATGACTTTTTACGTGATGAAATTAAGGGCTTAAGTATGTATAATGCAGATTATTATGCGTAACGAGGGACATGCTTTAATTTAGATAAAGATTGTAATTGGTGACGCAGAGTTGTTTCTAGTGTTCTTATGCTTCGTTTTTGTTCTTTGCAGGGTTTTTTTTGGTTTCTCTGTGGTTTCGTTCTACCATGGTTATCAAATAAAATCACTACAACCTTACAGGCGTCTCTCGCGTCCTTTGTGGGATCGCTTCATTTACATTTTCCAAGGATTTCTTTTTTATTTTCAGCAGGGGGGGTGGGGGGGATTTTTAACCTTACAAACGGACAGAAAGATTTAAGTCATCGATCAACTGCCTTACAACCTCACTTAATACAGTGAGTGCCTCTTTCATAGACTGCATGTACAAAACCCATCCTTCCAAGAGATTAAAAAGACACAAATCAATTCATGTTCATTCAAGCATGCATAAAACCCAGACAAACTGGTTTCACAGGACCCACCCACTCTGCATACACCGGAAGTAGTTCACATGTTACATGTACCTTGAATCTAAATAAGACCCCTTTTACATCTAAAGTCGCGAGGCCTGGCCGTGGCTCGGCCGCGGCCAGGCCCCAACCAACACAGTGGGTGGTACTCGCCTCACCCAAACGATTCACCCTTTTACATTACACGGCTTGGTCGCGGTCAAGCCTGCCCCGCTTCCGTGAATGCGCCGTTTGTGGCGCTCTACTTGTAAACAAATAATATTGACGATGATAAAACTATGTCGGGCGTGCGGGGAAAGAATGAAGTCATCGCTCAAAATGTGACGTTGCACGCACCTCATTAGCATAAACGGCCACGGCCAGGCCCCGTTTGCTTTTACACTACCTCGGGTCGTGGCCGAGCCGCGGCTCAGCCCGGGCTCAGACTACCTCCTGAGCTGGTCCGAAAACTGGCCGCGGCCTGGCCTCGGGCCTGGCCCCTTTTGCTTTTACATCACCCAGAAGTCGCGGCCAGGCCGTGGCTGAGTCGCGGCCTGGCCGCGACTTTTGGGTGATGTAAAAGGGGTCTAAGTCTCCTTACAACATGTACAGTGTACCGGTAGTTCTATCAAAGAGTTATTACAGAACTGTGATACTCCTTGGTTTTATTGACAAAGTTTTTTTTGTACAAAGTTTTGCAAGGATTTCAAGGAGACTCATGATCTAAGAAAGCCTTTACACAGATAAAGAAATGAACCGGTATACTGTCATGTAGCCCTATTGTAGATTGGAGAATGAATTTGCTTTTTTATAGTACTAAGATTCTCAGATATTAAAACAAAATTAATGTCAAAACTTCTGTAAATACAAACACATGTTATGATTCTATCATATCTTAAATTAAAAACTTCAAGATCTTGCAATTGATACATTCATTGATTGATAAATTTTGAAAGAAACAAGTTTTGCCTGGATTTTAAATTTCACAGCAACTTTTCATGTTTTACCTGTTGTGTGGCAGGAAACTAACATCTGTCTCATAAAATTCACTATTATCATTCAAATGGAGATCATGTCTTAGACACACATTGTGAATTTTTTTCACACATAGGATCTACATTTACATGTATCACGACAGGGCATGCATTCGCTACTTATCAAATTAATACAAGCTCCCAGGTCAGCATAATGTACTACATCGTAAGCTGTTGCTAAGCACTAGCCTCATGACTTCACCTCGATGACCTTGCCACTACATATCCAGCGTTAGTAATCACCTTTATCCTTACTAATATTAAAAATAACCTTCTATGTGCTCAATGCTGATTCATCTACATCATGCACCTGTCGTACATTAAATATGAACTTGTGCAGCGTACATGTACATGCAATTGAGATATTTTAATCCCCAATTTATCACATTTTAAAAGCAAAAAGTCCAATGTGGATTCACTATATTGGTAACAAAATCCTGTAAGCAAACATAAGCTTGACTAACATTATTAGAATGTTTTCCTCTTTTTTATTTTCTTTATTTTTCTTTATTTTTTTTTTGGGGGGGGGAGGGGGGGGGATGAGGGGGGATGAGGGGGGAGGGGGGCAAATACGTAGGCCTACATATGTACAGTGTATATGCAGGAAAATATTAATTTCTATTTGGGATTTTGAAGCAATGAAGTCTTTCTTGTGTATGTTGTTGCTGTTTTTTTTGGGGGGGGGGGGGGGGGGAGGAGGGACTTGATCTATATACATGTAGGCTACTGCACTTGTTCATGTTGGCTACACTTGGTGCATTATTTCCCTGTACTGGGCAGACTACAATTGAATTGGCAACTGAAAAAAGAAACAAAAACAGCTTTTGGAAAGCTGAATCATCATAGGAGTCATGGCTGAATGAACTAATGGTCCAATAATTTGCAAAAAAATCAATACACTACAGGTACTAGTTGATAACTGTACAGGTGTACAGTACATGTTATGGTAACTGTACATGTACGTGTGTACACATACACTAATGAGAGGAATAGAGTCAAAATCAACATTGCATGAGCAAATGAGCTATTAATGCTTGGTAATATAGAGGAATTCAGGCATTATACTACAAATGAAGTGACATCATATCCCCAAATAACTTTGATAGATCTATCACAGTCCACGACAAAGTCACCTTGAGGCTGTGCCATTTGACCACAATTACTGCGTGTCACAGTCCACTGCACTGAGGGCATTACATGTACATGTATGCAATCCTACATGTATCTGTATGGTACAAAGTACAGTGTATGCAGGGAAGTGTTAGAGCTTCCCTGGTGTATGTCAGGCCGGTGTGATATTTTGTGTGGGCAGGACCTTTTTTGTAGGGTGTACAAAGGGGTCACGTAATGGTGTACAATGCCAGAACATGAAAACCTCAAATATTTCTTGGATAAAAGAAACCACAATATGTTGCAAATTTTTCCTTGTGTGGGTGTTAGTTATTTAGAGGTGTGTAACCATGCAAATACAAACAATTCATTTTGTAAAATATCACTGCCAAACCTCAATGGAAGCCCCATGTACTCATCCACATTGTAGAAATAAATGGATTATGACCCACAGCCAGCTGCATCTGTTGGCAACTTTAACCTTTTCATAGCTGAACAATTATACAATCACAAAACCTAATCTAAAGTTTTCACAAGGAGCAAAGATATCGAGTCTAATCTGAACTAATGGTTTAAAAAAAAAAAATTAACAATGAACGTACCTAATATATTTAACATATTAACGTTTCAAAACTGGACATCAGAACCATAATCAGTAAATTACACAATTGTACAGGCCTACCTGCACAATATACAACCTGGTTAGATTTCTGTAGGTGTACCACTAGCTTAAAATTCTCAGATACATTGTATACTAGTACGCCTAGATGTATTGTGTACTTTTACAAAAATGCACAGTACTTTGCATCTACGATATCAAATTTTGTTTACAATTATGACTAGTAAGATTAGAAAATGTAAACACACATATCTGTATTTTGACAAGCATCTGTGACCCAAACTGATACACTGTAGCAGGTCCTTACAACAAGCACAGCACATGTACATGTACATGCAGAGAGCACTTGTTCTCTTGTGCGTGCGTAGGCCTCTCAGATTAGCCTACATGTACACCTAACAATGCAGCTATAAATTAAATGAAATTTGTGTACCCCTTGGACAATACTGTACGTGGGGTCTATTACGAGGACACGTATGCAATCATAGGCATAGTGCTCTATTGATGGCCATAATGCAATTCTGGAGCATGTGTAGCAGAGCGGATCTGTGAGAGATGGCTGATGTGCTTTCCTCATTTATCATCTTCTCTCCTGGATGACACTTCTATATGTTCCACAAGCCTGGTGAACACGCCTCTACAATTAGCTGCCGAGATAGTTCACGATGCATACAGCTGAACTGTTGCTCATAGACCAGGGGAGCGTTTCATCAAGCGTTTTGTCAGTGACTTTTACCGACAACTGTTATAAGCTACTGAAATCCTTGCATCTGATTGGCTGAGAGCAAATTTGTCAGTAAAAATCACTGACAAAACGCTTGATGAAACGCTCCCCTGAGCCCCGTTTCATAAAACTTGTTATCAATAACAAGTTATAATAATTGTATAACTACTGAAATCCTTAATCTGATTTGGCTGAGAGCAAATTTGTCAGTAAAATTAGGCAGTTGTTATTGATAACAAGTTTTATGAAACAAGACCCTGATGCTAAGATTTCCTTTGCTGCCAACATGATGCAATGATCACAATTTGTAGTCTATCTTCAGACTTTAAAACAGCCGACCATTTCATTTTTTGAGAGAAATACAAAATAGTGTTATATGCATCCCATGTACAGCTCCGTAGGCCAGTACCAGATTGATAAGCCAAGGAGCTCGTACAGCTAGTCCGATATGTAGCTACTGTACTCTTTAACAAGGGAACTTGAATGAAAGAATGAAATATTGAATATTGAATGAATGAATGAATGAATAAAGAATGAATTAATTTTTACCTGCAGTATGCTGGGTACAAGAATCCCAAGAAGCTGGTGAGGAAGGATGCTGCATAGCCAACCACGAGCCAGATGCCTACCAGAGCAACAAGACCTGATCAAAGAGAGAGAGAGAAGGAGATATTAAAGACAATCATTAAAAATAATAATTACTTATAATTTGTCCTGTTGATATTACTCTTTTTCAGTGAAAAATAAATATCACAAAACTTTCCAAAATACAGCAAGGCATCAGATTTTAAAGGATTGGAAACACTGGATGCAGAAAACTCTACCTCTGAAGCATTCCATTGTCTCTATGAACAGACGAAAGGGTGGATCTATTCAGTCAGACAGGTGAATAAAAAGGAACACATTCATGTTAAACCCTCATGGCATGTTTCTGAAATTTGGAATGACTGATGAAATATGCAACCAATTCTGATGTCAATAGCCACAAAGAATAAAAAGTAACATGTTAATGCATAATGCAAACAAACAGAATCCTTTTGAATGCTTTCCAGGCCCCTTTGTGAAAACAAAATAACACAAATCCATTTGCTCCATGTACTTGGTACTTGTAACAAATACATGTAACAGTATACACTGTAGACTTCACAAATTCATGACAGCATACAATGTATACGTGAACATACATATAAACACCACAAATTTTCAATGGTTCTTCATTCAAAAGAGTTTGACAAATAATCACAATACACATATACATGTACCTTGAATTGCTACTTTGATGTGAAATGGCTGCTTGTTCAATTCATCTCTCAGTTTCTGTACGTGCTCCATATTTCAGTGTTTTCAACAAAATGGCACAAAAGATGTGACTGAAAAATAAACTAATTCCTACTGATCCTCTCAGCGAAATACCAGCCAAATACAGATAAATCCCTCGTTTTAATCCTCTTGGTAAAACCTCAGTGAATTCCAACTACTGCAAGAATGGATGAGGTACAACAAGCAGCAGCCAAGTTTATATATCTTCAGGCAGCTCTGAAAATTGGGCAACCGTTCTTGCTACCAACCACGTATACAGGATATGTCGAGCTCGGAGTCACTCCCACAATGATTTCCCTTGGTCTTACTAATTCCTGTACATTAGCTTGTCATCTCAATCCACCACATGCTAACAATATCAGATAATGGAGGTAAAAACAACACCAAACTGGTTATTAGCCTATGTGTCAGCCTCTTTTTTTTCTAAATACAATGATGTATGTTGTAACCTTGGATTGCTTTATCTGTTCCTGAATGCCCTTTAAACCACTTTGATGCTAAAAGAATGTAACCATGTACACATGTGGAACATTCAGATGCCCATTCGGCTTTCTTCTTCACTCCCAATACAACACAATATTACAAATGGAGGTTGGATGCTTCGTGTGCACAATTATATACAGGTGTAAATGCTGTGTGCATTGAATTTCAAATGGTGAGATTCTGAGCAGACACAACAAATTTTCTTATCACAATGAGTACAAAGCACAACCATCTGTTGGATATCTCATTTCTAAATTGATTGATTTGAAGCCTGCATCCTGCCACAGGCCTTTTTTTTTTGACAATACAGTTACTGGCTCTCTAGCATGCATAGATCTTAATTACATAACTCTTTTATTAATCAAAATAATGATAATTCAGTCAGATTTGCTGGTAGCAAATTAGCATGGTGCATAATTACCGGTACTGAAGTTTTCATGTAATTTGCGCATGTGCAGATTCAGGTCATTTGTACTGAGCACTATTTTTAAGGTGGTATAGGGGAAACTCGATATAACGAGGCTGTCAGGACCGAAGGATTTTCCTTGTTATAGCTGTTATCTCGTTATATCAGAACATAAATCAAAATGCACATACATGTATGGGACAACATTCTACATGTACACTAATAATGAATGTACCTAATTATTATGCCGCTGCTATGTACCAGGGAAAAATTATTTTTTTTTTATTTCGGGGGCTACTATTTAATATGTTTTAACAAATTAGGGGGCTACCTTTTTAATTTCCAGGGCTACTTCTTAGGTTTTGGGGGCTACCAATATTGAGGGCTCTTTTCTCAAATTTTGAGGGCTACTTTACTGTTTAGAGCTCACAACTTTACACCGCACAATGTTAATTTTAATTAAGCAGGTTTTCCTCCCTGGTCTGCTCTCACACTACCAGCCTAGGAAACAATTATTTTTTCTTAGGGGCTACTTTGTTTCTTGCCTTGGGGTACTTATTTAATTTTATGGGGCTATTTCTTATATTATTGGGGCTAACATTTTAATGGAAAGTGCAGACTGGTTATCAATTTAAGGTTTTTGCTGTTACATTTAAATCGTACTATCTTATGCACAGGTTTACTATGTCATATTGCCCAATTTAATTTGAAAATTTAGATTTTTTAAAAGTTTAATTTCACCCCCCCCCCCCCCAAATCTGAATATTCTTTTTTTCCCCAAAATTTGAAGGAATAAATCAATAAATAATAGGTCAATTTCACCCGAATTTTTCTGTTATTAGGCATATTTACCGCGGAGATGTTTTTATTTTACGTGAAAAGGCCATGGAAAAGGTGTTTTTTTTCTCTCTCTCTCGCACGTAATACTCCTAAATCTGCCTGGACGTACATATCTACATGTACACTGTGAACGTGCACAGTTCCGGGCAATTTTTTTTTCCAATTTGTTTTTCATGGATACCATTTCACTCGATGCGTATCTCGCGCGCGATAACTAAAAAACCCTGGCATAAACTGATTTCTTGACTTACATGTATCACACGTTTTCGGTGACTCTGTTATTCACAACCCCACTTGAAAGAATGGCACTAATACCGCATTTTTGAGGCAGGCTTTGACTTTGCAGATTGATTTTTTTGAGGTGACTATAGACTTAATAATGTTGTAAGGGACAAGTTCTCTGTGTGGTGTATCCGGTTTATACATGTAGATCTAGATCTAGTGATAGTCTCATTACATGGATGTTGGTAATTTTAGAACTCTCGTTGTAACAGCGATAATGCATTTCGGAAAGGAAATTTTCACAAAAGGTGTCGCACAAAGACTAAGTAAAACGAGCCTCTTCATGAATTTATACAACTCTGATTTAGAATATGTGCGGTAGGCGCAAAAAAAGCGCTATCTTCATCTAGAATTATTCTAGATAAGCAATGTTTGTTTAATGTATAATAACTTGTGAACGATTGTGAAAGATTAAATATTAACAGACCAACAGCTAAAGATAAGAATTTCAACCAATAAAACTAAATGTGAAGTCTGGAGTAAGTTTAAAGATAAAGTTGAGTTCTGGTCATGAGATTGAATTAAGAAAGAAACTGTCTCAGCAATTGGGAAAGGTTGATTATATAGGAATTAGCAAATTAGAATTGGTGTATGCTGTAAGATTTTGGAACCACCAAAATGATAAGAAATTATGCACTGCACACAGAAATGTGTACAATGGACTACACACAAATGTTTGGCCTGAACATTTCAGCTGTTTCTTGTCATAGTTTGAATGTGAGAGCATTTGAAGAGTAAGCGTTTTCAGGGGACATATCTACTATGATAATCTTCCAAACTAACATAAAAAAGAATGAGAAAGCTCACAAATTATTTTTTATCTTTCCCAGAAATCAAGCTTCCCTTTAAGTAGGCAAATATTAAGTCACTGCCCCCATCCCCGATCCCCTAGATTCAAAGGCCTGTGTACATGTACATGTACATGTCTATGGGGGAAAGTCTGAATCTTTGAGCTTTTTTGGGTTTATTTCTTTGTTTGTCCATCTTTATTTCAAAGACAACTTGTACTTTTGTAAGGCAAGAGGAACATCAGATGATATCAGCTGTTTATATACAAAGTGAAATTTAAAGGTTAAAAACTGCCAAATTATCCTGTAAAGAGAGCAGAAATCTCAAATACATGTATTTCTTTGATGCATGATGGAATTATGCATATTTATTGAAAAATGAAGCACTCATGTTCAACTCAAAGCACATCTAACATGTACATGTAGTATACATGTAAAATACAATAAAAATACATGCTTATATGAGCCACCTTATTCAGAAAGATAATTGTCTGATTATTGAAGCTACTTTTCATTAAAGCCTACTTGCCATGATGATGTTCTAGCTCAATTCTTCCTACAAGTTTTTTGTTTTTAAAGTGTTGATACTATGTATATAAAATGAAGATAAGAAACTAGGTTAATAATTGACCATTTAGCTTTGGTCATCTACACCTTTTATTCAAGAAATGAAGTGTACTGAAAAGTGTAATCACCTGAAGGGCTTATCCCACATGGACACCATACAAACCAATGTACATGTATCCCTATTTGACATACAGATCACATGGATCATTTTCTCAAAGGGATTCAGATGATGGTGTATGAAATTATAAAATATATTGCCATATTATCTGAGACGAGGGTTGAATCAAAATATATGGGCCCAGTTAGGCTGTTAAATTATCAAATCTCTTCTTTCTCAAGTACAGAAGCCTAATTTACTCCGACTCCTAGTACTCTCCAAATTTGATTTAAAACATGTTTCTTTCATTTATTTATTTATTTAAGGTGCTCATCACACTCTGTAATCAGTATTGTTCACTCCACTTGACTTACATAACCAAGAATGACATCACCACCATGTCCTCACCACAGGCTAGTTATCCCAAATTTCAATAGTGGCATGCGTGCAGGGGTGGGGCAAGGAGAAGTACAGTACAATGTCAGCCACGTCCCTTGTACTGACTAGATGGTGCACTCACTGATTGACTGAACCGAGGGAGTGAATCACTAGATTGCAATCAATGCGCAAATTCCTAAATTGCCCTGACAATACCCTGCACAACCATGCATGCATGTACATTTGTAGGCCTTCATGCACCGTACATGTATCCTGTACATGTATGTAGATAAACTTGTACACATGCCCTTACAAGATTTAGACAAGGCAGATTATCATATCTGAAGAGGTACATTTATATTCCATCAATATTAATGTACATGTAGGTCTTACAATTTTTACATGTTTATTAAATGAAGAGAATCATTTCATTCTAAGAGCTACATGTACATATGTACACGAGAATAACATAAATTATAAAAAAAAACATTCAGACATACATTTGTATGGTATTCCCTTATCAGATTGTACCAGTGCACCTACATACAAGCATACATGTAGAACCTTATGTCCACATTTAATAGCATAGCTGCCACACTATTTAGCAGACAGAAATATCCTTTCTAAAAGTCACTGTGCCTCTGGAATAAGGGATAGCATGTTGTGTACACTACCGGTATGATTGCCTAGTCATCCTGTCTATTACTTCACAGACCACAAAACCAGTGTAGTAACCACATGCGTAGGGGTCAGTAGAATAAAAATCCTGTTGTATAATAAACTCCCACTACGCAAATTTATCTAAGCTCCACATGTACGAAGCTGCACAAAATATTTTAGCCATTTGCACTTTAATTCAAACTTTTTTTCTTGTATTATTTGTACTGACATAAACTGGAAAAAGTATGACAATCTCATACATTGTAGATACATTCAATATAATATCTATAAGTAAAATAACTTACAAATGTAGGCCTATATGTATCCCATAAAACATTAGAAACAGTGAATGATGAATGAAAAACTCTTGAGAGCCAGAGAGAAAAAGGAGAGGAAAGGAGATAGAAAGAGAGAGAAAGAGAGAGAGAGAGAGAGAGAGAGAAAGAGGGAGAGAGAGAGAAAGAGAGAGAGAGAGAGAGAGAAAGAGAGAGAAAGAGAGAGAGAGAGAAGGAGTGGTAGGAGAAATAAGAGATTAAAATACATGACACGGAGATAGAGATAGAAATAGAGATAGAGATCTAGAGAGAGACAGACAGAGCGGGAAAAGAGAGTAAAAGAATGAAAAACAGAAAGACAGCACAAGAGCAAAAATTTTGTATATCAAGAGGAAGGAAATAGGTCAAATGATTTCCTAGTAATGCTACAACAGCCATGTGACTTGAATTGGTCTGCTGTGATCAACAGCATGTGGCTGTATTCTAATCTGTTTCTAAGAGTACTTTGGGTGTAAAGTCCATTGCTCATTCTAAAAGGGATTTTGTATTTCACTTTGGCCCTTGGAAAAATGTATGTACTTTTCTTGTTAATTCCGAACATGTACATCCCATTCAGAAGTGTGTTAAAGTTTCAACATAGGATTTACAAATGTATGTTATGGATGTCAGAAAACTCAATTTTAACAGACTTGGAAGGGGCCTCATACATGTACCTCCAATCGTTTAAGACATAGTTCTTCCAGTTTGAAATAAACTGGATTTTTTTGATGGGCAGATTGAACCAGAGTTTTCTTTTCTTTACCATTTATTACCAGTGATCTGCTTTAGTTCTCAAAAAAGAATAAGTACCTGTACATGTAATAAAAACTGACCATCTTTTAAATCATTTAACTTTTGAGAATTTCCTAATACATTCTCCATTATTTGGATTTAGCACTCGTCCAATGTACTACTAGGTTATGATTATAACCTCGTACTCCTCTTCCATTACGGGTACGCTGAAACTAAGTTTCAGGTACAAACCATGAAGCTACATGTATATGAGCTATACAAACCCTGTGTGTACGTGTGTGCGCACTGCACACCCAGTGTAAACGGTGCAAAGAACCACTGATTCACTCTCCCGGCCAAAGTCGTTATTATGCCCAGCCATCATTAAATCCGCCTGACCAAGTGAATATTTAGTCAAGTTTCTTGTGTTTTTATTATTGAAATTCTGATCATTTTCAACGGTATTGTTAATTCATAACTGAAAAAAATATCAGTCAAGAAGAGCGGGATTCGAACCAGCAACATTGTAGAACGTGCGGTGTAGAATAAGGATACTTCGACCATGCAGATTTCTTTACCATTAGACCACGAGCAGTTGACGGTACAGTTCGTTGCTCTTAAGGCTTTATACCTCCACTCTATAGAAATTCAGTACCTCTTTTCTGCTCACTGTTTTTCCGATATCCTAGGTAGGATTTTTGCCAATTTGAGGATTACTGGGCATATTAGCCATTATAGCCACTCTCCCCACAAATTCACCTTCCCCAAAATTTTGGGTTTGTATCTATAGCTCATAGAGCTTCATGGTTTTACGGACAAAATAATTAAAAACGTTCAGAACTATACTAGTGCTGACCCCGCGCCGGCTCGGCTGCTAGAGGTCGTTTGTCATGATAATGACAATAAGCCACTTCGGGGATGCAATCTGAGCATGAGCAGATAAAGGTCATCTGTACCAAATTCTAAAACCCACTGACACTAATATTCGATATGTGCTCATGAATGTCATGTAATCATTATTCAATTATGCACTAATGGTGCATTCCATGATATCCAGGTGGAAGTATTCTTTTTAAAGGGGGAAACAAAAGCTATTCATGAGGCACCTCTATCACTCCCAGAGTTATTTTTCTGAAGTGCACATAAAGGGACCCTCCATGTCTAAAATATCTGTGGATATTTGGGGTCATTTGTACAATTTCAGTACCATGCGCTAACCCTGAACTGGCTTATTCTTACAGCAACATGCGGAAGGTAAGCTGAATCCTATCCCCGCTGCCGAATTTTTGTAGATAAGTTTTGATATTTTGTATAGATTACTAACTTTAGAATTGAAATATGACCAGAACCACCACAGCATGCAAATACCGTGCGTGGGAATGGGCGATTATGAGGAATAGTATTTCTGTGTCGACACGTTCCAACACGGGCCTTAGTAGCAGGCCGTGTACAGCTCCAGGGACCTTAAATGTGAGTGCAGTGTAGAAAGAGAATACTCTGACAGTCTGACCAGACGCCTTTACCACTAGACCACAAGCAATTGACAACGAATCTGATCTTGCTACACTATATACATGTACTTCCATACAAATCCTATCTATACCTCCGTTCTGCTGTTTTTTTTATATCCTAGGTAGGATTCTTGCCAATTTGAGGATTACTGGGCATATTAGCTATAATAGCCTGCATATCTCGTTCAAAAAACTGACAATGGACCATTCAGATTGGTTTCAAATTTGTGATTGATTACAAACAGGTGACAAACCTTTGTGTCACAGGGCCCACAGCTGTACTGTACTATGGGTACTGTAAAAGTGGAAATTTTCGCGGGATTAATTTTTTCGCGCTCGGCTAGGCTAGGCTCATGCGCAAAAGAGTACATAGTCATAGACAAAAATATTCGTGTTTTTATTTTCGCGCACATTTCATGCTGCGCGAAATACGCGAAAATTTCCACACCGCGAAATATTCCACGTTTACAGATGTCATACGGGACTGTACACATGTGGCATGAAATTTTGGCCAGGACACTTAAGCTATTTCTTCGATTCTCGTCTTGTTTTGAATATGAGGATTGACATGATTGAGGGCAATTGACATTCATGATTGAGGAGCAGATTTCATTTTCTACCAGTACCAATTTACCATGATGTTCTTCCAAACTGACATAAATGGGAGTGAGAAAGCTCTCAAAATGAATTTTCACCTTTCCCTGAAATCAACCTCATTATTTAAATTTTAAAAATTCATATTGCCAGGCAAGGTCATGAAGATCCGTACACTGTAACTGTTACATGCACACAGGTCACAGTGAATGAATCCTATGGCTATGCTATGCTATGCCCGTTCTTCATGCATAAAAACTTGATAGATAGATACCTGCAACGTAATACGTCCTCTTCACTCCAGTCTTTTCTTCAAGCATCGCCAAAACATCTGTGACTGCATTCTTCTCGTAAAGAGCCTTTTCGATCTTTTCCCTCCAGTTCTCCATCTTTTGCTTTGCTGATTCTGAAGTCATAATTTAGCTGAACAACGGGCAAAGTGTCGAGTTTTTATGTGAGAGACCTCAGCTGAGCGAGCATTAGGGCGGCAGATCAGAGCAGAGAATTAACGTTGATCAATTCAATGAAGAAAGAAAAGAGATGGCGTAGTTCAAATTTAAGCATTCGATTCGTGTTGATCGTCCGCGCATATATCCCATGCATGCAGATAGCTCAGCGAGCTGAACATCTATCTAGATGCGCTACATACACAAAAAGAAAAGGGGGGAAATCTATAATACGGCAATGGAAACGCCTTCCCATGGCCCAGAAAAGCGCGCGCCGACGTCGAACGCCGTCGGGTTCATTATCCTCATCAGCAAATAGGCGTGGCACAAAAACTGGTATTTGGTGACAAATATTAGTAGATTGCGATGCGATGGCGGAGTGGCGGTCACGTGGGCGCTCACTTAGTTTTCAAAGATGCTTAAAGCGTTAACTTTGGATTTGAAACAATTTGTTATAAATGTGCTCTATGTTACACACTGTATACCCATGGGCGCAAACCCGGGGGGGGGGGGGGTGTCGGGGGACAGGGGGACAAGTCCCCCCCACCTTTTTGAAGATAGGCCAATCCCCCCCCCCCCCACATTTTTGAAGAACTTCTTTTCTTTTTTGCTTGTCAGAGAATTTTGGAGGAAAAGTAGACCCCCAAAAATGTGATAACCTTTTATTCTTTTTTTTTGCTTGTCAGAGACTTTTGGAGGAAAACTAGACCCCCAAAATGTGATAACCTCTTTTTTTTTGGCTTGTCAGAGAATTTTGGAGGAAGAGTAGGCCCCCCTCCCCCCAAAAAATAAATGGGATAACCTTCTTTTTTTTTTTTGGTTGTCAGAAAATTTCAGACATTTCGGACAATTAAATCATGTGGTGTCCCCCTCCCCCGAATTTCAATATGGATTTGCGCCACTGGGTATACCGACTTACCAAGAAAAATAAATGAATAAATTGTAAACTAATAAACTATTCCAAATGAAAAAAGAGACACAATAACCCCTTGAAAAAACAAAAGCACCTTCCGAGTGGTGTCATAACTTTAGACGCTTTTGAGATAAATGCAGTACTATGAAGATATTTGTATATATCTACTTTATCCAAACGAAAGTGCGACCCCCCCCTTTTTTTTTCTTCTCCTTCTTCTATCAAGATTATCACTACATTGACATAACATGAGTGGTGTACCAGTATTTGAACGCCGGCGGGGCTTGAACGACATGGTCGATCGTATGGCAAGTCTTTTAACATTTAATCCTATTTCATGATATCAAGAAATCAATTCTTGATATCATGAATTAATTCTTGATGTCAAGAATTCGATGTCTTGATATCAACAATTCAATTCCTGATATCAAGAATTCGATTTCTTGATATCAACAATTCAATTCTTGATATCAAGAATTTGATTTCTTGATATCAAGAAATGAATTTTTTATATCAAGAATTGCCCCTGGTTGAGAACACAAAATGATTTCTTGATATCAAGAAATGAATTGTTGATATCAAGAATTCAATTCTTGATATTCCATTTCTTGATATCAAGAATTCATTTCTTGATATCAAGAAATCGAATTTTTGATATCAAGAAATGAATTGTTGATATCACAAATTCAATTCTTGATATCAAAAAATGAATTCTTGATATCAACAATTCAATTCTTGATATCAAGAATTCGATTTCTTGATATCAAGAAATGAATTCTTGATATCAAGAAATGAATTGTTGATATCAAGAATTCAATTCCTGATATTCCATTTCTTGATATCAAGAATTCGAATTAAAGGGCTTGCCATACGATCGCGTTACGGCGGGCTCATATTTTCACTCCAAATCAAAGCATTATAACTCCAAGATTATGCGGGATAGTAATGAGACAGAACAGTGTTATTCCTGTAGATCAAATTGGCGTATAACTTCTTAACAATTCAATTCAAGACTTTATTCCAGACTCAGCTGCAAAAGCAGAGGTCCATATTATAACACATTTACATGAGAAGAGCAAAACATAAAGAATCAAGGAACATAGAATACAAAGATAAACATATATTAAGAGAAACTACAAAACTAATATACCACTAGAACTAAGCAATGGACACAGAATACAAAAGATAAAAGCTGCGATAATATAACATGAAGTGCATACTATCAACAATGGATATAATGGGCAAAGAATGGACAAAGAATACTTAAAAGAGAGAACATTAAAAAAAAAAAATATATATATATATACTGGAGGAGGCACAATAAATAATTAAGAGAAAGAGAAATAGACCCAAGAAACAGACATAATATGAAAATATTTATAAGTGTCATGATAAATTATGGTACTAAGATAATACTAGAGACAGGCAGTGAATAGAAGAAAAAAAAAAGTCGTAAAAGAGACGATATGGAAATATATAAAAGGCAAGATGAATTATTTCTTTACAAAGAACCATTAAACAATAAAAATGCATATTATATTAAACTACTTTAGCCAACCACTTCCGACTGTGCCAACAAGCTTTCAAACCAAAACTTCCACAAGTCTGAGGTGTACCTTGTACTGCTCAACAATGGGTTAACCAGTATATTAACAATACTATTTACAGAAGTGTCAATTCTCTGAATAAACTTAAACATCATATTCCTTACTACAGCTTGACATGCAGGTGTATTCACCTCAGCAAACATTCTACTTGCACTGGAGTAAAAGCATCCTCAAAGCATCATTATAGGCTACAGTGAGTTTCTTCAAACTGCTCTTTTTATATCTGCACCAAAGATGTGCAGTATATAAAGGCGTACAATAAGCTCTAAATAACTCAACTTTAACTTTCCGAGAGCACATATGAAACTTCCTGCACAGCATGTTACCCTGAGCATATAGCTTACGACACTGTCTATATATGTCTCTGTCATCACACAGATCATCTGTAAAAAAATGACCAAGGTACTTAATCTCTTTACAAACATCAAGTTTTGCACCACACAAATAAAAATCTGGAAACACTAACTTTTTATATTCTTCACAATTTACAATCATAACGTGACTCTTTTTCGCATTGTATTTTACATCATTGTCTACCCCAAACTGGGTACAGACATTTAGCAAACTCTGCAAACCTGCAGTTGATGGACTAAAAATTACAAGATCATCAGCATACATCAAATGATTAATCTTGGTAAAACCAACCAAGCAACCAGTTCTAGAGGTATTCAATTCAGCAGAGAGGTCATCCATATACAAATTGAATAAGTATGGATACAGTATACCTCCTTGCCGAACACCATTACCAACATGAAAGGTGTCGGAGAGGCAGTCACCCCATCTAATCATCATAGTTTGGTGACCATACCAATAAACCAATATCCGAATCAAATATTGAGGAATGCCCCTAACACTCATTTTTTTGAACAGCTTTCCATGATTCACCCTATCAAAGGCTTTGGATGCGTCAAGAAAACCCAAAAACACAGAGGAGTTCCTTTTACGGTAACTAGCAATAATCTCTTTCAGAGCAAAGATACACATGTCAGTACCATGCTTTGCTTTAAAGCCAAATTGATTATCATTGATAGATATGTACTGTTCTAACCTAGACAATAATACTTTTTCTAATACTTTAGAAAAAACACTAGCCAATGCTATTGGTCTATAATTGTCTTTGCTAGCAATGCGACCAGCTTTGTCCTTTAACAATGGAACCAAAATGACAGATATCATATTATCAGGCAGAATTCCATGAATTAAAAACCCAGAAAAACACAAAGCAAGTAAAGACAACAATTTGGAACTAGCAAACTTTAAATGCTCTGCAGTTATAGTGTCTAGACCACATGACTTATTTACATCTAGCTGCTTAATAGCTTCTTTTATTTCCTCAGGGGCAACAATCATGTCATCATGAAAAGGAACATTGTTAACTTTAAACATTTGACTTCTAACACAATTAAATAATTCTCTATAATGTTTCCTCCATAACTCACATATTTCAGCATTGCCAGTGATGCCCTCAATGTTGGTAGGTGAAGGTGATTTATTGTTATTCATGAATCGGATTTCTTTCCAAAATTCCTGATAACTTTTTTTCTGAAGCTTACTAGCAGTAGAGTCCGCACGCATAGAGTCTTCATTATTCTTAATGAAACGTAGAGCATATTTAAATCGAGCATTTGCTCTATTCTTCATCTCAAATAGAGGTCCTTGTTTGTTTTTGCCATTCTCCACCCAAAGCAAGAGGGCCTCTCGAGCCTGAGAGTGAAGCTCAGCAACATATTCATTCCAACCAGGTCTAATATTATGCAACATGCTTTTAACGAAAAGGTTGTGAGCAAAATAACTTGGCAAGAGTATTCTTACCCTTATTGACTAACTTTCCTGTAAAAATGAGATTGATCCATCGAGTCATGCATGAGTGGGCAGACATTAAAGGCAAAAATGTCAATTTTCAAAAGTCACAAGGGTCATTTTTACGCTGTATTAACAGTACATTTTAGCATTTCTTGCGCGATTTTTAAAGTGTGTTCACTCAACCATGACACGATGACAACCTCTTATGATCACACAACATATGATGATTTTGGTAAAAATATCTGGAGTTATTTTTTTCAGTAAGCTGAATGGATTTTTCAATGTTGAATATTTTTAATAATTGTGCTCACCCAACCATAATAATGAGAAAAGTGTCCGGATAGGTGTGAGGGGGTCAAGCGATGGATAATAAACAACAACAACACATGAATATGCACCAGAAAACGAGTTCGCTAAAATCTCATTTCACAAAATCCCCCAAATGACCCTTGTTACTGTTAAAAAGTGACAATTTTCCCTTTAATGTTTGCTCACTCATGCATGACTCAATGGATCAATCTCATTTTCACAGAAAAGTTAGTCAATATGTGTAGGAACACTCCTGCTAAGTTAATTTGCTCAAAACCTTTTCGTTAAAAAGTTACGCCCTTTTTGATTAAGGAGGAGTTACTTTTTTTGTGTGTGTTTGGTTCAAGAAGACCAACATGGAAGTAAATGACCATGTATAGTTGTCCTCATATTCTTTTGTTGATGATGGATGGTACGATTATTTGACAACGGTCTTTATATTTGGATTACTTTTTTAGTGTCCATTATAGTATGCAAATAGATTACACTCAAACCTAAATAATTATGTTCCCGTGTAATGAGAAGTGAAGAAAATATATACTGACCCACAATAAAAAGTACCCACGACTTTATAATGGTATATCATATTTATATTGACAGACACAGAATGAAAATGAACCAGGGTGGAAAGATTGACCTTTTATTGAAACATTTCACTAATTTCGGAAGACAATGCTGTCTCTTGTCAGCGCGTATTATAGTGCAGAACACAACAAGTTGAAAAATGAAAGTCACAGATCAATAGTGTGTGTGGCCACCATTTGTTTGCAGACAGGTATTGCATCTGCGACGCATACGCGCACCAGTCTTTTAATGAAATCTTGTGGAATCCTGTTCCATTCATCTTGCAAAGTCTGGATCAGTTTTGCACGAGTCCTGACCCTGCCAGCAATGCGCCTCCGAAGCTCATCCCACAGATGCTCAATGGGGTTGAGGTCAGGGGACATCGCCGGCCACTCCATGGTATTAATGTTCTCACCCCTCACGAATGCAGTGGTTAGCCGTGCAGCATGAGGTCGGGCATTATCATGCTGAAAGATGCGCAGTCCTCGGCTGTTCTGCAGGAATGGCACCAGGTGTGGTCTCAGGATATCGTCCACATAGCGCTGTGCAGTGATGTTGCCATCCACAAACACCACGGGTGATTTGTGACTTTCATTTTTCAACTTGTTTTGTTCTGCACTGTAATGCGCGCTGACAAGAGACAGCATTGTCTTCCGAAATTAGTGAAATGTTTCAATAAAAGGTCAATCTTTCCACCCTGGTTCATTGTCATTCTGTGTCTGTCGTGGGTACTTTTTATTGTGGGTCAGTATAGATTGATAGCTAAACAGTCTTGGCCGCTTTTCAGTTTTTCTTCGAATGAGCTCTTGTTAATCCGCGAAAACTCCCATCCCGATGATTATCATATCACAAAGTGAAAACTACACATTTCAATAACTGCAACTATATTCATCTTCCGTCTCTAAACAACCTATTGAAGATTTTCGGTGTTTTACGAAACTTTTAAGCTTGACTTAGTAATCTGCAAAAGTACAAAGACACTTTAATTAACATAATTTCCTGGAAGGTTAGAGGAGGAGGAAACAACGATGAAGGTTAGTGCCATCAAAGCTGGTTTGGTCCAAAGTGGCTAAACCTTTGACAATGACAATGGCCTTGTTTGGCACTTATCATGAGCCTGTGCAGATAGGGACTACTCGTGCGAAGCGTCGGGGCAATTGGTAAGAATGTACCATTTTCTGATCGTAGTGCTCATGTGGTTCAACTTCATCCGTGTCATTGTTGCCTTCTGGTTCGTTCATCCAGAGACTCGGTACGACCTTGTTGCCTTCTCCGCTTGGACACTTTTCGCCGCCGCGAACAACACAATATTTTTCAAGATATGTTGCAACCATGAATTCATGCCTTTTGTCACCGTTCTATTAAAGTACTCTTTGATCTCTCAACAATCCATCAACACCTTGGATAAACAGGACATAAAACCTACGCGGATGAAACATCGTTTAGTTGCATACTTCGGACTTTGCGGTGGAGTATTCTTTGCTGTTCTTACCATAGTGACCACTTTCTTGATAACTTATGAATCTTTTGATCTCGATGATATATACCTCCATCCTTGGTCGTCTAGCTCCTATATATCGCCGTTGGGTTCATCTCAGTCACCCTTGTATATGCAAGCGCATTAGCGATCTTTCCTTTGGGCTTCTTCTGCTTCATCTGTCACAACCTAACCGATCAATTCGCACAGCTGACACAAGATTTCATTAAAGCCTGTGACAATATCTCGAGAGTGAAGGACAACATGGACAAGAGCCTCTTGCATTCTATCCGATGTCGCTTCAATGATCTATGTCGATCGGTTGAGCTGGCCGATGAGATGCTTTCGCCTTATGTTGCTGTGACATACTGTGTTTCTCTCCCTAATATCATATTTTTATCGTATCAGTTATTGTTTCACGATGAACTGGACCTGTATTACTACCTACCAGTGGCTTGGTAGATTACAGAAAGTGTAGCAACTTTATGCCTCTTGTCTCTCGCTGCTGTCAAACTTCACAATAAGGTGAATAATCCTGTTTTGATGTCAGGTTTGTTTATCGTTCTTTTTCACACTAAGCCAGGTATGCATATTTTATGACAATAAGAAATCTACAGTGGAGTGATGGCCGGGGAGGAGTTGGTACAGCGGTATAGGGACCAATTAGTTACAAAGGAACTCACAATGGTATATCGAGGTGTCCAGTTAGCATCTAGGGAACTCGCAGTGGTATATCGGGGGTGACGAGTTTGTGCCTTAGATCATCGAGATGAAGAGTTTGTATCTGGGGACCTTGCCAAGGGTTCGCTGGGTGCAGATTGTACATTGGAACATCGCTCTGCGATCTCAGGGGACAAGTTAGTAACATCGGACTTTGCTGTAGCATCTCCGGTGACGAGTTAGTGTCTTGTGACCTCATTATCAGGTTGACGAATTAGTATCTTAGGACCATGTATTTTTTGACGTTGTATTTTTAGGGGGACAGGTTAAGGTGTGGTGTTTTTCAACACAGGGCTTGTACTCTGTAGTGTTGTAGCGTAGTGTAGTCTGCTTGTCTTTCTCGCTTTCAGCTTCAGCCACCACCTAGCTCCTAGGAGCGAAACGAAGGGCAGAGTACGTAAGCCCCTTCTTGGTGGTTTTACAGACCTACTGGTCAAGACTCCTACAGTGCCTCCTCGTGGCACACCATGGAAACTGGGTACCCTGCGGCCCCAGGCTAGACTGTAGGGGATCTCGGAGCAGTGTGGAGCCCCAGAGGTGCATTGCGCAGGCCCACCGGAGTGTGGACACGCCCTGGCTCTCACCAATCCAGACCCCAACTATGGGGTAATAGTGGTCCAGTGTGACTTAAATCCACTTGCTAACCCGGCAGCAGGAGTTGGCAGTTGTATGACTAGTGGCAGCCACATCTTCGTGTTCCTGGCACTCTACAGCAGCTTGGCAAGCGTATGAACTCTTTAGAGCCACCGGTTGGCAAGCACCAGACCCAGTTAGGTGGTCACTGCGGGGCAACCTTCCTTTACCCTGACTGTCACGCTTATGCATTCCGCCAGATTCGCGTATTGGATAGGTCCAGAGGTGAGCTCCTGTCCTGGGCAAGCATCAGCTCACAATCTTTTTGCCTCGGCGCTCAGCGTCTTCTTGACTCATGGAAAGTTCTACACATATTCAACGACTGGCAAACCGGGAGTCCCGCAATTCAGGGACTGCCGCTGCTCGGCAGGGATCGCGTGCAAAGCAGGCGCGACCAGGTCGACATCCTGTTACTGCTTCTCTTACTCTGGCCTGCTGGAATGTCCGTTCCATGGGCATAAATTCAGATATAGAAAACCCCAAACCACGCAAATCAGCCATCATCGACTCAGAAGTGACTCGTCTTGGCATCAACATAGCTGCTCTCAGTGAAACCTGGCTCACCGGTAATGGTCAACTACGCGAATCTAACTTCACACTTTTCTGGACCGGCTACCCTGACGGTCAAAGAGCAATGCACGGTGTTGGCTTTGTAGTCCACAACAAATTGCTCGAATACATCACTCAGCCCATTAGTGTCTCACTCCGGATGCGTTCGAGTCAAGGGTCCATCACTATCATCTCAGCCTATGCACCAACCCTCTGTGCTGCTGCAGAAATCAAAGATGACTTCTACCAACAAATGGACGAGACCATCCGCAGTATCCCGCGTGGGGACGAAATCATCATTCTCGGTGACTTCAACGCTAGAGTTGGATCAGACGCCGAGGCCTGGTGTGGTGTGATAGGACCACATGGCACCGGCAAAATGAACGAAAACGGCCAACGCTTACTTGAACTTTGTGCCAGTCACAACCTCTGCCTTCCCTCAGCATACTTTCCTGGCAAGTCTCGGTCCAAAGTTACCTGGATGCATCCACGTTCCAGACGCTGGCACCAACTCGACCACATTATAGTTCGTAGGAGACAACTTGCCAATGTTACAGACTGTCGCAGCATGCACTCTGCTGACTGCGACACAGACCATGCCCTTGTCCGCTGCAAAATCAAAATACAGCTCAAGAAATTCCACACAGCTCAACCCAAACCAGCACCCCGTATCGACACAACAAAAGTACATGAGCCTACATGTGTCGCCAATTTTCAACACTTACTGTCAGACCAGTTCAGCACTCTTCCAGCCACTGATGTTCCACAACATGCTTGGACGCGGCTCAAGACTACTGTGATGGACTCGGCATTGAAATCTTTTGGCAAATGTCACCGCACACAACCCGACTGGTTCCTGGAGTCCACCAGTACCCTGACACCAGCTCTAGAAGCCAAGCGCACTGCCAGACTGGCAGTCTCTCAGCGAAAGACAAGATCTTCTGTCGCAAACCTCACTAAGGCCAAGAGCAATGTCCAACGACTCACGCGATGCGCCATTCAAGCCTACTGGCAGAAGCTCAGCACTCGCATTGAGAACTGTGCCGACTTCGGCAACCTGCGCGGAATGTACAGCGGGATTAAAGAAGCTTTGGGCCCAGTCGCCAAGAAAACTGCTCCACTGAGCGGCCTGGATGGTTCACTCATTACTGACCTTCCCAGTCCACTAGACCGATGGGTGGAACACTACAGCTCTCTGTACGCCGACCCTGTGGATGTTGATGACTCAACATTAACTGTAGTACCTCAGCTCCCAGTGCTGGACGTGCTTGACACCAACATCACCCTGGATGAAGTACGTCGCGCTGTCCGCAGCCTGAAGAACAACAAATCACCTGGTACCGACGGCATCGCACCAGAACTGCTAAAGTACGGTGGTGACGTGCTTGAGACAGAACTGTTGTCACTCTTTCAGCTATGCTGGCAACAACAATGCATCCCCCAGGACCTGAAAGATGCCACCATCATCACACTGTACAAAAACAAAGGTGACCGCCATGACTGTAACAACTACAGGGGCATCTCACTGCTAAGTCTGGCTGGAAAGACCCTAGCTCGAGCAATCTTTCCACGATTACAAGTCCTTGCAGACCGCATCCTACCTGAAAGCCAGTCGGGGTTCAGACCCTTACGCTCCACAGTAGACATGGTCTTCACTCTACGCCAGCTCCAAGAAAAATGTGTCGAGCAGCAGAAACCCCTGTACATGGTATTCATAGACCTCACCAAAGCTTTTGACTACGTTAGCCGCTCGGGACTCTTCTCTTTACTCAAGCGTCTTGGCTGCCCTGATACCCTACTGACCATCTTGATGGCTTTTCATGATGACATGAAAGCATCAGTGCAGTTTGACAACTCCAGATCAAGGGAATTTGACATTCGTTGCGGGGTCAAACAGGGCTGCATCCTGGCTCCGACACTTTTTGGGATCTTCTTTTCAGCCCTGATTCGCCGCGCCTTCCCTGAACCTTCTGGTATCTTGATGCACACCCGGAGTGACGGTAAATTGTAAAATCCTATATGCGGATGACGCTGCAATCGTATCACACTCACTGGAAGAGCTTCAGTCAATGTGCACCTCCTTCTCAGCTGCCTGTCAAGATTTCCGCATGAAGATCAGCCTCGGAAAGACAGTAGTACTCGGCAAAAACACTGAAGATGCACCAGTGGTACTGACCGATAGCACGCCTCTCACAGTGGTCCAGAACTTCACCTACTTGGGCTCCACCATCTCCAACAACGGCTCCCTGGAAAAGGAGTTGGACAAACGCCTGGGTAAAGCCGCTACGACCTTTGGCAGATTACGCTCTCGAGTCTGGAACAACAAAAACCTGTCAGTAAGGCTAAAGGTGAAAGTCTATGAAGCCTGTGTTCTGAGCATTCTTCTGTATGGATGTGAGTCCTGGACGACATACCGCAAACAGGAACACCGCCTTCCACTTCAGATGCCTGCGTTCCGTCCTTGGAATCTCCTGGAAGGATCACATCCCCAATACCGTAGTATTGACACATACAGGTGCCACGGACATGTACACAATCCTTCGTGCACGCCGACTTCGCTGGGCTGGACATGTTCATCGGATGGATGACAGTCGCCTACCCAAACAAGTCCTGTACGGCGAACTAGCAAACGTCCCACGACCTCGCGGACGTCCCAAGCTGCGATACAAAGATGTCCTGAAGCGTGACCTCGCTGCCTTCGACATCCCTTCTGACTCATGGGAAGACTCTGCAGTAGACAGAAGTCACTGGAGATCGTCCATCAAACGTGGGAAAGAAATCGCCGCCACATCCTACATCAATTTCTGTGAAGAACGACGGGCCAAGAGGAAGCTGACCTCATCGTCGTCCACGACGGGATAGGCCAAGAGAGGTTAAGGAAATCGCAACGGTATCTCGGGTGGAGAGTAAGTATCTTGGGACCATATAGTGGTGTTTTAGGATGACGAGTTAGTATCTTGGGGCTATGTTATGGTATCAGTGTGATGAGTTAGTATCTTAGGGCCATGTCATTGTATTTCATGGTGACGAGTTTAATGTCTTGGGGCCTAGTAATGGTACTTCATTGTGACTAATTACTTCGCCACGGTATCTAGGGTGACAAGTTAGTATTTGGGGATCTCACTCTTGTATCTTAGGTTGACAAGAAGGTATCCGGAGACCTTGTCATTTTCCCCCTGCGTGATAAGTATATTGGAGCCTTGTAATGCTATCTCGAGAATGGTGGGTTTGTGTCTTACATGCCATGGGATCTCTGGATGAAGAGTTTGTATCTGGGGACCTCGCCAAGGTATCTCGATATGTTCAGTTAGTGTCTAGGGAACTCGCTATGGTATCTCGGGGGTGACGAGTTTGTGCCTTAGGCTACTCAATATCTCAGGATGACAAGGTAGTACCTTGGGACCTCACCATAGGCTCTTGGAGTGACGATTTAGTATCCGGGAACCTCACTATAGGTTACGAGGAGACGAATGAGTATCCTTGTATCTCGCCATGATATCCCAGGGTGACAAATGAGTAACTTGGGGCCGCGTAGCAGTATCTCGGGGTGACGAGCTAGTATGTTGGTGCCTTGTCATGGTCTTGCGGATGGTGACGAGTTTGTATTGTAGGTCACGCCATTATATCTTGAAGTGACGGGATATATATATATATATATATATATATAATATATATTTATATATATATACATATATATATAGTTGAACCTCGACATTATATCTTGGGGTGACGAGTGCAAGCTTTCGTTTGTAGCGACAAATAGTTGTGACATCCCTTGAAGGTATGAAGGTATCATACAAAGTGGTTTCATATGTTTGGCGGTTTCAGTTCAAATTTGTGTAATGTTGATCACCTTACTGGTTTAATCCTAATCTTGGAAAACGGAAATGTTTCTGCAGAGACACAGCTGACGGAGTTCTGTAGTTGTCTTCGCACTCGAGTAATTGTCGTAGAATTCGTTCGGTGTGAGAATGGAAAACAGCCTAGTATCTTGAAGAACCCTGTGGTGTCTCGCGATCATGAGTTAACATCTTTGGGTCTCGACAAGAATGTCGGGACGACAAGTTTGTATCTGGGATGCACATGTGGATACTCTGTAGGTCAATTTTCATGACTTGCTGCCCCATTTTGTAGTTTGGACTGTTCATTGCAATAACAGTCATGTAATTTGCATGCCTTCAGAAAATCGGAATATAATTATTAAGCAGGTTTGTGTTTGCCCTCGGGATTACTTTTCACTTTACCCGTTGCAGTGCAAAGATGACAGCTAATTGATAAAACAACTTTTCACTATAGCCAGTCGATGCTTGTTCATTACGTAACAATTATTAAACAGACGGCGTAGATAATTTTCCCCTGCATTTTTGTTTTATAACAGTTCGTGACACTTGTTCGTGACGTGAAGATTGTGATATACTGGCCAATCCCCAACAGACGTGACATGGTTGTTGTGAGCTCCAGTTATTTTCCGCCCAAAACGTTACTCAAGAAATGTTTCATTGAAACGACGGCTATATGTATTTTATCTAAAAAACATTGTTTATTAAATCTCATTTCGTATTATCAAAACTTATATATTTGGAACTTTCGTCGAAAGACGCTTTTTGACGCGAAGATCGTTATGGATGAATATGTTGCTATATAGGATATCGTCAGGTGATATGGCCGTATAGGAGGAAAA
This sequence comes from Heliocidaris erythrogramma, assembly GCA_025617745.1. NCBI lineage: Eukaryota > Metazoa > Echinodermata > Echinoidea > Camarodonta > Echinometridae > Heliocidaris > Heliocidaris erythrogramma. The sequence goes on along the minus strand of CM046860.1, from coordinate 12,263,792 downwards.
GTTATAAGATAGCTTAGGCGGAGGAGAATTTGGCATGGAAAACAGCCACCGGTCCACTCCTTTTCATTATGAAACTTTTTTGGGTCTGTCATGAGAGAAATGATACTTCTGGAAGTATCTTACCAGTGACTCTTGAATCGCATAAAAGAAAATTATTAAATTCAAAATTATCCACATGCACGTTTCATAATATCTGCCCTCTATCATATGTTTGTGGTCTGTCTCCATTGGCTTGACTTTTTTTCTGCAAATTAACGTTTTTTGACTATTTATGGTGGTTTCAGTTACATGGGGGTATCAGATGCTTTGTTCAATCTCCAAATAGCAGTGACAAGCACGACCTTTTTTTCGCGTGTTTCCAGACAACTAAGATGCCGAAGCTCATCAACTATTTCAATAAAACTTGGAAGGAACATATTGGATTCATGAACAAAGATAATGAATCAAAAGACTCGTATTTGAAAATGTTACGTTTGAAAGCCTTAATCGCAGCAGTCATAAGCTGCTTGGTCATTCTCGGTACTCTAGCGTTATTTTTGTATTACTTTTTACAGACTGGATTTGGTACTTGCCTGCCATGGATTTCTATAGAAATGTGAGGTGTCATGGGATTAGTTCATGTCTTTTCGACTGCATCATACGTATTAGTCAACTCTTTCGCAGCATTCATATGTCATGTCTTGACCACTCTCCTGAGACGATCTTCCACAGACTTTATAGACCACACTCAACGTTTTGGTGTAAACAGTATCTATCTCAACCAAATACGATTTCACATCTATCATGTATTCAGGCTCATCGAAATAGCAGAAGACATTTTCTCACCGATAGTTGGATTGGGATATGCCTTTTCAATTTCGAATTGTGTCCTCCTGCTGTACCTTGCGGTAGAGCCAAACCAACATGTCGACTACTACTTAAGCGTTCTCGTCTGGTCTGTCATCTATGCATACAGCATCATTCTTATTTCATACTTCACGGCTCAAGTACACACAGGTAATTTTGTTTGTAAAACTACGTAGATTATACATCTATAATAAGGGCCAATAGAACATTTGGAAATGAAATTACACGATAATAATTCCAAAAGAAAAATAAATGGCAAGTTTGGGCAATCAGGTATTCTTATGCCGGCTAAACCCGAAGCGTCATTTTTACGATCGACTGCGATCCGATTTTGTAGATAAATCGCAATAGCATTAAAATATGGGCATTTTAAGTAATAAAATCAACATAAATATGGTTTTCAACAATGATAGGAAAACTAAAATAGGGTTTTGGTGCACTGTCAGCGTTATACCCAGAATAATGGCCAAATCGGTTTCAAATCATACACAATCGTAGGACTGCTCTGACGTCACTACGACGCGGAGCCAATTTGGGCTTTCCGCCGATTAGAAAGCTCGATTTTACTATCTCTATGACTATTCCGAGGCTCAATCAAAAATATTTTATGTGTTTAAATGATTATATCAGATGCTATTGCATTTTCTTCTGAAAATGGATCGCAGACCGATCGTATAGTGTGAGACGGGCTGCATAAAAATTATGGCATAAACACACCGGACCTGCTATGACGCAATCTCGAGGTATATACGCAACTCACTGACGTAGTGTTGATGGCCTACCGCAAGGTTTCCGATTGGTCTGCAGTAGCATAACATTTGATTCACAAAATATTAGTGTTTGCTGCTTTCAGATTTCGTGTGAAAGGAAAACAAAATCTTTTAGAAGGAACAAAAACAAAAACAAAACAAAAGTGGGGCGGTATCTCATTTGTGGGTGGCTCATATGTTAATAGCGCTGCCGATGCACTATTTTTTTTGGTACTTAATGTGTACTGGGGATATGCCAAATTGAGTGCCCCTTGCCCCTTCCCCTCGATCCGGCATTGGTAGGCTATTATTTCTCTGCCACCTGCCACCTAATTGGAATATTACTTTTCGTGCATACAAAAGTCATGAATACACGCATTAAATAAGTAGGTGTTTATACTTGTGATAATGAACAAAATCATTTTGTCCTGTCTATTTTGTAACAAAGTGATTTTGTTACAAAATAGAATGGACAAAATTATTTTGTCCTATCCATTTTGTAACGCCTTTTAGAATGAAGATCATTATGGATTAAATATGTTGCGGCAAAGGGACGGATTACGATAGCTTGGACAGAGGAGAAGTCGGCATGGAAAACAGCCACCGGTCCACTCTTATTCATCATGAAAGTTTTAGGGGTCTATCATGAGAGAAACTATACTGCTGCAAGTATCTTACCAATAACTTTGGAATCGCAAGACAATGTTCCAAATTACATCCCATGTTCATAACATCCGCCCTCTATTATACCTTCGCCGTCTGCGTCGTTTGGTTTGACTGTTTCTTGGACAAAATTCAGCTTCTTCTTCGCTCGTGTACAGACAAGAAAATTTCCAAGTTTATCAACTTTTTCAAGAAAACTGGGAAGGAACATGTTCAATTCATGAACAAAGATGACGAATCAGAAGATTCGTCTTTAAATATTTTTCGTTTGAAGCATTAATTGTAGCAATCATAAGCTTCTTGATCCTCGTCGGTACCATAGCTTTAGACTCATATTTTGTTTTTCAGAACGGATCTCATTTTTGCCGCCATGGACTTCAAAAGAAATGTACGGTGTCATGACAGTCGTACATTTCTATTCAAATGCATTATACATGTTCGTTACCTCATTCTCGGCATTTATATGTCATATCTTGACCACTTTCCTCTCACGATTTTCCCGAGAGTTTAACGATCACACCAAAAGTTTTGGCACGAACTGCGTGTACTTAAACCAAATACGGTTCCACCTCTATCATGTGCTTAGACTCGTCGAAATGGCAGACATTTTCTCACCGATAGTTGGATTTGGATATGCACTTTTGCAATTCCCAATTGTGTCCTGCTTCTGTACCTTTCTATAGAACCAGAGTGGGCGGGGGGGGGGCACTAACAGAAAGGGACACTTTTTGGGGGGGGGGGGAAGGGCACTAAAAGGGTGAAAACAAGGCGGAAAATGCCACTTTGAGACATTAATATACCGCTACATTCTGATTAGTACACTATCAAGGATCATTTTCGACACATTGTTTATGTCTTATCATTGTTCTAGATTAAAAAAAAAACTTTGCAGTTTAGTGTAATCGTCTGATTATTCAAAATATTGAAAATATTTTGAATAACAGCGATTTCATAATATGATAAGAGAATGGTAAATGCGAGCGAGCTTTGGAAAATTTTTAGAAAAAAATGTCCTGCTTCCTGTTATGATTTAGGGGCACTGCTCATTCTTGTATAACTTAGGGAATTGTGCCCCTCCTGCCCCCTGCTCCAGTGTCATTGTGCTGATATCAGTAGTCTATTATTATGAAGCCTCTCTGATTATTTGGAGCTAGGTAGGCCTATACGGCCTATGACGTCAAGAGTTCAAAGTTGAAAGTGTAATTACGAATACAGTAGGCCTCGACCTACTACTACTTTCATTTGCTCAAACTTTACTCTGTCAGCTCCAACCCGTCAAAAAAAAAATCCAATCAATGATAAAATAAACTTCCGTGGAAAATATATTAAAAAATGAAAAAAAAAAGTTTCTATATGAAAATCAATCCGGTGGCAAAGCTGGAGAAAAAGAACCCGGCACGCGAGGCGAAGTGGTCGATCGATCTAATTTGCATAAACTATGCAAATAAGGCAGAGATCGAGGGTACACGTAATTTATATGGACATGAATAGAGCGTGCGTGCACTAGCCTATTTTGATTGGGCGGTTCTCGGCAGTGAACCTGAGCGTTGCTATGTGCGCTTTTCGATTCGAGTTCAAGAGGTTTTGAAACTGTTTTTCTACCCCAGATCTTTATCATTTCAAAGTAAAACAAAGCAAACCACTATGTCAAATGTATAATTCGAATCAGTAAGGATTTATGTTTATTCATGTAGTAATGAGTGAAATAAATAGTGTAAAAGTGGGCTGGTCTCTTCGATTTTCTCAGACCGCATATCTCAAACTTGCTAAAACGTCGGAGCTTTCGCGCTTTTGACACTGGGAAAGGAACTTTTTTTTTCCCCTTCTCCCTTTTGGTACATTTCTTTGTTTTTCCTTTTTTCTGTACTCTTCTCTTTCCTAAAACATTGTATAGTTCTTTTGTTTCCCCTTAATCTATCCTCTTCTCTCTCAATGGAACGAATTTTTCCGCGATATGACTAAACAGTTGTGTACAACAACAAAAAATACGCGACTGGGGCACGTGCCACTTGCCCCCCCCCCCCCCCCTCCTCCCGTAGATATGCCACTGAAACGAATAACATTTGTTATCAAACACAAACAAATGTTCTTATAAGCTACTGTAAACGTTAAACTTGATTGGATTAGAGCAAATTTTTCATAATTAGAATAGATAAATATCTAAATAGTAAAATTCAACTTCCTCAGGGGGTATTTCATAAAGCAGTTCATAAGTTACGCACGACTTTACGCACGACTGGTGGTCAGTTCTTGTACTAAATGATTGAGAATCTGATTAGTATAGCAGCCAAGAACATGTTCCAGTTGTTCGTAAAGTCATTCGTAACTTTACGAACAGCTTTTATTATGAAACACCCCAGGCATAGATTAAACCGTCAATAACAATAATGTCTCCGCCGGAATGCGAAAGCGTCATGAGCAGTATAAAACTTTAATACACAATGAAACGAACGCGCTGTACATGGCCAACGATTACATTAATATTTTACAAAAATATATGAGCATCAAGGCAGAATAGTAAATATTTGATCATAATTTTTTTAGGGCATAGTTTGTAAGCGACATCGGAGTATATAGGTACAATATATTAAATATGTATAGGTATATAGGTAGGGAAAATAATACTATTAGAAAGAAAAAAGGGGCACTGATCAGAAGTAAAAGGGGCACTTAAAAAGAGATATTTATCAGGTGAAAAGGGCACTTATCATAAGGGAAAATTGTACTATTAGAATGGAAAATGGGCACTAATCAGACGAAAACAGGGACACTTGTCGGATTTCAAAGGGGACGCATATCTGGGCAGAAAAGGGGCACTTATCAGAAGGTGAAAATGGCACTTATTAGAAAGAAGAAGGGGCAGTCATACAAAGAAAAACGGTTAATTATCAGAGGCGAAAAGGGGCACGTATAAAAAAGGAAAATTGTACTATTAGAACGGAAAATGGGCACTAATCACATGAAAAACAAAGACACAGATTTCAAAAGGGGAAGTAATGTCTGAAGTTAAAGGGGGCATTTATCAGAAGGTGAAAAGGGCATTTATCAGAAAGAAGAAGGGGCGCAGTTATACGAAGCTAAAGGGGCACTTATCAGAAGTGAAAAAGGGCACTTATCAGAAGGAAATTGAACTATTAGAACGGGAAATGGGCACTAATTAGACGAAAAAGTGCAATTATTAGAAAGAAAAAAGGGTACTATACGAAGAAAAGGGGGCACTTATCAGCTATGAAATGGGGCAATTTTCGTAGATAAAAAGGAGCTCTTTTGGGGTACTTGAAAAAGTACCCCAAAGTACCCAAAAGTACCCCTCTGTATAGAACGAAACCAACCGGTTGAGTACTACGCAGCCATTTTCCTGTGGTTTTTCCTCTATGCATCCAGCATCGCTCTGATTTCATACTTTACCGCACAAGTACACACAGAGGTAGTTATTACGTTCATCAGGGGAAAAAAATAATTTGTAAATTTCCCAAAATAAACATTTCTACGAGGAAAATTCAAAAAGTGAACTAGAGCTGGAGACAATTTGTGACAATTTTTAAGTAATGTAAGAAATTATTTGGGGTATAGTTTTGCTGGGAAATATGGAAATCATTACAAAAAAGAAATACTGGTTATTTTACGGTTAAATTGTGCCGTCCGTAATCCAAGTTAAGCTTTATCATGATCAGTAAAAATATATTTGTGGGCAATGAGGAACTTTCTTTCGTATTTCCTATCTTTTGTAAAGGATTGTCACGCCATCAAGCTTTGCTTATGTGACACTCTTTCTTTATGATTCATTTAACTATACATTGTAATTACTTTACTTGATAATGTATTAATATTTGTTTATTATGTTGTAATCAGTTTGCAAAATATGTTTGAAGAAAAAACATAAAGAGAAATAAATAAATTAAAAAAACGATCCAATACAAAGCAATTTCCGCCTCAAAAAGACCTTTCAGTTTTAATGCCTTAAATGGCTAAATAGTAAGTAACCTTTAACTATAAACTTCTTTCTGGTACACATTTATACTGTATGTTTGTCAGTTTTGTGGCATATGATGACGAATAGTTTACAGGATATACTAGAGTACATGCATTACAGGTTTTAGATTAATACTGGTCACTTATGCCTCCATGGAAGCCATAACCATATTCACAATAAATTTTGTAAATATATTGGAAAATCCTCCTGCCGCAAGGACTTGACGAGGCCTCCCAAGGGCTTTACAAAAATGCGTTATCATGACAGACAACTTATTATTATCATTAAAGGATTACGTCCATGAAGAGTACGGCAAAACGGTGGTTCATTTCTCTTCCTGTGACCGCTGAATGCACACGTTCAATTAAATTCGATGCTCGGCATGACAGTTATATGAACTAGCTCGGATTTCACCGGCCGGATTCACTATTTGACATAGTAATGGATGTCAATACTGATTGAGAATAAACAAACCTACCTAGTCAGGAACATCACTATAGCACTTGGAATATCGGATCAAATTATCCGAGGAGTCAGCCGAATATTTTGGATTTACAACGGTCACCAAATTTGGCGTTTTGTCGACAATAATATTTTAAAATAATCCAAATTTGCCCACATAATTTTACAAGGGGGCCGGGGACGTCGCTCCTCACACCAACTCTGTGGACGCCATTGCACTGCATCGCTTTCATGGAATTGTTCTTCGGCTGTGCAGGAGATATCTTAATTCTGCAAACGTTACACATACGAGTGTATATTATTAGCACGGTATTTCTCTTAGGAGCAGGAGGTGGAAGCAATGGCGATGTCAAGAAAACAGGCAAATCATAATCCTCAGGGTTCTGATGATATTCCTAGCATTCATGCCGAATTACTTTGGGATGAGGTGGCCCGCCCACTTAAAATGGTTATGATTATCTTCGGCCTTTATAATGAAAAGGAAACGAGAAGGATTCGTTCTGAATCCGAATTCAAAGACACGATTTTATTTTTTTGGCTTCCCAGGATTTACCATGTGTTGGTAGTTTTATTTCTATGGTACAATTTCTTGCGGGCGGTCGTTTCCTTTTGGATAATCAACACTCCGGACTTTATCTACGACAATATTTCCATTTGCGCTTGGGGATTTCTTGTTGCCGCAAATAATACGATTTTCCTGAAAATTTGTTACAGAAGAGATATGTTACAACTCGTTGCAAATCAATCGAAGCTCTGTTTCCTCCATCTTCAAACGTCTGAGAAGGAGGGTTTAAAGAAAGATTGCATCAAGCCATCTTGGATGAAATACCGTTCATTTGCATTAGCTGGAACTGTTGTCGGACTATGTGCAGTATGCCTCAACACTACAGCAATGCTGTATATGATCTACGGTACCAATGAGGCTTCGATATCTTACAGGATGTTCTGCTTACCGTGGTATTCAGGTCTGGCGTGTGGCGTTTCTTCGGTTTTTGCAGTTTACGGCTCGGCAGCGTGGATCTTTGCAATGGTATTCATTGCCTTCATCTGCCGCATCCTGTCTGGCCAGCTTATGCAGTTGACCCATGAATTTACTGAGACTTTTGAGGGAGTTAAAACCAACGAGGCAAAACTTCTAGACTCATTTCGGCGAAATTTCAGTATCCTGTGCCTATCTGTTGAACTGGCAGACAAGATGCTGTCGCCGCTCATCGCTGTAGCGTACTGCGCCAACATTCCTGTTATCATATTCTTATTGTACCAGATTTGGTACCAGGTTTATGATGCCGAACTGTTCTATGTATTGATTACCTCATTCTGGATCATTGGAAACATCGCAAACATAGGCGTCATTTCCTACTTCGCTGTCACTGTGCACGAAAAGGTAGGTTAAAATGCCTTTGAGTATTCTAAAGCATGATAGCAAAACTCCTCAGGTATGCTTGTTTAGTTCAATTCTCGCTACCTCAAATATGGAATTTTCGACGTAGAGGGAAATATTATGCATGGCCTGGTCCGCATCTTCGTCAACTTCACTTCCGGTCCGTATTGAAATACTACGGCTTATGAATAAAATGAGTGCTAAAATGCTTAATTTCTGTTCACATGACATAAACCACTCAAATTTTGAAAATGCAACCAATTGTCTCAATAAATCATGATGGTATCTTTTCAAACATGTTAATTTATACTCAAACTCGAGGATTTTTGTAATACCTGTGTACACTTTCAATGCAAAAAGACTTGTTGACCCAATCGGGATATTGTCAGCACTGCGCATGCGTGGTTTGCCTGACAAACGCCATCTGTTGGCGAAATTGCGTATTTGGGGTAGCGAGAATTCAATTTGATTTATGCCACGTTGAACAATATATGAGTCAATAGGCCTATGGCCGGACGTATGTATAGTGACGGTTGTGAATGATGTTATTATACAGATTTTATGTATGCACCCATATGCACCCATATGTTTGTGGAGATTGCCATGTCAGTCTTCTGTCAAAACTCGATTTTCGAACAAATCCAAAAATTGAATTCATGGCGAACACTGGCGCAACGATGTACACAAACCATTCAATGCGGACGGAACATTACTTACAACTATACAGGCGCAGCTGCGACGCAGAATTCACTATCAGTAGATACATGTGTACTTACTGTTCACTACTTGCTGTAGCTTAAATTCTTTTGAATTCACCAATCAGTAGGAGTAATGTAGTGAAAAACGCTTCGCTTGTACCGGCCTAAAATCAGGGATGGCGATTATTTTTTTTGATTTAAAAAAAAAAAAAAAAAAAAAAAAATCGGATTTATTTGATTTAAATCAGATTTCTTTTATTTAAATCGGATTTTTAAAAAAAATTTCGGATTAAAAAAAAAATTCATCAGAAATAATGTTCAATTACAAAGAAATCTTACCCTAAGAATAATAACATAAATCTTTATATCTTATCATAAATTTTACTCCTAACATTGTTCTTCACATTATGTTTTGTAATTATAAGCCCAATTAAATATATGAAGTTACCAACAAATCAAAATCCATTTGAGAAATAATTAATCTCAATGAATAAATTTCCCAACATACATACGTACAACAACCTAGGGAATACCCATTAAATAGAGAAAATGTTCCCATTGGGGATTCCCATTAAAGTCGAGAAAATTCCCCCAAATTTTGTGCGCACTTTTAAGCACGCAAATGATATTCTATTTTCGTCCCCGGTTACATTGCCAAAAAAAGACGTCCCCCCCCATCCTCTGTAGGCCTACATGCATTCTGCCAATAACATCATCATGTAGAAGCACATGCCAGTGCACAATTTTTATGCAATAAATGCTCTTAATTATATTTAGAACAGCCATTTCTTTACCCCTGGTTACATTGCACAAAAGACGGCTCTGGGCCATCTTCTTTCAAAAGGTGGTCCATATGCCATTCGATTTTTTGAATATCAAAATAATGGAAAAGGTTTTTTTGTCACCTAGTTACATTGAAAAAGACAGAGAAGGCCTCTTTTTTAGCTGAAAAAGCCATCTTTTTGGGCAATGTACAAACTGTCGTAGTAATATACCTATTTGTGACATTTAAATGGTAATGTTTATTTGAGTTTTACAAATTGTTATTAAAGCTCTTCCATTGCGAGGGATGCGAAACTTTTGTTATTATTCAAAGCACTGAACATAAAATGAACTGTCAGTGTTGGAGAGCAATATATGAGACAGCTTTACAACAGTTAAAAGTATGACTATATACTACATTATGTTATAGTGATGTTTACAAAATGTTCTCTAAAAAAAAATCTGTTACATTTTGTAATAAATGTAATAAGAAAGATATATGAAACATGTTTCACTGATAGCCGACAATAAATTGAAATTTTAAAAGAAAAACTTTACATACATGTACATGTACAAAATTGAGTCTCTGCTGATCACGTACTTATCTTTGATTCTTTCTTTTTTAAATTCAATTTATTGAAGTCCATTTAAAAAGTAAAAAAAAAAACCGAATCAAACATATAGAATATATATTGAAGCATTGAACCGACCAACAAAAAAGAGAGCCTAAAGAAAAGTAGAATATAAAAGACAAGAATAATAAGCACACAATAGATATTTACAGCACATAAAATAATGGACATGAAATGGGAAACTGCAAAGAACAAAATAAATGTACAGTCGAGGCAGTCCCTAGTAAAATACCTAAATTTGTACTGATGAAAATTATGAAAACATAATGATAAAAGGAATTGGATAAATTAATTTTGTAGCAGAGTCAAGTGATTTTGAATTCCTTAAGTTTTGATTTATTAAAAAGAATTTAAAAATGAAACATTTCTGATAATAATGAGGAAGAGGGTTCCAAATAAAAGGTCTTTTGTATTTAAAAGAAAAAGAAAAAGAAGATGCTGTGTTTATACAATCTTCAATACAATAATTTTCAGGATTTCTAATGTTATATCATGCATTACTGTTTTACATTTAACCATCTTGGCAAGATGGCAATTCGTTGTGTTATGTAAAAACCATTAATTCAATACTAACAGTATTGATTCAATTGATAGATAGTGAGAAATTTAAGTTAAAAAAAAGTGGTTGTGAAGGAGCAGTAGACCTATAGGCTAGCCAGACATTGAACACATTCTTACATACTTTTTTTGCAATTTCAACAATCGAATGATCCTAGAAGGATATGTGTTGGCCCAGACAACATGGCAATACATTAAATAAGGTAAAATTATTGAGTTGTACAGTAAAATGAAAATATGTTCTGGCAAGAAGTGGCGCAGTTTGCTGGTGACATTAATATTCCTTGATATTTTGTTTGATATAGCTAGTATATGTTCATTCCATGATAAATGTTTATCTACAAATAACTCATAAAAGAATTGTGGATTGCACACGTTTTATGATTACATTATTCAATCTTATAGACCTACTTAGATTACTTAATAAGTTATCTGTAGTTGAACTTTCACTATACAGTGAAAGTAGATCTATATAAAACTAGACTGAAGTGTTTGGGACAACTTATTATATGTTGCCAACAACAAACTTTTTGTTAATTATTTGTACATGTTATAATAGAAGTGATTTAAATCAACATGATTTAAATCCGCTAACCCTGCCTGAAATAAAAACAAAACGCTCGTCAAAACCTTTGGCGAACGGGCACTTTTTCATGCTTGTGTCATGCTTGTGGGGGTACAAAATACAATAGGAGAAGTGCTTGCGGGGTACAAAATACAATAGGACAAAACAATTATAAGTTCCCCACAAATCAATGTGTGTGAGGGTGTGTGTGTGTGTGTTTACGGGAATGAGGGTGGCATAACTAACTTTATTTTGACATCCAGAAACGTGTTATGCGAAAAATAACGTTAAATAGAAGTAAAATTATTACAGCTATTCAGCGAAACCTGGGAGCTAAATGAAATTATGAAAAAAAAATGCTGATTATATTGGGTAGGGATGTAATAATAATAATAGTAATTAAACATTTTTATATAGCGCATAACATATAGGCAAAATTGCATGTCTCTATGCACTTTAAGAATAGAAAACGAGAAGTTTGTACAAGAAAAGGAAAAATGCACCGGGTTCATGTTTCTGACTATTCATAAGTGGTAAAAAAATACGTTTTCAAGGTACTGATGAAGGTATCATATGTTCCTATAATTTTGAGTTGTTCTGGCAATTTGTTCCACCAAATAGTGGCTGCGTATGAGAAAGACCTTTCCCCGTATGACTTTGTCATGGTTTGTGGAACACAAAGCAGAGACTTGGCACTGGAATGTAGCATTCTTTCTGGTTTATATGGAGTTAACAATTAACTAAGATAAGATGGAGGTAGTTGTTGTTAATAAAAGTATCTTAAACTGGATACGAGACCTAATGGGTAACCAATTGATGCAGATCTCTTAAGACTGGTGATATTGACTCATGCTTCCTTGTCCGTGTAACAAGTCGTGCTGCAGAATTTTGAAGGAGTTGTAATCTTTGTATTTGAGAAGATGGAAGACCAAAAAGCAACTATTACAGAAATCGAAATGGCACATAACGAAAGCATGAATTAATCGTTCAGTGGTTGATTTGTCTAAAAACCTTCGAATTTTACCAATTTTATATAACCCAAATGATGCTGACCGACATTTATGTGAGACAAAATTTTCAAATGTAAACTTATCGTCAAAAATAACACCTAGATTTCTGCATGTTTTAGTTGTATGAACAAGAGTGCCATTTATGTTCAATGTTAATATTGGATTGCTTGATCTATGGCGCGAAGACAGCTGAAGAAATTCAGTCTTAGTATCATTGAGCTTTAACCCATTTACTTGAGACCACTCTTTGATATTTGTGCAGTAACATCAACAACATCATTTATCTTAAATGCAATGTACAGTCGTGTGTCATCTGCATAAAACATCTTATGAATGTTATGAGTGTCAAATTATGCTTTCTAATGGAGATGTATAAAGAGTGAATAAGATCGGGCCTAATACGGACCCTTGAGGGACCCCTTGAGAGATGGTTTTTGTGGATGACCGTTCTTTTTTTCCAATCACTACAGTTTGAGTGCGCTGGGATAGATAGGACTCTATCCAAGCAAGTGCTAGATCACTTATTCCAAAACGAATTCTCAAACGTTGCAACAAGATATCATGCTTAATGGTATCGAACGCGCTTGAAAAGTCTAGCAGTACCAAGATGACTTCTCCTTGGTCAAGGGATAAACGGATGTCATCAGTTACTCGCAAAAGAGCAGTTTCAACGCTATGAAATGAGCGGTAACCTGGGGAGCGTTTCATGTTATAAGCTACTGAAATCCTTGCATCTGATTGGCTGAGAGCAAATTTGTCGGATAAAATATCTGACAAGTCCTTTCATGAAACGCCTCCAGGTCTGTTTGTGACTTTGCATACGCGTTCTCACACTCTCACAGCCACGCCTAAGCCCGACCACCACTAACACGCAGGCGGTAAACGACAGAATGCTTTTGAATAGTGCAAGATTGGACTGTTACGGTCTTCTGTAAAATACTAGCCATAACTTCTAAAGGCAAGTGCGAATTTGATATTTTTAGATAATTGGCAGTGCTAAAATGAATACCAGAAGCTGTAATAACTGTCAAGTAGAAACCTAGTGTCTTATTTAGATAATGAGATATTCGGTTTATTACGATTCCCACTAACTCAGGCCTCAAGACGCGGAATATGAGAGTTTAATCCGCCCTCAATGAGGATCATCCATCGATAGCGTACTAGTAATGAATCTTCAATGCTTGTGATCACTCAACGCTTTCAAAGTGACAGGTACCTTTCACAAATTACATCAGTAAGCCACTGTATTGTGTACCTTGTTCTGATATGTCATATCGGACCGGTCCGAAGGTTCGTTTACTCCAATCGTTACAAATACCATTGTAAAGCGCATTGAAGTGTTCACGTAATGCGCTATATAAATGTAACATATTATTATTATTATTATTATTACTCCGAAGGTTCGTAATGTCGAAAATGAAATAGAGTTCATAATTCCGAAAATGAAATAAGGTTCACAATTCTGAATATTCATAATTCCGAAGGTTCATAATTACAAAAATATAGTAGAAACCTACATCATTTTTTCGAAATAACGAACCTTCAGAATAATGAACCCTATTTCATTTTCGGAACTTTTTATGAACCCTTTTTCATTTTCGGAAATACGAACCCTGTTTCAATTTCGGAATTATGAAACCTGGTTTGGGAATTGTTTCGGAGTGATGAACCTTCGGATTAACGAACCTTGGGAAGATGAGTACCCCCGTAATATCAAGCAGCTTTGTAATTGGGGCGAATCTTAAGTTACAAATTTCGTTTTATATTCACCCTTTTCAAATATAGGTTTTCCCGCCCAATTTCGTCAAAATTGCATCCGATTTAAGGATGCGATCATTCAATTTCGAGCGAATTTGAATGATCACCGAGGTCAACATTCAAAAAGCTAACTAGTTCATTCAATTTAATTTTATTAGCATGCGATTTCATGATTTTCTCACATAAACGTGTAAAAAGCGCGTTCAAATTAAAAATGCACGTAAAATGCATTCAAATTCGCACCAGCACTGATGACCTGATGAACGTTAAGGAATTCAAATTCACGAATAGGCAGGCAACTTTAGCATTTGGGCAGTGTTTTTCGTTACTGCTTATATTCTTTGTAATCTGCATCTGTTTGAATAAATTATGCAAACTATATGCACCTTGAAATGGGACATTTGCCTTATATTGAACTTTCTCATTCCTTTGACAAACCGTCATCGAAGCAACAGCTCATATAACTCCACTTTCATAATTTATACATATACAATCAGGCCCCTGGGAACGATTTTGTTACTGGGGGTGCTGTGAGCAGACTAAAAAAATGTTTTTGGTATGCATGTTGCTTATCTATGAATGGCGCCCGATCAAGGTGCTTAAGTGCAAGGGCAAGTGTCCCCATATAAAAACTGGGGGTGCTACAGCCAGCGGCGGATCCAGGATTTTGTGATATTCACAAGAGTTTGGGGTCTCTTTTTAACTCCAAAAATCTCTGACAAGCAAAACAAAAAAATAGTCATGAGAATTTTGCTGGCTATACAGCACCCCCTACAGCACCCCCGCATCCTCAGCCTTCTATGGGTGCTGTGCACCTCCTTAAAAAATTCTGGGGGTGCTGCACCACCCCCAGCACACCCGGCTCCTATATAGGGGCCTGTATACAATTCATTTATACACGACTATGGCGGCGGCTCGAGGAGAGTACATGAATATCTCGAATACGGACATGATTAGGTTGGCTGAAGCAATTGGCAACCAGCAAGACTCCCTAGAACTGACCGACACTATAGGAATAAACATGAAATCTATATCTATCTATATCTATCTATTCTATATTACTAAAAAAATGGATTCTGTCTGTCTGTCCGGCTATGCGTTTCGCCATCTGTTGACGCATTGAGTTGAAAGTTGGTATAGGGATAGGTGTTGGGTCCACGAGGTTTGTGGCGCACTTTTCGTGTTGATCCGAGAGGTCAAAGGTCATCTAGGGGTCAAATAGGGTCAAATCTTAACCGAAAGTGCTATGGAGTTGAAAGTTGGTATAGGGATAGGTGTTGGGTCCACGAGGTTTGTGGCGCACTTTTCGTGTTGATCCGAGAGGTCAAAGGTCATCTAGGGGTCAAATAGGGTCAAATCTTAACCGAAAGTGGTATGGAGTTGAAAGTTGGTATAGGGATAGGTGTTGGGTCCACGAGGTTTGTGGCGCACTTTTCGTGTTGATCCGAGAGGTCAAAGGTCATCTAGGGGTCAAACAGGTTCAAATCTTAACCGAAAGTGCTATGGAGTTGAAAGTTGGTATAGGGATAGGTGTTGGGTCCACGAGGTTTGTGGCGCACTTTTCGTGTTGATCCGAGAGGTCAAAGGTCATCTAGGGGTCAAACGGGTTCAAATCTTAACCGAAAGTGCTATGGAGGTGAAAGTTGGTATAGGGATAGGTGTTGGGTCCACGAGGTTTGTGGCGCACTTTTCGTGTTGATCCGAGAGGTCAAAGGTCATCTAGGGGTCAAATAGGATCAAATCTTAACCGAAAGTGCTATGGAGTTGACAGTTGGTATAGGGATAGGTGTTGGGTCCACGAGGATTGTGGTGCACTTTTCGTGTTGATCCGAGAGGTCAAAGGTCATCTAGGGGTCAAATAGGGTCAAATCTTAACCGAAAGTGCTATGGGGACCAAAGTTGGCATGTGGGGTGAAGTTAGGTTAGCGAAAATTTTGGCGCCGATTACAAGGTCATCCGAGGTCATTTCAAGGTCAAATGGTAGGGAATGTCCTATGGGGGGGACCAAGGATGAGATTTGTTCATTTGCAAAGTCTGAGAACCGCGTACGTCCGAGAACCGCGTATGTCCGAGAACCGCGATCCCCCGGGTAATCGGCTAGTATGATTAAAATAAACTTTGAAAATGAAAGTTTGAAAATGAGAAAGAAACTGAAAAGGGTTGCATATGACGTGAAAAAAATGAGGTAAGAATTACATAGAACTACAGAACGCGCTTATGTTAATTGAATTCGAAAGTTCAAAGTGCGAAGGTGTGTGCCGATAAATGAAATTGAAATTGGTATTTGGGACGAAATTGAACGTCTATCCAGCTGGCGCGAAATTGAATGACAACTTCGCGTCGTTAAATTGAATGGATTTCTCTCTAAATTGAATTAAATAAAATTTAAAAGGAATGATATAAAAGGAAATTGAATGCTCAAAGAATGAAAATGAAACATGAGAGCAGAGAGTTGACGAAAATTGTTCGAACTTGAACGCCCATTCATGAATTCGAATGCAACTGTGATGAAATTGGACGGGGAAACCTAATATACAAACATAAGTCCTGCTTCGTTTTCTTATCTGTGATATGATATGAAGCTTCCAAGCTTTGATTGATTTTCCCAATGCGTTCTATATTCTACCTTTCATAAGTGACAACATAATTGAAGACCTGTATAACATACAGCTATATTTATGATACGTGCATACTTGGTTGTATGAGGAGGCGATAGGGGGGGGGGGGGGGGCTTGGGCCTGCAGCCCCGATCCTTTTTTTTCACGGTCACCTCATATTGAGGCAGTAATATATATATTTATATATATATATATCAGTGGCGTGGATACCAACACACCTTCTATTGTTAATGGGAGGATGAGGAATAGATCATCCCCCCACTAACAATGGATAATTATGCGTGTCTACGCCCTTGACATATATAATCTTGTCATATTTCACTCTGATAAAGTGCCTAAGTGTCAAAGTATTGATATTCGGGCGAGAGACAGCAGCCCCCGTGTGCAATTATGATTATATTTTCCTCAACAGTTTCTAATAATGGATTCTTGTTTTAAAACATGATTCAACGCTGCAACCTTGGCTGTCACTTTACATGTCTTTTCAATTGGTGAAACGTCGAACTTAATGTTTTCCGGTGGATTCATTAAATTTTAAATTTACGCGATCAATTTCTATGATGACAAAACGTGACAGGTAGATGGAATCACTCATTTTTCACTGATGTTGTTCTCTACAGTGCGTATCAAAAAATACACACTGGGGAAAATCCTTCAAAATTTTATGAACTATTCAAAAGTAGCAAGTGCTATTAAACTCAACCGTAAAAAATTTCCATACTTGTATAATCATTCGATTGAACAAACCCTCACCAATCTATATGTACAAAAAACCTCCTACATATCTTATGACTTTTTACAAACATAATTATGGAGGACTGTTTTCTTCGAATCTGTGTACTTTTTTTACACGCACTGTACATTGATAAAAAAATTATATTTATTGTTTTCCATCGATTCATATCGATTGATATGTTCCTTACATGTAATAGTGAAAGTCTTAGAAAGGCTTCTATGTCATGCATGCACCATCACATCATTTGACGAAAGAGAGGCATGCAGTTAAGACAATGGAAGTAGGAGAAAGATTGAGAGAACAGGCAAATCAGAATCGTGGCGAAGCGAAACACATTCTTAGCGCCGATGCCGAATTGCTCTGGAACGAGGTAGCTCGTCCGCTTAAACTGGTAATGACCATTTTTGGCCTTTATCATGAGAAGGGAATGAGAATAGTTCATTCTGAATATGCATTAAAAGACAAGGTCTTATTCTTCTTTGTTCCGAGGATTTACCATATTTTGGTTGTTCTCTTTCTCTGGTACAACTTATTGCGAGTCGTCGTTTCCTTTTGGATGATCGATATTGAATTAAACTACGACAACGTCTCACTCTGCGCGTGGGGATTTCTTGTTGCCGCAAACAACACGATTTTCTTTAAAATTTGTTACAAGATTGATATCGTACCATTCATTGCAAATCAGTCGAAGCTCTGTTTCCTACCACTGGAAACGTCTAACAACAAGTCTTTAACCAAAGATCACATCAAGCAATCATGGATGAAATACCGTTCATTTGCATTAGCTGCGACTGTTGTTGGAGTGTGTTTATTATCCATAAACACTGCGGCCGTGCTGTATATGGTGTATGGTACCAGTAAGTCATCGATATACTCCAGGATCATATGTTTACCATGGTCTTCTGATCTAGCGTGTGGCTTTTCTTCGGTCTTTACAATGTATGGCTCAGCATCATGGATCTTTGCCATGGTATTTATTGCCTTCATCTGTCATCTCCTGTCTGGTCAGCTTGCGCAGTTGACCCATGGATTTACAGAGACGTCTAGAGGTGTACAGAACTTTGAGGCGAAGCTCCTAGACTCATTTCGTCGAAATTTCAATATCCTGTGCCGATCCATCGAGCTTGCAGACGAGATGTTGTCGCCGCTTATCGCTGTAGCTTACTGTGCAAACATTCCTACAATCATATTCCTATTGTATCAGATCTGGTACACATTTCGTGATGCCGAGTTATTCTATGTTTTGATTAACTCCTTCTGGATCATGGGAAACATCATGAACATAGGTCTCATATCCTACTACTCTGTCACTGTACACGAAATGGTAAGGTAATCGGCGAATTTTCTGCCCGTGTTGAGCGGTTTTAACCGTCATATCAAACCATAACGCATGACGGATATGAGGATGCTTGTCTTTAGTAGTGATTACAAAATGTGATCCTGTTGGGTCATGTTTTGATTAAACGCATAGGCGAACGGGTTGACTCCTTTTTCTAGTTTCTGAAATAACACATTCTATGGTCGTAAAATGTTATTTCATCACACAGTTACATAGTTAAGATATAGAAATTGCATATTACAGCACCTCCCTGCTCGAATATGACATTTTTTGGTTTTGTTTGTTTTGTGTTTGTTTGTTTGTTTGGTTTTTTTTTTTTTTTGGGGGGGGGGGCTACCCCTCCAAAAGTCGCTGAGTGGGGGGGGGGGGGGGGCTTATCAGATCCCTCAATGATTCTCTGACAAGCAAAAAAATAATAATAAAATAAAAAGGTTTTCGCCAACCCTCAAAAACTCGCTCTGTTGGGGGGGGGGGGGGGGGGGAACAAGAGAAAAAAAAGGGGGTTTCCGCCGGGTTTGCAACCCCGCCACTACCCGATAGGCTTTCTTTTTTCTGTCAAAAGTTATGGGGGGAGTAATCAGATGTTGTCCTCCATAATATTCTGACAAGGAAAAAAAAAAAGGGGGGGGGGGGGGGTTTCGCCGGGTTTGCAACCCGCCACTAGCCGATAGGCTTTTCTTTTTTCTGTCTAAGTTTGTCGGGGGGGGGGGGCGCTATTGATCTACTAGGTTTTTCAGATAAACAAATCAAGCAATTAGAATGACAATCCTAATATTTGTAATTTGACACTCTTCCGAATACTTCCGAAAAACGAAGAAAAAAAATGTAATGGAAATGGTCCGCATCTTCGCAACTTCACTTCCGGTCCGTATTGAAATACTACGGCCTATGAATAAAATGAGTGCTAAAATGCTTAATTTTTGGATCGCATGACATAAACCACTCAAATTTTGAAAATGCAACCAATTGTCTCAATAAATCATGGTATCTTTTCAAACATGTCGGCTAATTTATACTCAAACTGGAGGATTTTTGTAATTCTTTATACATTTTACATTTTCAATGCAAAAATACAACACTGTCTTCTCGACCCAATCCACTGACCTCTACCACCAGTGACCCAATCGGGATATTGTCAGCACTGCGCATGCGTGGTTTGCATGATAAACGCCGTCTGTTGGCGAAATTGCGTATTTGGGGTAGCGAGAATTGTTCAAGTACAGATATTTACGATGTTATTTGTCAGAGTAGTGTCAAGACATGTCAAGGTCGAGTAATTTTGATTCTTATTTCAGGAAATTTTGCACCATTTCTTGTCGCTTGCCTCCGGTAAAGGTAAACACTGTGAACTGCTCATATTACACTAGGGAAAGCGAAAAGTAATTATCATTACAAAAGCATATTTCCCTTTGAAAATGGCCGTAAGGTTGCAGCCAGGCAGGACTCTTCTGTCTCCCTATCTGCGAGGAAGATCGAGATAAGCACATGCCCGACATATTTTTTCCTCGCCACATCGAACATGGTTCAAAGGGAATGAGCTACTTCTGATTCCAGGTCTTCAAAGCTCCTTGGGGTGACATAACTAACTTTATATCCTGGGAGCTAAATAAAATTATGCAAGAATTGTTTTGGGCTGATCATGTATTTATACAATGTAAGTATATGTACATGTATATAGATAAATAATATGCGGATATATCATACATTCATACACACATATTGGGGTAGGATAACGCATCTACACCCATACATACTCTCACACCCACAACATACGCCCTCATTCACACCCATACGAAACTTACAACCACAAACATTCAACAATAGTGTGGTGCAGGGAGGTTCCGGTTGCTGTAAATAATTACGCCCAAAATCAGGCAAGTACGAAAATATTGCCAGTGTTTATAGCACATAAAATGAGTATAAGAATCTGTCTTATATAGATCGAGCAGATACCTAAATTCCACCAGTTTTAACTTAATATAAATATCGATATATTCGACTGACATCGGGTCTCTGAAACTGCAGTCGACTGGTAATTTCAATGACGCATAATATATATAAAATCCGGCTCACAAGAGACGTCATTTTGGTGACGTTACGTTAGGACCGCGTCAGTGCATGGTTGTTTGCGCGTCATGGAAAGATGATATCGTTTGAAAAGTGATTGCAAAATATATAAACAGTGCAAAAATACATTTTGATAACTGGTGTATGGATGTATTCCCTTCACAGGGCTGCTTTAGCCCAGGTACGTACCGACGCCGTCGAAATGAGGCCTCGTGTGAGCCAGGCTTAAAAGAGTCAAGCCCGGCTGACACGAGATCTCATTTTGGTGACGTTCTGACTTTTATGGTTGTCTGCGCATCATGAAAGGGTGATATATTTTAATAAAATGACGCCTCGTGTGAGCCGGGCGTACCACTCGAATATGTATGACGCTATCGATTAATGCTGAATGCTTGTCATCACTCATCGCTTAAAGTAGAACGTTAATGATTTTAAATATTGGCTTAATACTTATTATTGCATAGATGGCATAAATTAAACAAGGTTATCCAAATTCAACGCTTGGAAACATTTGAAGTAATGATTATTATCAATTATAAAACGGTAAAATACAGCCCCCGATATAGCAGCTGAAGAGCTCCTCGAACGCTGCTGAGATATGTGACGACACACCCTGGACCAGTCCTGTCTAAGCAGACGATGTCCCATAACATCTTACACATTTTTCAGAGCCTATTTTGTCATCTCCTCTTCACTTATTTCTCTTCCTTCACTAGCGTCAGTCTTAATGTTAGTCTGTTGCCTCACTCTTAACTTCGTGTATGGTATTATTTTGATGAAAAATGCAGCGTTAAAAAAATAAAGGAATCAGTCACTTGTAAACAAAATAAGACGCCATTGTATTTTCAGCTGCTTGCACCGGGCCATGTTCGGCGTTTCAAGAGGGAACGAATACCATCCTGCTATTATTCGGAGGGCTTTTCAATTTGAAAGTGGGGTTTATTTCATTGATCATTGACCCTTCTCCTATGTATTTACAATCAAACGGTTTTAGCTATCAGAATCAGTTTCACTTTCCCTTTATAATGGTGTGAAATAAGGTCATGTTTGAATACACCAAACTCTTTATAATTTGATAAACAATTGCATTGCAATTACGTTCATTCATTATAGGACGTCGTCTGCTTAAGCAGGATCGATCCCTCGTATGACGACATCAAAACATCGCTATATTTCTGGCGAATCCTCGGATATTCCACATGCTGAGAAGAGCTTTTATTTGTGTTGTTTTTATAATCACCAGATACGAAGTTGACATAAAACTTATACGATTGCCATCTGTAAGCTTCCCAGTTTCTAGTGATACATTAATTGCCATATTTGTGATTTTCTTTGAATATCTACTTTAAAAAGTGACAGCGTATACCCTTAAAAATCACAACAGAAAGCCACCATACTTTGTACCTGGTTAGGGTACGTCATAATAAAGAGGGACATTTTTTAATTCTTTTTATTTAAGCCCTATTCGTATTATTATGTATGAGAAGAAGAGCCCTATAGCATTGATTGATTTTTTCCAATAACTTCCTTTCTATGGTAAATAACAAGATTTTGATGAACTCTGTTAAACATAAAGCTTCGTTAATTCGTTTTCTGATATGAGCAGACTTGGTTGTAGGCGTATGAGGCGGGGGGGGGGGGGGGGTTGTGTCTGCAGTCATGTTAGTTTTTTAAATCAATAATATTTGGAAACCGTCTGCTCATATTCAGATAGCAAGGTTGTCCTTTTGTAAATTTTAAATCTTGTCTATTATATATTGATGACGAAATTACATTTTCACGGTAATAAACTTTTGATATCAGCCCCTTGCGAAATTGGGCCTTACGCATATGGTCCCCCACCAGTTATGATAATTGTTGTTTGATCACACGGATTAAAATACTGCAACCTTCGCAGTCACTTCACTTGTATTTGTTATAATAAAACGAAGTGGATTCATAACAATGTAAATTAATAAGCCGTGACAAATAATTTTTACGCAGTTTTCACTGACATCGTTCGCTACAGTGCGTATATCAAAGAAAATATATGCACCGTATACATATAGACACAGTCGGGCGAAAATCCTCCAAAATTTTATGAAATTTACAAATCAAGCCAGTGATAACTCAACCGTAAATTATTATTTCGTTTGATTTCTTCCTTCTGGGCCTTGGTGATGGGAAACGCAATGAACCAAGTTGTCATATCCTACTTCACCGTTACTGGTCTGGAAAGGGTAGGCTGTTATAAATTGGTAAATCCCCCCCCCTTGTATCTGTATTGAGTGATATTATCCTCAATCGTCATCTGAACACAACACTTGAAGGCAGTATGGTGTAGAATTTGACGAATTTTATGTCTATCACCTCCAGTATTATGTGTCCTTGCCTAAACTACACTGTTGGTCATAAAGGTGGAATATTTTTTTTTCACCAAATTTTCACAGCGTAATTATTACAACATGATTTGAATATGGCATTTATGGTGCATGATAACCACTTTACTTTATTATTCTGCCTTTTACACACGTTTGACAGTGATATTTTACAAGTTTATGTCCTAAGCGATGGATGTCATGAGCATAGAACAACAATGACGACAATATACAGTAAATTAAAGGATCATGAGATACAGTATTTATTTTCAATCTCTCTCAGTTTTCCAGATGACTTCTTTTTTGTGATTTCATGGACAAATTTGCATCAAACTTGAGTCATTGTTCTTACTCAGTCACTAGTATCGGGTATGTCCACCCCTGGCACGAACCAGCGCATGCAGACGTCGTGGCATGCTGTCCACTAGCTTGTTGATGACGTCAACAGGCATAGCGTCCCATTCTTCCCTCAGAGCATCTGCCAACTCCTGCAGATTTTGAGGAATGACCTCTCTGTCGTTGATGGCTCGGCCTAGGGCATCCCATGCATGCTCTATGGGGTTCATATCCGGCGAACAAGCTGGCCATGGCAACTGTACGACGCCCTCTGCCTCCAGGAATTCCCTTACTGCAGCGGCCCTGTGCGGTCTAGCGTTGTCATCCTGCAGTCGGAAATTGTGCCCATACACTCGTCTTGCATATGGAAGACAGTGGAACTCCAAGATATCCCTGTAGGCGGCGGCGTTGACGTTTCCGTCCGGAACCACCAGTGGCGTTTTCCCTCCATAATGGATGCCGGCCCATATCATCACTGAGCCGCCTCCGCCTTGAGTCGTCTCGTGGATACATTCATCGCGAAGGTTTTCCCCGGCTAATCGACGAACTCGTTGTCTCCCATCCTTTCGGTCAAGGATGAACCGGCTCTCGTCCGTGAAGACCACATGTTGCCAATGTCCTGGATGAAGCCTTCTGTGCTCCCTAGCCCAAAGAAGACGAGCTACTCTGTGGCGAACAGACAGGCGTGGACATTTGGTCAACCGTCGTGCTCGGTAACCATGTTGGATCAATCTGCGATTAACGGTTGACCGGGAAACGTTGATCCCATGATATTTCCTCCACAAGCGACGAAGACGACTCGTGGGCAATTTCCGGTTTCTGCGGCTAAAATTCAACAGTTGGCGATCATCTCTTCTTGTGGTCAATCTGGGACGTCCTGGAGATTTCCGTGGCCGCACATTCCCCGCCTCACGTTGACGTTTCAGGATCTTAGAGACTGCACTCTGTGATATCCCTAGGACTTCTGCGATATCAGTCTGCTTGTAGCCCTCCTGTCGCAGTGCTACCACTCTCTCGCGTGTTGCTGTTGCCGTTGGACCAGGCATAGTCCAGGGAACGTCCATACCGATTTTTATTTCAAACGGTACAAGGAACTCGAAAAAATGAAACCTTCTTATACACAGTGCTAAATCAGGGAAAGGGACAGAATATCATATGCATAGGCTTTTATAGTCTACAACAAAAGAATTTATTACGTAATCCAAATTTCTCATGTTATAATGTCACCTGTGTAATGGGGAAACATTATGTAATCACTCAATTACCATTTTGTGTACGCGTAGCCTTTCAAATACCAACAAAACTGTCGATTTTTATTCAAAAATATTTTATTCCACCTTTATGACCAACAGTGTATAAGCACTTTCGGTGATTAGTGTTTCATCCATTAACTTTTCACATTTGGTTGAATTGTTTCAAATAATACATGAAATACATAATTCTTTGGTTGAAAGCAAGGATTTCAAGGAAAAAGATTTGTCAGATGAATAATATAAGCAATTACCATTACAGCAGAAGGGGTAATTGAAAACAGAAATTAACTCAAACAGAGCAGAGAAGAGAAGAGAAGAGAAATGTTTTTTCGCCAGACCTCCAAAATTCGCTCATTGTGGGGGTTATGGGGTGCAATTTCCCTCCATAATTCTTTGACAAGCAAAAAAAAAAAAAAAAAAAACGTTTCCATTCTAAAAAGGGCGGATCCTTTATGGTCAAAATTCATATTTTTCTTCCAAGGGGGAGGGAGCACGGATCGGATGTGCCTCCCCCTAGATCCGCCACTGGACCCAGTATTATACACTGGGCTGGCACATCACTTAAGCTGAAAGTAGGCCTAGTATAATTGTAACGTTATTAATTCAACCGAGTAGTATTGAGGAGGCAAGCCATGATAATGGGATGCCTTGGACGGTTTTCACTGACGTTAGTATTTTTCTTTAAAAAGGGAAAAAAGCGCTAATGGATTCATCGATATTGGCTGAGAGACCTGCATCGACAAAGAACAAACAATTTGTGTTTATCACGTCACATCCCGCATAGTGGACGTGTTCCATGGGTGAAGTAGAGCGGTGTTTAAGTAGGCCCATATTTAATTTGTTCAACCATTATCTTATTTTACGAAAAAAAAAACATTTTGTGCTAGAACGGGATTTAAAGAAATAATGGAGATCTCTATGCAACAAGCA
This sequence comes from Heliocidaris erythrogramma, assembly GCA_025617745.1. NCBI lineage: Eukaryota > Metazoa > Echinodermata > Echinoidea > Camarodonta > Echinometridae > Heliocidaris > Heliocidaris erythrogramma. The sequence continues at coordinate 12,238,099 of CM046860.1, read as the reverse complement.
AATCAGAATCCTCCCGGCCCGAGAAATATTCAAAGTGCCAATGCCGAACTGCTCTGGGACATGGTGGCTCGCCCACTTAAAATATCGATGACTGTCTTCGGTCTTTACCACGAGGAAGGGACAAAGAAAGTTCATCCTGAATGTACAATCAACGACATGGTCTTATTATTCTGGGTTCCGAGGATTTACCATATTTTGATGGTGATAGTTCTCTGGTTCAACTGGGCCCGCATCGTGGTTTCCTTCTGGGTAATCGGCAAAGAAGACTTGGTCTATGATAACATTCCCATCTGCTCCTGGGCATTTCTTGTTGCTGCAAACAACACGATTTTCTTCAAGATTTGTTACAAAAGGGATATTGTGTCACTCTTTGCAAGTCAGTCGAAGCTCTGTCTCCTATCTCTACCCACGTCTGAGAACGAGCCTTTTAACAAGGATCACATCAAGCCATCTTGGATGAAATATCGTTCATTTGCATTAGCTGCAACCGTTGTTGGAGTGTTTGCAATATGCCTTAATACCGCGCCTGTCCTGTATATGTTATATGGACCCAATAAGTCATCGATGCACTCCAGGCTCATATGTTTACCCTGGTCTTCTGATCTAGCGTGTGGCTTTTCTTTCGTCTCTGCAGTGTACGGCATAGCAGCATGGATATTTACTATGGTATTCATTTCCTTTATCTGTCATCTCCTGTCCGGTCAGCTTGCGCAGTTGACCCATGATTTTACAGAGACGTTTGGAGGTGTACAGAACTTTGAGGCGAAGCTCCTAGATTCATTTCGTCGAAATTTTAATATCCTGTGCCGATCCATCGAGCTTGCAGACAAGATGTTGTCACCACTTATCGCTGTAGCTTACTGTGCAAGCATTCCTACAATCATATTCTTACTGTATCAGATATGGTACGGGCTTATTGATACCGAGTTATTCTATGTTCTGATTACCTCCTTCTGGATCTTGGGAAACGCCATGAATATAGTTGTCATATCCTATTTCACTGTTACTGTTCACGAAAAGGTAAGCTATTATAAATTGGTTCAATTTTTCCTGTATTGAGTGATATTAACCTTAATCGTAATCTAAACACAACCATTAAAAGGCAGTATGGTGTAGAATTTGACGAATTTTATGTCTATTACCTCGAGTATTATGTGCCCTTTTAAACTATAGACAGAGGAACGGGGGTCCCACTTTCAGTGATAAGCACTTCATACACAAACTTTTCACATTTGATTAAATTGTTGCGAGTAACGGTTGGATAGTATACAGTTATATGAAATGCATAATTATTTGCTTACATTTCTATACCAAGAAGTAAGGATTTCGAAGCAGAAGATGTGTCAGATGAATAATAATAGCAATTAGCATTACAGCAGAAGAGGTAATTGAAAAAAAAAAGGACACAAAGTAACTCAAACAGAGCTGAGATGGTTTTGTTAGCGCTTGCAGGTCATTTCGGAAGCTCTTGCAGATCTAAATTGATCTATGACATTGAAAACACACTTTTTGGAACGTGGATGGATTTGATGTAAGAATTTGAAGATCTAACAAATTTTTCGTTGTCGATCTTCATACACAGTATGAGTGGTCATAGTGGCATAAAACTAAGGAAAGTTAAATCCCCCAATTTTTCCAGTGTGACCGCAAATTTCACGCAAACATATTAGTTAAACGAAGAATAAATTCTGATTAGGTCACGAGCAGGTAAAGTAACCCTATGGTTACTTCATCAAAAATTGGATACGTCATCACATTGACCCAGTATTATACACTGCAGTGGCAGATCCAGGAATTCGAAATAGGGGGAGGGGGAGGGCGCCAGCGGCGAGGAAGCGGAGGGTGTAAAAACCACAAAATAGAAAAATTAAAGGGGCGCCCTTCCCTGGATCCGTCACTGCCCTGGGCTGGCACATCACGTTCAAAGTAATTTCATACTAACACTATTAATTTTAACCGTTCAATATTAATGATGCAAGCCACTAGCGTAGCCAAGTGGGGGGGGGGGGGGGAGGAGGCAGATTGCCCCTGACAACTTTTGACCAAAAAATAGGTTATCGGGCAGTGGCGGGGAGGGGGGGGGGGCATAATCGGTGATTTTTTTTTTGCTTGTCAGAGAATTATGGAGAAAAACATCTGATAACCCCACAACCCCCCCCCCCCCCCCGCTGAGTTATTTTTGGAGGGCTGGCGAGGAAAAAAATTCTCGCCACCCCATTTTGAATAAAGAAATGAAGGTCGTCAAATTGTTTCCCAATTTCCTATAAAAATCAACAGTTTTCCGTCAGATAATGTTGACCAAATTGAATAATTTTAATGTAAAAATTGATACCATTTTGAATTGATGACAGTTTGAGATCAGTTGAATTTACAACCATTTGAATGTGGATTAGTCAGTGAGAATGACGCTTTTGATGAATCCTAAATTCCTGTCGTAATTGTATCACTTTAAAAGCGACAACCATGTCATCATAGGCCTACCCCTTACAAACCTCATCAACAATCTACTATATAGCCTATCTGGAAATGATATGTCAATTTAAACACAGTCACATGACGCCGGTGCGGCAAATCTTTTTCAAATTAGCCAACTTCATTTTATAAAGCATAGCCTGGATTTATTTCACCATTACCTTCTCTAATACCTTCAATATACATAATAACCTACCCTTGATGATCCCTGTTTCTGATAAGGTACTACTACGAGGGCTATCACTTCCACCATATGCACAATTATTAATAGGTTTTCCCTCGATCCCGTTCTGTCATTTACTATTTAATTAAAAAAAAAACCCACCACGACTAATGGATATCGAAATGGGATGGAAACGCTGGACCGACGAACGACAAACCATTTGCTTTGAATCCAGTCACTTCTTTACCGGTATAGTGTGGTTTTAAGTAGGCTTATGATTTTGTCATTGAATTTTATTTATTTTATTTATTTATTTAATTTCCAGGAACATTTAATAACATGACAACAATTATTATAAAAAAATAAATAAATAAAAAAATAAAACATCCCTACGCCCTTCACAATGTGTGTCCTAAGGTTATTAACAGTGAAAAAACATTAACACTAAACCACTGACGATAGGTACGTTCACACGGTATTGTAATGTAATGTGATGTATATAGGGGTAAGTAGGCTAATGTGTATACTGTGTGGTAAGGAAGGGGGTTGTTTTGTTGTTTGTTTGTTTTTTGGGGGGTTCCTTTTTATCTTTTTCTTTTTTATATATTATGACCAGGCACCACAAAACCACCCAAAAGTCGCACTGTGTGATTTTCAGTTAGAGCTCAATCATTGTGTTTTGGTTTGCATGCATGGTCAAATTTTAGTTTTGGGTATTTCCTGAAAGAGTATACTTTTTTCTAAGTAATCTAAAATGTGGAGGCACCAAACAATCTAGAAGTGGTATTTTTGACAGGTTTTTATCAGACTTATGTGCGTCTTCTCTGGATTGTGTTGTATTACTTTTCTTTTTCACGACCCTGAATACTTGTCTCATTTTAATCTCCCATAAATCTCCCGGAGTAAGTTTTGCATTGATACTTGTGCACTATGATAAACAGGATATGTCTATGTAGTATGCCAAGTTTTAGGACAATCTGATAATCCCTTCATAGAAATTTTCATTGAGTTCTAATCCTCCATTTGTCACCTTAGCACAACACTTTGCAAGTCAGAGTGCTTCAATAGACTGCAAACTTTAAACCCTTATTAAGAAGTAACATTATGAGGGACTGTGCATTCTTCTCTTTGTACATTGAGTTATGAACATCCAATGAGTTATATTTTAAAGCTGAGAATCTGCTCTTTCAGAATCAGACCTTAACTAAAGTATGATGTGGTCTTTAGATATTGATTTACATGTGCTTACCAGAGAATATAGAATGCATGCATGTGTTTTATTTTGGCATAAGATTGGAGTTCAGTCAATTTTTACATGTACAAGGTTTATTTAAAATTAAGTATTACAACACATGTATTTGCTACTTGATTGTATTATTGATATTACAAATGAATTGTTATTGTGTTATTATGTTGATTTATGAAGACAGATAAAATATTATTCAAAACAAAAGCTTCGCATCATATGACCCCTGTACACAAACTTCCGCGCGTTTTACCATGCATACCAATTATATACTCGGGTCACTCTGTGTGGCGCAGTAATTGTTTTGACAGCGGGTGAGCGATGAATAGGCACGAGTTGGTGATAGAAGCAAGTCGATCACGGCCTGTCTGAACGTACTGGAAATATTTTTGAAACTTACATAGCATCGATGCTAACATAGCATCGATGCTATGTACTACGTGTGAACATAACTAGTGTTATATAAATGTTAAGTGGATACCGTTTGAGAGAAATTCAGTATGCATCGACAATTGGAGGCATGTCAAACACAATACTACGCAAAGCGTTTAAAATAGGCTAAACAGATGCATCGACACAAATCAGCGGTGGAACGTGGGAGTGTCATCCCAGAAACGAGAGAACATATGTAAGCATGTGAACTTTAAGCAGTTAGTTCTTGCAAATGCATTGTTGAAAGTGAGAAAATGTATCCTCCGAGAGCTTGTTTTGGGTAAAATGGTACGAGAAATATCATATAAGCGATGTAAACTCTTGGCAATAAAACTAACAGAAAGATAAACCATTCTGTTGTATAAAGACGGCAAATCTAAAATAACTAAACGTTCATGATATGAGAGAGAATTTGCTCTTTCATTAGAAAAAACAGAAGCAAGAGAAGCGTCTTTGTACTGCTTCAATTCACTGAATATGATTCTTTTGGTAAGGTAACCAAACGGGGACACCATATTGCGAAATTGGACGGCAAAGTGAACAAAATAATTTCTTTAGTATCACCGGATTTCTAGAAATAACTACTCGGCGTATGAATCCACAGAATCTTGAACATTTAGTAACAAAACTCCTAAAATGATGTGTCCAACTGAGGTCATGAGAAATAACAGAACCTAGATACTGATAAGTTTGACCGTTTCAAGAAGCTGTTCATGTATATCATAGTTAACATCAATTAATTTTCTAGAGCGAGTAATGTACATTACTTTACATTTTAAAATGTTAAGAAACATATAATTATCTTGACACCACTTATTAATATGGAAAAGATCTGTTTGTAAAACACCAAAATCATTTGCATTAGTAATTGTACGGTATAGTACAGTGTCATCGGCGTACTGCCGAATAGACGAAGATACCACATCAGGCAAGTCGGCAACGTACAAGTAAAAACGGATGGGCCCAATCACTGATCCCTATGGAATGCCATTACGGAAGATAATTGTTCAACATGAATACAAATTATATTTCTCTTTTACAAAAGCATTTCACGCTAGGCAATATGTATTTCACTTTTCACAAAAATTAATTTCACTTTTCACAGAAATTAATTTCACTTTTCACAGAAATTCATTTCACTTTTCACAGAAATTCATTTCACTTTTCAAAGAAATTCATTTCACTTTTCACAGAAATTCATTTCACTTTTCAGAAAAATTCATTTCACTTTTCACAGAAATTCATTTCACTTTTCAGAAAAATTCATTTCACTTTTCAGAAAAAATCATTTCACTTTTCATTAAAAAATTCATTTCACTTTTCACAGAAATTCATTTCATTTTCAGAAAAATTCATTTCACTATTCACAGAAATTCATTTCACTTTTCACAAAAATTCATTTCACTTTTCAGAAAAAATATATTTTTTCTGAAAAGTGAAATGAATTTCTGTGAATAGTGATATGAATTTTTTCTGAAAAGTGAAATGAATTTCTGTGAAAAGTGAAATGAATTTTTCTGAAAAGTGAAATGAATTTCTGTGAAAAGTGAAATGAATTTTTTATGAAAAGTGAAATGAATTTTTCTGAAAAGTGAAATGAATTTCTGTGAAAAGTGAAATGAATTTTTCTGAAAAGTGAAATGAATTTCTGTGAAAAGTGAAATGAATTTCTATGAAAAGTGAAATGAATTTCTGTGAAAAGTGAAATGAATTTCTGAAAAGTGAAATGAATTTCTATGAAAAGTGAAATGAATTTTTGTGAAAAGTTAAATACATATTTCCTAGCGTGAAATGCTTTTGTAAAAGAGAAATATAATTTGTATTGATGTTGAACAATTATATTTATTTCCGTAATGGCATTCCATAGACCCCTGAGGTACACCAGAACTTACGGGTACCCAATCAGATTTAGCACCCTCAAACAACACACTCTGTTTCCGACTTGAAAGAAAAGATTTAATTAAAAAAAATACTCTTCCACAAATACCATTTATGCATGGCCAACAGTAAATAATGATCAACTTTATCAAAAGCCTTCACCCAATCCAGGAAAACAACATCAATTATGGGTGGATTAGGGGTTAGGGCGATCTAAAACTTTTGCCCAATCAAAAAGACAAACTGACAGCCTGAGTAGTAAAAGATCGTTTGGGTAAGAACCCATGCTGTGAGTCTGGTGTAATACCATATTTTACAGAGTGTTCGATAAATTTGTTGAGAATAATATGCTCTAACATTTTACAAGGAACAGAACATAATGAAATCGGACGATAATTTGATATTATGTCACGTTTACCAGATTTGTGCAGCGGAACAACAAGAGCCTGATCCAGCGGTGGGGAACTGACCCTGATCTACAGCTGATATTAAATATTCGTGTGAGAACAGGTACACAAAAAAATATCACCCAATTAAAAAAATTTCGGCAATATCCCATCAGGCCCTCCCTGGTGGCTTGTTACTCTTGAGACGAACAATTTGTCGCAGTACATCACTACTTGTAATTTCACTATTTGACAGTGCATCAATGTGTGAGTGACATTTACAGTCTTTAAAGTAGAACTTTAATGATTTTAAATATTGGCTTAATACTTATTATTGCATAGATGGCATAAATTAAACAAGGTTATCCAAATTCAACGCTTGGAAACATTTGAAGTAATGATTATTATCAATTATAAAACGGTAAAATACAGCCCCCGATATAGCAGCTGAAGAGCTCCTCGAACGCTGCTGAGATATGTGACGACACACCATGGACCAGTCCTGTCTAAGCAGACGATGTCCCATAACATCTTACACATTTTTCAGAGCCTATTTTGTCATCTCCTCTTCACTTATTTCTCTTCCTTCACTAGCGTCAGTCTTAATGTTTGTCTGTTGCCTCACTCTTAACTTCGTGTATGGTATTATTTTGATGAAAAATGCAGCGTTAAAAAAATAAAGGAATCAGTCACTTGTAAACAAAATAAGACGCCATTGTATTTTCAGCTGCTTGCACCGGGACATGTTCGGCGTTTCAAGAGGGAACGAATACCATCCTGCTATTATTCGGAGGGCTTTTCAATTTGAAAGTGGGGTTTATTTCATTGATCATTGACCCTTCTCCTGTGTATTTACAATCAAACGGTTTTAGCTATCAGAATCAGTTTCACTTTCCCTTTATAATGGTGTGAAATAAGGTCATGTTTAAATACACCAAACTCTTTATAATTTGATAAATAATTGCATTGCAATTACGTTCATTCATTATAGGACGTCGTCTGCTTAAGCAGGATCGATCCCGAGTGTGACGACATCAAAACATCGCTATATTTCTTGCGAATCCTGGATATTCCAGATGCTGAGAAGAGCTTTTATTTGTGTTGTTTTTATAATCATCAGATACGCAGTTGACATAAAACTTATAGGATTGCCATCTGTAAGCTTCCCAGTTTCTAGTGATACATTAATTGCCATATTTGTGATTTTCTTTGAATGTCTACTTTAAGATAAAGATTAAGTAGGTTGTAATCTGAGCGAGTAAAATTGCTCTGAAAATGACACTTAAATGCACGAGCAAATTCAAAAGGAGATTCTAATAAGACATCATTGTGCATAAATGTTGTAACGGTATGATTTTTGCGTTTAGCATTCACAAACGACGATTCACAAACGACGAAAATCTCTTAGGATGAGTAGCAGAATTTATAGCTTATGTCTGAAGATATTCATTATAGGCAGTTTAAGTAAGTTTTTCATTTCTTTGCGTAATAGCTTAAATTTGTTGCATAAGTCTTCATTTCCCTTGTTAGCTATTGCTTTTCTATAAGCACGCTTCTTCTTTCGTGATAATTTTACAATATCCGAAGTAATCCATGGTGCTCGTCGTTTTCCTTTAGATTCCGTAATAGGAACAACATGGCGTTTAACACGACCTCATGTGTCCCTCGAATACCAGGGTAAAATACAGAAAAGGGACATGCTTCAAGTTGAAATGAAATCGATTGTTCTAGAAAGTATTGGAAATTTCTGGAATGGATATTTACATGTTTATACAGATGGATCCAAGCTGGAAGATGGGAGAACAATAGCCGCATTTTATGTGCCTCATTACGACTTGGTGCAAAATTTTAGATTATCCCGTGTCTGCATTATGAGAGCAGAACTAGTAGCCATACTAATGGCACTAGAGTGGATTAAAATGGATTTATGGAAGCCTCATCGGTGGTAATATTTAGTGACTCTTTGTCAGCTTTACAAAATGATCGATTCATACTTTATTAGATGTGCTATTGTGAATGAAATTTTATACATAATTAATATTTTGAAGTTGAAGGATGTTTGTGTTGCCTTTGAATGGATTCCATCACACTGCGATATTAACGGCGACGAGATCGTAGATCGGGCCGCCAAAAAAGGAGCCACGAAAAAGTGTATAGACATAGATATACCACACACGAGAGGTGAACTAGCAGCAGCCTCTCGTTTGATCCATTATAACAAATTATGGCAAAGAGAATGGGACAATACCGAGCACGGTAGATTTATATATGCCTTACATAGCGACGTTACAACAACTAAGAGTAGGTAAATGCAGGTTAAATTATTACCTTTTTCAAATTAACCAGCATGATACTGGTCTCTGTGAAGTGTGTCAAGAAAGGATTAAATTGAAAAATCCTAATCTAAAAGAATTATTGATGTCTAACCCAATTTTCACTCGTGAATTATTGGGTTATATAATATGATACCAATCGTTTTAGATAGCCCGTTAAGCTATCATAGATCATGATATATATCCGATGTTGAAGAAATTGGGTAAAGAGAAAAAAGCAAAACAAAACAAAATGTATGTATATGTGTATGTGTATGTATATTTGACTAACGGGTACATTAAGTCGACACCTAACAATGGAGTTTATTCCGTCATAATAGCGACCCCTACATTAGGTCGACAGTTGGTACATTAAGTCGACAGTTGAACAAAGAAAAAGAACAAAAACTGTCCTCCTAATGTACCCGTTAGGTGTTTATATATATATATATATATATATATATATATATATATGTATGTGTGTGTATGTGTATGTTTTATGTTTTCCATGAACAATTGGAATTTACTCCCCCCCCCCCCCCCCCCCCTCCCCCCTCTCTCTCTCTCTCTGTTAATTCCGATTGATTGCTGGGGTATCTTGATATTATAGCGAATAATAACGAATAATCACGATCGACAGCTTTCTAACTTTGGAGATGGGATATTATAATCTTACCATACTAATGATGACCATTAAATAATAACACCATTTTCACCACAAAAAAGTCGCTCGTGGGCTTTCCGAAGCCTACGCCAAACCTACTAATATGACTGACGCAAATAATCTGAGCCAGTCAAGATGACAGCTTGTTAGTGGTGTAAATATGGTGAGATGCGTTGGAAGGAGTAATCGAGTGCATCTCTGAATTTCGAAATTGGAGAAGATGGTGGACGATACACAGTACCAAACAAGATTTTTCACTGTTTTTCCCCGGTATAACTTGGGTCCACAGCATCTCACAATGTTATTATCGTTGTTTTCAGATGGGATTTCATATTGCTGTAGACGTGAGACACGCGGGAGACACAAAGATCACCCCGACAAGCGAAAAGAACCCCACCGCCATTGCGATTCCTGTCCTTTCGAAGGATCTGATAATTATGCAGAATTTCCCCATCATGACTGTATTGAGTTATCTAACCAAGTTTCTATTGACAGCAAGATATTGCAAATCTAAATTTGAGCAGCACACATTTCAAATTTTCTCGCACAGAGTATTGAGATGTATTGCATGAACTATCGTCCTGTCATTTTACGAAAGGACGTAAATCGTTGCAACAACAATGGAAGTTTGTGGAAATCAGGCAAAAAATGCAGACCCTCGCAATGCCAACCATATTCCGAGTGACTGCACTGCTGAATTGTTTAGGGAAAGTGTGGCTCGCCCACTGAAATTAATAATGACCCTCTTCGGCCTTTATCATGAGAAGGGAATGAGAAAATTTCATCCTGAATCTGCATTCAAAGACAAGGTCTTCTTCTTGGTTCCGAGGTTTACCATAATTATATTGGTCGTTGTATTTCTCTGGTACAATTTCGCGCGCGCTGTAGTTTCCTTCTGGGCGATCAATACTCGAGATTTGATCTACACTAAACATATCCGTCTGCGCGTGGGGTTTTTTGGTTGCCGCAGACAACACTTTTTTGTTGAAATTTGTTACAAAAAGGATATCTTATAGCTCATTGCCAACCAATCCAAGCTCTATTTCCATTCGGGGAAATCAGTAGACGAACATTTAAGCAAGAGGGATATAAAACCAACTTGGATGCAGTACCGTTCTTTTGCAGCAGCAGGTACGGTTATTGGACTTTGTGTGATATGCTTCAACATTGCAAGCGTCCTGTACACGAGCTATGGTATTAGTGAATCTTCAATACATCACAGGACGTCTTGCCTACCATGGTCTTCGGATCTGGCTTGTGGCCTTTCAGCAGTTTTTATAGTGTACGCGTCAGCAGCATGGACCTTGCCTATGATATTCAAAGCCTTCATCTGTATAACATCTTATCTGGTCGGAGACTTTTGGGGGAGTTAAAAACTTCGAAGCAAAGCTTCTAGACTCTTTCCGGCAAAACTTTAATATCCTGTGTCGATCCAATGAGTTATCACAGAACTCCTTGGTCGATCCACTGAGCTTGCGGACGAAATGTCACCGCTTGTCGCTGTTGCGTATTGCACAAATATCCCTGCAATCATATTTTTCTTGTATCAGATCTGGTTTCGTGAAAGTGAGATACCTTATTCTTTGAATGCCTCTTTCTGGATTATAGGCAATGCCGTGAACCTAGGTGTCATATCTTACTGCACCGTTGCTGTGCACGAAAAGGTACATCAATTGCTGCGTTTCTTTAACCTATCACAGGACAATTCGGAATAGTTGTGTGATTATATCCAGGATCACGTTTGAGTAGGAGTAAATATTTTGCCTGTAGTTCTTGAAAACTCTCGTTGGACTCCATTCGTTCCAGTCACTGTTAATAGCAGAATTCAAATGGATTTATCTGTAGCCATACAACCTGAGAATATTAGTTTTGAAATGGTTTTAATCAGTAACGTTTTGCTATTATCCAAATTTCCCTCAAGTACTCATAAATTTCAACCCAAAGAATCCAATTTTACTAGCTGAAGGTGCATAACCGCCATCGTCATTTCGACTCTACGATGTAGAAGAATTTGTCAAGCAATTTGTCAATTGCGGTGTGCAAGATTTTATGGTGACAAGGAAAAAGAAAGAAAAGGTTAAAAAGAAAAGGGGGAATCAATAATTGTCTTTCAAAAGAAAATGGGTAAAAAATTGTCGGGGGGGGGGGGGAGTCTGCTCCTTTGCCCAACCCCCCCCCCTCCCCATTGTGTACGCTAGTGCCCCCTCTAAAGACAAAGAGAGAGAGAGAGAGAGAGGGGGGATTAGAACGAAAGAGATCGCAATTTATCTTTTGAGAGTTAAGACTGTCAAGATTTAGTTTTGTGAGGGTCTTGTTTTGTTTTCTTGATCATACTTACAAATATGTATTTATGGTAGCCTTTATGTAGGTTTGTAGTATATCCTTTGGATCTTGAAAAGTCACACGCAACACCATTTTCATTATGAAAAAATCACCTACCATAAAATCATTCCGACTTCAGCTCGCACTCAACCTAACGAAAATGCCGACTCACGACTCAATTTTCGTAATTGGTGGATGATGTTCGTCTGATAATTATGGTGAAACCTTTTTTATTGACTTTTAATATTGGTCATACTTTGATGGAAGCGTTGAGAGTGCATGATATTAAGAATTAGAGATAATGCTTGCTATGAGACTCAGTCGGGACAAAAGGTTTTCATATGACATCCTCCATTAAATAGATATCAATGTCAGTATTGACTGCGAGACGGCTTATTTTAACGGACTGTTAAACCACTTGTGTTTGGCTTAGTCACATTTGTCGACTGTTCTTCAAGTGTAGAAAGACAGTACTTCAAAAGGGCCCATTTTTCATTATTTTTAACTATTTAACATAATTGTTGCAAAAATCAAATATGAAAATGGAAGTAATTGAAACATCTGGAGTACTAGGTAGTCGGAATCCTACCAACTCGAAATGTATTCCAAGTGCCGATGCCGAATTGCTCTGGCATAATGTGGCTCGGCCACTGAAAATACTGATGATCATCTTCGGCCTTTACCACGAGAAGATGACAAAGAGAATTCATGATGAATCTGATGGAAAAGACAATGATTTATTTCTTCTAGTTACGAGGATTTACCACACTTGTATTGCCATATTTCTCTGGTTTAATTTTGCTCGTGGGGTGGCTTCTTTCTGGGTTATCGATATTCAAGATGCGATCTACGATAACGTCGCCACCTGCTCGTGGTCATTTCTCGTTGCCGTAAACAATACGATTTTCTTGAAGATTTGTAACAGGAAGGATATTCTAAAACTCATTGCAAACCAATCGAAGCTTTGTTTCAAACTTCTACAACCTGACCACGAGCAATTCAGCAAGCAGCATATCAAACCAACTTGGATGAGGTACCGTTGGTTTGCATTAGCTGGGACTGTTTTTGGACTTTGTGCCATATGCCTTAACGTCGCAGCCAACCTGTATATGACTTATGGTAGTAGTGAGTCTTCGATATACCATAAGATGGGATGTCTGCCATGGTCTTCAGATCTGGCTTGTGGTCTTTTATCAATCGCCATAGTGTACGCTTCAGCAGCATGGGTCTTACCCACGGTATTTATAGCCTTCATCTGCCACATCTTGTCAGGTCAACTTACGCAGTTGACCCATGAATTTACGGAGACTTTTGGAGGTGTAAAAAACTTTGAGGGAAAGCTTCTAAACTCATTTCGGCGAAATTTCAACACTCTTTGTCGATGTGTTGAGCTTGCAGATGAAATGTTGTCGCCGCTCGTTGCCGTCGCGCACTGCACAAACATACCTACGATCATATTAAGTATGGCAACAGGCTGATCAACACGTGTTTGAAACTACTCCACGAGATATACTAGATATTCTTTGTTTCGTCGATAATCATTCCCCTTACTTTCTTCATCTTCAGTATTCATAGATTAATCTTGCAATGGCTGATCGCAATCAAAAAAGGGGTGCTAAGAAAGTTGCAAAAAAGGCTGAAAAAGCTGATGCAAATGTGGAGCTTGAGCGGGCTGCGGAAGAGGCTGTCCCATCCGCTGATACAGCCACCACTACAGGCCCAGCCGACTCTGAATGTGCAGTGCCAGCAGGCGAGAATGCTGCTCTGGGAGGATCCAGTGCAGCGGAATATCTTAAAGCTGCATCGCTGAAGTTTGAACGTATAATGAAAGAGGCGGTGGGATCAATGATGGAGAGCATCCAAAAAGTTGAAAGGGCTCTAGAGTTTGAGGGGCAACGTATTAATGACCTAGAGAAGAAAAATAAAGAGCTGGAGATGAGACTGTCGAAAATGGAGGCAGCGTTTGGGAAGATGGAGCACCGAGTGCAGCTCCATGACAATGACGTCAACAAAAATGAAAGAATATCCCGGAGGAGCAACTTCCGTGTTGTGGGAATCTCTGAAGCGACTGATGGAAAGGAGAATTGTGACGAGGTCGTGAATGACATCCTGCGATCCAAATTCAAGATGAACGTCAAGGTAGAGCATGCCCATCGGGAGGGGAGGAGAGGTGATCGTCCACGCCACATCCTGGTGAAGACTGTGTCATATCAGGAAAAGGCAGCCATCATGAAAGAAGCGAGGCAAGCTCTACGTGACCAGAGATATTATTTCATTGATGATTTGACGCGAAGAGACTTGGAGACCAAGAAGAAACATACCAAGGAAGTGCGGGATCTCTATGAGAAAGGCACCAAGTTGAGGTTTTATGCTGGTCAATGGAGAGGGGATGGAGGAGCACCATATTTTACTGAGTAGTGCAGCTTTAACCCAAATTTATTGCCTAATGCAGAGAACGAGGCCATATCCTCAGATAAGCCTCTGTGGTTTAGCTTGCAGCTACTGAGGAGCCCAGCCACACTTGTTTATACAGCTTGTTTTATGAACTAGTCTCACTGGCAGACCCCAATACTTATTGATGTGATCATCCCACATTATTGTACATTGGTTTATATGGTTGATAATGATTTTTATGTATTGTATCACTGTTCATAGTGCATACCAAACATGCAGGGTCTGAGAAGTGGTCTAACCATTCCTCCATCCAAGACTTGTACCAGATGTTTTCTTTCTTTCTGGTGACAGCATACACTCACTTCTCTGTCTTCCCAGTTTAGTTGCAAAACATTTCCATGGTTATTTGCTCCTCAGGGGCGATCATGTAGAATATTTTAGTACAGAAGTACGCTACCTATGCCTATTCTAATGACATATTAGAATAGGTGTAGGCATAATCTCATTTTCTGTTTTTATGCTATTCAGTTTGTTTGGTCTTTTTCTTTCACAAAAAATTACCTCTGCTCTATCAACCCACTTCTTTTGTCTAAATAGTTTAATGGAGAGGTTTGTTAACACTCTTTTGCCATATGTGTTGTTTTGTTTTGTTTGTTTGTTGTTTTTGTTTCCATATTTATATTGTTTATTCTCTATTGTACACTGTATATATGCATTCTTACTCTTTTCCGCCCTCCCCATCTCTTCCCCAATCTATCTCTCTCTCTCCTTCCTGCCCTTCATTCCCCTACCTTGCATGCCAAC
The DNA here is from genome assembly GCA_025617745.1 of Heliocidaris erythrogramma. NCBI lineage: Eukaryota > Metazoa > Echinodermata > Echinoidea > Camarodonta > Echinometridae > Heliocidaris > Heliocidaris erythrogramma. The sequence goes on along the minus strand of CM046860.1, from coordinate 12,223,026 downwards.
TTGTGTATATCGAATGGGTCGATCCCGTTGATATATGTGTGTTTGTTTATTTGAATTTAAATGAATATTGAAGAATATGAATTACAACAAAATAACGATTGTCAATATTATGTGCCACATGAGTTCTGTGTGGACATGTCTCAATATTCCCATGAAACGCAATTGTTGAGTTTTTTACATTGTAATGCAAGAAGTCTCCGTAAGAATGTTGATAATTTAAATATTTTGTTATCCTCGTTGAAATTTAGATTTTCAATAATTGGAATAACTGAAACATGGTTGACTGCCAAGTCTCCTCCTCTGTTTACGTTAGAGGGATATAAACAGGTACGTAATGACAGAGCGAATGGGCGTGGAGGTGGTGTTCTCTTGTATATTTCAAACATATTGGCATTTAAAGTGAGACATGACTTGGGTTTTAAAAATAACAGTGCCGAATGTTTGTGTGTGGAGGCAGACCTTCCCAATGAGAAAAATATGATTGTTTGTGTCGTATATCGCCCACCAAATACAGATGTGAATCTATTTTTGGACGATCTTGAATCATTATTGATTGATATTAATGAATTGAATAAATCTGTCTGTATTATGGGTGATTATAATATTGATCTATTATGTAATAACCCGAATACCCTTCGTCTCCGAACTATTTTGGAATCGAATGCCTTTGGAATATTGATTGATAAACCAACAAGAATTAATGATCAGTCATCAACACTGTTGGATAATATTTTCGTAAAGACGGAAAAAGGTCATAGTCAGTCAGGTTTATTCTATTGTGAAATATCTGACCATTTACCAGTGTTCTGTATACTCTATGACCATGTTATAAAGGGGCCACGGAAGAAATGTAATGATAGCAGACGAAATTTTGACAACATTAACGTACTCAGTTTGAATAATGATTTATCCTTAGAAAAATGGGTTGATGTGTTAGCCTGTGATAACACGGAGAAGGCCTTTGAATTATTTGTGAGGAAGTTTTCTTTTTATTTTGATAAGCATATACCATTGGAACGCATAAGAAGGAAGGAGGGGAGGAAACCTTGGATTACGAAAGGAATTCTTCAGTCTATTAAAAGGAGAAATGTTTTATATAAAAGAAGTGTAAAGAAACCCTCACCCGTGAATATTGAAAAGTATAAGAAATATCGTAATAAGTTGACATCAATCATTAGGTCATCACGGAAATTATTTTACTCAAAGAAATTCGAAAATGCGAGTGGCAATATGTCCTCCACCTGGAGAGTTGTGAAAGATATTCTGTGTAAACGCAACCAAATGGAAGCTCCTCATAAAATTGTAAAAGATGATAAAGAAATTGTTGACCCGAGAGATATTGCCAATATGTTTAATGAGTATTTTGCTAATATTGGGCTTAATCAAGCAAAGAAAATAGATACATCTGGAACAAATTACAAGGAATACCTTGTTAATCCCTCCCAGGCATCTCTCTTTTTAAAGCCTGTGGATTCTTCGGAAATACTCGATATTGTATTATCACTGAAAAATAGTAACTCCTGTGGGCATGATGAGATAAGTACTTCCTTCGTAAAACAGGTCATTGGTCTGATTTTGGTTCCCCTGGCACACATTTGTAATCTCTCTCTGATAACTGGAGTATTTCCTTCTTCTTTAAAGCTTGCTAAAGTTGTTCCTGTTCATAAAAAAGATAATGTTATGAATATCTGCAATTATAGACCAATTTCAATTTTGCCAACCTTTTCAAAATTATTAGAGAGGGTTGTCTATAATAGGCTCTACGCATTCTTAGAGAAGCATGAGTTGCTCAATCCAGACCAGTATGGGTTTCGTAAATCACATTCAACTGACCTTGCATTGTTGAAATTTTATGACCGTGTGTCTCAGGCCCTTGCTGATCGTCAGCATGTGGTTGGAGTATTTATGGATTTGAGTAAGGCTTTCGACACTCTCGACCACTCAATTTTGTTGTGTAAACTGGAACATTATGGTGTACGGGGTATCGCTCTGCGATGGTTTTCTAGTTATTTATCTAACAGAAGACAATATACATGTCATAATTCTGTAAACTCTGATATTCTTGTTTTAAAAAGTGGTGTCCCTCAAGGTTCTATTCTAGGGCCTCTATTGTTTCTTATATATGTTAATGATATATGTAATGCATCTACTGCCTTGCAATATATATTATTCGCAGATGATACAAGCGTTTTCCTCTCTCACCGTGATATACACACAGTCAAGACTAGAATTAATATTGAGCTTCCTAAGTTAACACAATGGTTTCGAAGTAACTTGTTAGCTTTAAATGTATCAAAAACAAACTATATTCATTTTAAGGGAAGGAAGATCTGCAATGAGCAACAATTAGTAGTTAGACTGGATGATGTGGAATTGGAGAGGAAGGTTTGTACTAAGTTCCTGGGTGTTCATATTAATGAGAAGCTAGACTGGGATGACCACCGGAACAGTATAATGTCTCCAATTTCTCGGAGTATTGGGATTTTATATAGAGTAAGATATCTTGTGTCTGACAGAATATTATTGATGATATATAATACCTTGTTTTTGCCATATATTTCTTATTGTAATATTCTATGGGCAGTGTCAAAGAGTGTAACAAGTGACATTCATCTGTTACAAAAGAAAGCTTTAAGAATTTGTGCTGGGGTTGGTTATCGTGAACACACAGATCCCCTGTTTGCTAGGTTTAAATGCCTTAAAGTCGGTGAAATTAATTTTCTTCAAACCTCTTTATTTATGTATCGTTATAATACTAGTGTTTTACCTGCCTCGTTTTCTTCCATGTTCATGGAAAACAATGCTATTCACTCTTATTCGACGAGACAAGCAGCAAACTTGCACTTGTTTAATCCACGTACAGTATTGGCACATAAATCAGTGAGACATACTGGTCCAGACGTTTGGAATTCTTTACTAATTGAAACACGTAATTTGCCTACAATTTACTCTTTTAAAAATGCAGTCAAGCGCATGCTCATTGCAAACATTTGTATTTAAGATATTTGTTCTATTAGTTGGTTGTTAATTCCCCATAACACAGCGTGTACTTAATTATATTATGATTGTATATATTCTATATATGTATACATGTATAATTTGCCATGATATGTAATTATGCGCAGTGGTATTGTTAATTAGGGCATCTTCCCACCACCCCCCCCCCCTTTCTCTCTCTCTCTCCCTCCCCCTCTCTCTTGCTTGTCTTGCGTTTTCTTCTCTCTCTCTTTTCTCTCTGTTTCTCCTTCAGTATGGATGGACTGCACCTTTATCATGTCTACTACATTTTTCTTGCTCTAGAACGTACTGTAGAGATTTCAATCCTATTCTTTATCTGTATTTGTATCTGTATATAGTGTATTATATTTGCACTTTTTTTTGTTGTTGTATTTAATCTATTAATCTATGTTTACTTTTAAGAATGTATGAAATATGTAAGATGTTAGGTATGGCAAAACTTCAAGCGTGCAGCTTATATTGCCAGACCTCTGTGTGTTTCTATTTTCAAAGTTTGTATGTATGAAACTGATTATTGTGAAACATGCAGGAATCAAATAAATAAATAAAATAAATAAATATTTTTGTTGTATCAGATCTGGTTTCATGCCAGTGAAATTGAGATGTTCTATACTTTGATTGCCTCTTCCTGGATCATTGTGAGCGCTGTAAACCTAGGTGTCATATGCTACAGTGCTGTCACTGTGCACGAAAAGGTACATCAATTATTGCTGCATGTATGTGCTCATATCCTTTCTAAGGAAAGCAGTTCAGAATAATTGTGTGATTTAAGTAAAATCTCACGCTTGATTTAGCGAACAAAAAAATCTTGTTTGGAACTTATTCTTAAGGGGAAAATCTGCCCTGAGTTCAAGTTGGTTTTAAAAGAAGCGGAATAATTAAAGAAACAGATCAGTGAAGGTTTGAGCCAAGTACGATAAGAAATTATACGAAAGTTTTCTTAAAGTTGTAATCAATCAAACACAAATTGGCAACTCCGTGACGTATCTTGCAAGCTCTTCTTCCATTTGCATCGTATATACCCCAAAACAAATCGATATTTTCCATTTTCTCGTAAGAAAATATTCAGTCATCCATGTACACGTACCTTATACAGTAGATATAATCATTGCTCATATGTTTTTACACAAAAACTGTAACTGAAACTAATTTATTACTTCATAAAAATTAAGAAAAATTAAAATTTATGAAGTTTCCTGTATCGGGAGAGGAGGTCGCAAGATACGTCACGTAGTCGACAATTCATATTTGATTGATTACAGTTTCAAAAATTCATAATTTTCTTATTTCTCATCGGATTTTGCTCAAACTTTAATTGATCTGTTTCTTTAATTTTTATGCTTCTTTTAAAACCTACTTGTAAAAAGGATGGACTTTCCCTTTAATACCTTATGAGGTATAGACAGAATGGATGGGACAATAAACTGCGGGTCTGCTCGCTATTCATAAGGACCGCTATTCATACAAAACCGCTATTCATTTAACACGCGTTATAGATAGCGGTCCTTATGAATAGTTATGAATAGTGGTCCTTATGAATGGAGGTCATTATGAATAGCGAGGTAATTTGTCTATGATTTGCTCGCTATTTAGAAGGGCCGCTATTCATACAAAACCGCTACTAATTTAGTCACGCGTTATGGAAAGCGGTCCTTATGAATAAGTGGTCCTTATGAATATCCGTCCTTATGACTGGCGAGGTTACCCCATAAACTGCATGTATAGTCTTTGAAAACTATCTTTGAAATATCATTCGATTTCTAGTTTATTGCTAAGTTTCGAAGGAAGTTACTCACATCCGACCATTGGATTTTTTAAAAGTTCGACATGACATACCAGTAATCTAAATTTGGACTCACAGATTGAATAATTTTAATAAGTCGCTAAAAGTGCGTTATCCCTCATCATTTCAACTCTACTGTGTAGGTTTACGCCATTAGGTAGCTTGTTTATATTGTTTTCTTACTAACTTGTATAATGATATTCGTACCATTACCGCATATCATCATTTGGATTCCAGCACTCGCACAAATACACACACACACACGCACGCGCACACGCATTTTTTTCTTTTCATAATTTTTTTATTCCTTGATTCAGATTTTAAAAATGAATATTACACAGTATAATTCAACATGGCAATAGACAATACAAATAATATAATTCCATAGCATGCCATTCATAAAAAAACCATAGTACAATTAACTGAACAAGGTATAGATTAAAATCATAGGTGGCGAATTAAAGTATATAGGGCAATATAGGACAATATTATCTTGTATGTCTTCCTCCCGTCCAACATTCAAAATAAGTCCATTTTTTAGATGTAGACTTAACTTATTTCGAGCTATTGCTTTTTTCCGTTCATTATCTTTACTTTCTAAAAGTGCATTATAGATTTCTTTTTTGTTGGGGGCGTTCCTTTTGATCTCGGATTGTATATCATATATTTTATGAGTATAATTAAGTGGTAAATGTACGTATGTTTTTTCTGATTTTCCATCTAAACCAACTAAAATTTCCTCCCATTTTAAAGTATTTAAGTGCATCAATTTCATTTGTTCCCCAATTTCTTCCCACAATTTTTTAACCAATTGACACTTCATAAACAAGTGGTTGTATACCTCAATTTCCTTTCCACAGAAAGAACATAAGTTAGATGATAAAAAACCAAATTGATACAATTTATCATTACAATATAGGATACTATGTGATAATCTAAACTGAAAATCTGATAATTTCCCATCTAAAGTGCATAATCTCGGGGTCAAAAAGCAAGTCGCAACTCCAAACTTGGTATCTAAATGCAAAGGTTTCCTTTATATTATCTATAAAGATTTCATAACATAATTTAGAAGTCATTCCTTCATATGATATTATTTTATCGCCTTCTTTATACATCAATTCCGAGTAATCGATCGTATCATTTATCTCTTCGTCTTTTTTTCCTTTTCTCTTTCAAATACACCGGTAAAGCTGAATATGTGTTACTAATGTAAAATAAATCGTTGGCATCAAGACCTTTTTGTAGGAAGTAGCTAACTGGCCTTAAATTTTTATCTACAACATGCTTAATTTGATATATATTCGCCTCAAATAGTTTTCTATTAAAAAATGTTTTCCGGCCAAAACGGATCAAAGTACATGTATTATTAAAAATCATTTGATTTCCTAAATTACTAGTAATAATTCTGTTCTCTCTTAATTCATGCCAAATATTAAAATATTCTAGGTACAATGGTGGCGCCTGAAAATGAATATTTTTCATATCATAATCACATAAAATATAAATCTTCCTCCAAGCGACTCGAATATATAGTCAAAATATTTTTTTCCATTTCATATCACTGCCTTCATAAATTAGTCTCTTAATCCACATTATTCTTTGTGCCTTGCTAAAATTCATCATTTTCAAACCTCCATGATTAGGCTATAATTTAAATAAAGGATATTTCTTTTAATCTTATCATGTCCTCTCCATATGAAATCAAAACAAATTTTTTCAACTTCTTTATAAACCCAAATTGGTACCAATAATACAGAAGAGACATATAAGTTTGGATAGGGCAAATACTTTCAACAATTGTATTTTACCAGTATTTCTTTATAATTCATCTCCTCATTTATATTTACATCTACTGAAAAATATATCCCAAGTATTTTAACAACTTCTACCTGCTTTCCCAGTGAAAACGAATTTCTTATATTTTCACGAGGACCCAACATTAATACCTTTGTTTTATTTTTGTTCACTTTTAATCCGGATAATCTCCAAAACGTATATGTAACACCTTTTCTAGAGTTTGTATTGATTCTGAATCTTTCAAAAGCATAGTCATATCATCTGCGTACAAGGCTAACTTCACTTCAAGATGTCCTATTTGTATTCCATTTATATTTTGTGTTTTACGAACTGCAAGTGACAACACTTCTATACAACTAAAAGAAACCGATACGGAGACAATGTATCGCCCTGACGTACTCCTCTCCCAACATCAAAGTAACCAGTGGAGTGTCCACCATTCATAACACAACTAACTGCTTTAAAGTATAAAACATCAACCCACTTACGAAAATGAGGACCAAAACCATACATACTTAATATTTTCTTCAAATATGAATGGCAAACGGAATCGAACGCTTTTTCAAAGTCGATAACCAACAAGAAACCGTTTATATTAAATGTAGACGAATGGAATATAACATCGTCTATTAATCTTACTGCTTCTCCTATATTCCTTCCTTTCATATAGCCTACTTGATCAGTATGAATAACCTTATCTAAAACTTTTTTAATCCTGCTCGCTAGCATTTTAGACAATATTTTATAATCTACATTCAATAATGAAATGGGCCTATAGTTTTCTATCAAAAGAGGATCCTTGCCTTCTTTTTCAATTAAAGTTATTAACCCCTGTTTTTGTGACGAAGAGAGTTCCCCTTTTTGGAAGGAAGTATTAAAAGAATGTATGACTAATTTTCCTATCACTGGCCAGAATGTTCGATAGAAAACTACAGTCAAGCCGTCATTACCGGGGGTTTTATTTAATTGCATCTCATTTAAAGTGGAGAAACATCCCTCCATGCTTATTTTTTATCGCATAATTCCTTGCTACTTTCCTTTATCATTGGAATATCACTGAAAAAATATTCTTGTCCAGATTCATATCCATCTTTCTGATTAGTTTCTAAATACACTGTTGGTCATAAAGGTGGAATATTTTTTTTCACCAAATTTTCACAGCGTAATTATTACAACATGATTTGAATATGGCATTTATGGTGCATGATAACCACTTGACTTTTTTATTCTGCCTTGTACACACGTTTGACAGTGATATTTTACAAGTTTATGTTCTAAGCGCGATGGGTGTCATGAGCATAGAACAACAATGACGACAATATACAGTAAATTAAAGGATCATGAGATACAGTATTTATTTTCAATCTCTCTCAGTTTTCCAGATGACTTCTTTTTTGTGATTTCATGGACAAATTTGCATCAAACTTGAGTCATTGTTCTTACTCAGTCACTAGTATCGGGTATGTCCACCCCTGGCACGAACCAGCGCATGCAGACGTCGTGGCATGCTGTCCACTAGCTTGTTGATGACGTCAACAGGCATAGCGTCCCATTCTTCCCTCAGAGCATCTGCCAACTCCTGCAGATTTTGAGGAATGACCTCTCTGTCGTTGATGGCTCGGCCTAGGGCATCCCATGCATGCTCTATGGGGTTCATATCCGGCGAACAAGCTGGCCATGGCAACTGTACGACGCCCTCTGCCTCCAGGAATTCCCTTACTGCAGCGGCCCTGTGCGGTCTAGCGTTGTCATCCTGCAGTCGGAAATTGTGCCCATACACTCGTCTTGCATATGGAAGACAGTGGAACTCCAAGATATCCCTGTAGGCGGCGGCGTTGACGTTTCCGTCCGGAACCACCAGTGGCGTTTTCCCTCCATAATGGATGCCGGCCCATATCATCACTGAGCCGCCTCCGCCTTGAGTCGTCTCGTGGATACATTCATCGCGAAGGTTTTCCCCGGCTAATCGACGAACTCGTTGTCTCCCATCCTTTCGGTCAAGGATGAACCGGCTCTCGTCCGTGAAGACCACATGTTGCCAATGTCCTGGATGAAGCCTTCTGTGCTCCCTAGCCAAAAGAAGACGAGCTACTCTGTGGCGAACAGACCGGCGTGGACATTTGGTCAACCGTCGTGCTCGGTAACCATGTTGGAGCAATCTGCGATTAACGGTTGACCGGAAAACGTTGATCCCATGATATCTCCTCCACAAGCGACGAAGACGGCTCGTGGGCAATTTCCGGGTTCTGCGGCTGAAATTCAACAGTTGGCGATCATCTCTTCTTGTGGTCAATCTGGGACGTCCTGGAGATTTCCGTGGCCGCACATTCCCCGCCTCACGTTGACGTTTCAGGATCTTAGAGACTGCACTCTGTGATATCCCTAGGACTTCTGCGATATCAGTCTGCTTGTAGCCCTTCTGTCGTAGTGCTACCACTCTCTCGCGTGTTGCTGTTGCCGTTGGACCAGACATAGTCCAGGGAATGTCTCTACCGATTTTTATTTCAAACGGTACAAGGAACTCGAAAAAATGCAACCTTCTTATACACAGTGCTAAATCAGGGAAAGGGACAGAATATCATATGCATAGGCTTTATAGTCTACAACAAAAGAATTTATTACGCAATCCAAATTTCTCATGTTATAATGTCACCTGTGTAATGGGGAAGCATTAGGTAATCACTCAATTACCATTTTGTCTACGCGTAGCCTTTCAAATACCAACAAAACTGTCGATTTTTAATCAAAAATATTTTATTCCACCTTTATGACCAACAGTGTACAAACCTGAATAAAATGTTCTTATTTCTTTTAAATTCTGTTGTTGACATAGATTTTAATTTCCCTATAAAAGTTTTATTACTATTTACTTTTAACAATTGTTCAAAGTACTTATCATTAATTTCACTTTCTTCAAACCAATTAGCCCGAGATCGTACTTTCAAACCACTTAAAGCATGTCCGTATATCCCATTTAACTCCGCTCTTTTTAATTCTAACTCTTCTAGTGTATTTCTATTGCCATCTAAAGCCAAATTTTCCTCCAATTTTTGCACTTCATCCTGCAATTTACTCATAAGTAACCTTCTTTCTCGTGCCTTAATTTTAGAGTATTTTATTGTATAATCTCGTACTTTCATTTTAACAAAATCCCATAAAAGTCTATTATCTGCAATTTCTTTTCTTAACACTTCTATCACGCAAGTTATTTCTTTTCTCATGCCGTTTCTATATTCTGAATCTAAACAAAGACTATTATTAAACTTCCAATAGGATGGTCCTCGTTTAAACATTTCATGTGCAAGTTTTAGTTCAAACTCAATAGCCGAATGATCGGGGGCTACTGAAGCAACGATTTTACAACCGTTCACTCGCTCTTCTAATCCACTAGTTATTATGCAGTAGTCTAACCTACTTTGAATTAAAGGATTTTTCTGTGTACACGTAATTGTTTTTTCCAAATTCTTTTTTTCTCCAAATATCAATTAAATCAAATTTCCCCTGAAAATCATCAAATTCTAAATTAAAAGCCTGTCCTATTCTCGTCCCTTTATTCGAACAATCTAAATTAAAGTCTCGAATCATGTTAAAGTCCCCTCCAAGAATTATAGGATGCCCTTTATTATTAAACTCTTCAAGACCTTTCTCTAAAGTGCAAAGAAATGCTAAATGGAGATTTTCTTTATCCCTGTTTGGAAAGTAAACATTTCCCAACACAAGACGGATCCCCTGAACTTCACCATCAATCAATATATATCGCCCTTCCAAATCTATTTTAGTTTATAATATGCAGCTTATATTTAATCAATACACAAACCCCTTTACTGTGATTGGTATTGTACCATGACTGAAAAAACTAACCCCATCCCTGATTTCCATTTGTCTTCAACATCGTACTAAATGTTTCCTGAAAAAATATTACATCTCCTCTTTGTCTACTCCAATTAATAATCGAACCTCTCTTCTTTGAATCCCTTAAACCTTTAACATTTAAAGACAATGTTCATTAACATTCCTGGATTACCCACCATGATAAGTATTATTGTAATCACAATTCAGAATTCCGGAAGGAAGGAGGACATACACTTCTTGGATAACGACTAACTGATTCGGTACAAATTGCCTTGAAGTTTTGATGTCACATGTGCACCTTGCACCTAAGCCCGATATACATAAATTCACACCTGTAATACTCAAATAAGATAAAGCTACAAATAATACCATAACCACTAACCATCAATATTAGACTTCACAACCCTTACTCTATCAATTTAACTTACCCTTTTATTTCCATTAAGCTCAATCATTAACATGACTAATTTATACTCGTAATGGAAAATCCATATAGTGCAATGTAGGAGCCCAAGACTCCTGAGGCAGTTATTAACAAAGAAAGGACCATCTCTATACCTGAAGACAAATCAAGATTTGAGATATATAAAATATATATGAATAACGATAAAAACATTATTTCTTGAATACAGATCAATTTGCACAACAGCCAATGCTTATACTAAAGTATCAATTAATATACAGTGATATGAACAGCGTGATAAAACAAAAACAGAGCTATCAATTGACTTATTCCGTTGCATTTATTTACTAGTATTGAAAACGATACCCTTAAATGCCTTTCCACCATAAGTGAGGGATGAAAGCAAAGAAAACGATAAGAGTGCACACCCACGCACACCTACGCACACCTACGCACACCCATGTACGCACAAAAGTATATTACTATATTGAGTACGATCTCATTTTCTACACACTCTAAAAGGGTTGGGTAAAATTTTACCCAACTTGGGGGGGGGGGGGGGGGGGGGGGACGTGTGTGTGTGTAATTGGGTTTTACAGACGTGTATCAATCAGATATGATTATTTACGTCTGGGACCGACCTTTAACGTCACCATCCGGAAGACGTGACTCGGTCTCGAGCCAGGGTCCGCTGAATCAGTTTATAACTTCCACTGGTAGCTGGACTACAGGCGCACGCCACAACGCCCTGTTGTGCATGATTGGTAAATTTAACACAATATTAGGTAAAACTGTACTCAACACTGAGTAAAAGTAACAGATTATTGGATAAAATTGTATCCCAAAAACATGTTCTTCTATTCTAGAGTGCAGAATCAACTTAATTTGAAAATTCCACAACGCAGTGTGTTGATCAGTTCTACTGTACTGAGAACAGCCACGGCTTAGTTTTTATTTTTTTGCATGATATGTAAGTTTTTAGTATGAATGAAAGAATACGATTTTTATGCCTCAGCCCACCGAAAGTGGTGCCGGAGGCATTATGTTTTCGGGTTGTCCGTCCGTCCGTCCGTCCCGCTCTCTCGTTCTCGCGATAACCCAAGAACCATATGAGGTATGAACTTCAAACTTGATGCTTGTATGTATCACCTCATAGGAAGACGATCTGATTAGATTTTGGGGTACGTAGGTCAAAGGTTAAAGGTCACACACTGTTAGAACGTTGATTAATATTTTTTAATCTTGTTGGTTAAAACTTTAATCAACCGAGGATTGCAGGTGAACCACACATTTGTAGGTTAAAACTTTAATCAACGGCCTGTTGATTAAAGTTTAACCTGTGGTCGATTAAAGTAGAACGTTAATGAATTTAAATGTTGGCTTAATACTTATTATTGCATAGATGGCATAAATTAAACAAGGTTATCCAAATTCAACGCTTGGAAACATTTGAAGTAATGATTATTATCAATTATAAAACGGTAAAATACAGCCCCCGATATAGCAGCTGAAGAGCTCCTCGAACGCTGCTGAGATATGTGACGACACACCCTGGACCAGTCCTGTCTAAGCAGACGATGTCCCATAACATCTTACACATTTTTCAGAGCCTATTTTGTCATCTCCTCTTCACTTATTTCTCTTCCTTCACTAGCGTCAGTCTTAATGTTAGTCTGTTGCCTCACTCTTAACTTCGTGTATGGTATTATTTTGATGAAAAATGCAGCGTTAAAAAAATAAAGGAATCAGTCACTTGTAAACAAAATAAAACGCCATTGTATTTTCAGCTGCTTGCACCGGGCCATGTTCGGCGTTTCAAGAGGGAACGAATACCATCCTGCTATTATTCGGAGGGCTTTTCAATTTGAAAGTGGGGTTTATTTCATTGATCATTGACCCTTCTCCTATGTATTTACAATCAAACGGTTTTAGCTATCAGAATCAGTTTCACTTTCCCTTTATAATGGTGTGAAATAAGGTCATGTTTAAATACACCAAACTCTTTATAATTTGATAAATAATTGCATTGCAATTACGTTCATTCATTATAGGACGTCGTCTGCTTAAGCAGGATCGATCCCGAGTGTGACGACATCAAAACATCGCTATATTTCTGGCGAATCCTCGGATATTCCAGATGCTGAGAAGAGCTTTTATTTGTGTTGTTTTTATAATCACCAGATACGCAGTTGACATAAAACTTATACGATTGCCATCTGTAAGCTTCCCAGTTTCTAGTGATACATTAATTGCCATATTTGTGATTTTCTTTGAATATCTACTTTAAAAGTTTTAATCATTTGTTGGTTAATCGTATTTTGCTCAACGTTGGTTAAATCGGTGTTGATTAAACTAAAACATATTGTTGGTTAAATGTTTAACCATTTTTGTTGGTTAGTTTTATTTTGTTGGTTAAATGTTTAACCATTTGTTGGTTAATCATATTTTGCTCAACATTGGTTAAAATGGTGTTGATTAAACTTAAACAAATTCTTGGTTAAATGTTTAACCATTTGTTGGTTAGATTTATTTGATGAGAAACTCCCCCGGAGAAACTCTTTTCATATCTGTAATTGTTGTCTAGCTAGCCTTATAAAGAAATAGATCTACTCAGTGATCTACCTTCAGCGGTTTGGTAAGTTCGACCTGCTCAGACATGGACTAGACTTGACTAAGCCAGGCCCACATGTAGACTACGCCTACGCCTACATTGGTGCTTACATCTTTTTCTCAAAAAACTGTTCTAGTTTCAGTGTTTGTCATATTGCCCTGTCCGCGAAATATGGACATGCGCGAAGTTGAACACACCGCCATACCGCCGGCGTCGCCTCCTCGCTACCATAGGCGCAGTCAGTAGATCTACCGGTGGGCCTGGCTTAGCCAGGTCTAGTCCAGATCGAGCAGGTTGAACTTGCTCCCAAGCCCTTTAAATTAGAAAGAAAGAGCACACTCTAGATCTATTTCTTCCCTAGATTAAGCTAGACAACAATCACATATATGAAGAAGAGTTTCTCACCTTCAAACACGCCGACAAACTCTTTGAAAGTCCCCAATCATTCAGCGACTTGAATGACAATGCCTTCCATTTTTTTATCGCAAACAATTTCTGTGATAGATTTGTGTACAGCGAATTTGTTCCAAATCCATATGCGCATGCGCTGTTCGGTCACGCGATTGGTATTTTAATCAACTTTGATCAAACTTTTAACCAACAAAAAGATAAAGTGTCTTGACAGTCAGGGCCGTATCCAGGGGGGAGGGGGGGGGGGGGGGGCGCAACAGGCACGCCCCCCCCCCCTATTGGCCGTCGTAAAAAAAAAAAAAAAAACTAGCAAAAAAAAAAAAAATCCTCATACCAATTGAAAATATTGTTTAGCACTATCAGTTTGGCGGGAAAGCAGAGAACACTGTTTTTAATCAATGTTGGTTACAAAGTAACCAACAAGATTTTAAAAATAATTTTAATCAACAATATTTTTAACCCACGCAAGATTAAAAGTCATTTTAACCAACATTCATTTTATAACCAATGTTGAGCGATTTTTAATCAACATTTTTTTAATCTGTAGTTTTTTAATACATGTTTTAACAGTGCAGAGGTCAATTTCTGAAATTGCAGGTGTTTGCCTCGTCCTCGCGATATAACTCAAGAACCATATTTGGTATGAACTTCAAACGTGGTGCTAGTATGTATCACCATACGAAGACGCTCTGATTAGATTTCGAGGTACGTAGGTCAAAGGTAAAAGGTCACAGAAGCCAATATCTGAAATGTCAGGTTTTAGCCTTGTTAACGTGATATCTCAAGAACCATTCGAGGTATGAACTCCAAACTTGGTACTAGTATGTATCACCATAGAAAAACGATCTTATTAGATTTTGCAATACGTAGGTCAAAGGTCAAAGGTCATAGAGGTCAATTCTGAAATTGCAGGTTTTAGCCTTGTTATCGTGATATCTCAAGAACCATTTGATCCACTAACTTCAAACTTAGAACTAGTATGCATCACCATAGTGAAACGAACTGATTACATTTTTGTTCACGTAGGTCAAAGGTGACAGGTGATGGAGGTCATTAAACAGGTGTATGTGAAATTATTTGGGTTTTTTTACCTTTGTTATCACATTATATCTCAACTATTTTGTATTCATGACTAGGAGGAGATAAAGTGATCAGACATTTTGGTTATAAGGTGTAAGGTCAAATGTCAAAGAGGTCAATTAACATGTAATTAGAGGCTTTTTATACTGGTTATCACAGTATTTCAAGAACAGTTTGAGCCATCAACTGAATTTAGGGGGATGCATATAGGAGACGCAGTCGCATTCATCTTGTTGTTTATAAGAAACATGCGTGACCAATGTTTTACTAGAAGGTTTTTATTGCTATAGGATGGAGTGTAATCACTATCTTGAGTCGCTCATGTTCCTGTTTATCACTAAACCAAAGCAAATTAGACTTTGGCTTGTTTTAGGAAAAGGACAGTACACATTCATTGGAAGCAAACGAATCAGCATGAGATATAAAGCCGCAGCGGGTCATTTTCGTTTAAAGACCTCAGCCTGAACGAATTTTGAAATATACCCTTTATTCATCCACGGGGAGCTATATATTTTCTGAACAAATTGAAACCAACTTCATGAGATTCCGTTTCCTGTGGAATGAGTAACAGCGTCCCGAATGTTGAGCCCCGGTGGTTTGGGTCCCGTCTCTGAGGAACGCTACTTTGCGGGGGGGGGGGGGGGTGAAAATTTGATGACGACATATCGTGTAGACGCACTCGGAGCTGTATACATGACATGTCGTCACACGTCTAGCGACCCCCTGCAGTGTTACGCCATAGGGAGGGGCGGACCAAAAAAATTATCTTTTTTATTTTTTATGGATAAACGGAGACGAAAATTTATGAATAACCAGGGTAATTATATTCTTTGTTTACTAAGCTTTACGTCAATATATGGTTGTTTTGGGTCAGGCTGAGGTCTTTAAGCAAGTAGTTTTATAAACCTCGCAGTTTTGCATGCATTCTTTAATTATCTTTGATAATAAATTTGAAAGCACAACAGAATTCACCAAAGTGGATAAACACTGGATGACATTCTATTTAGAAACGTGCTTTTAATTTGTATGTTTTTATTTAATTGTATTTTTATACCGGATATGAAGGATCAGTCGACAGACCATTAATGGAACTAGGGATTAATAAGCCCGGTTAAAGCCTTTTATTACGAACCTATAATTATGAATAACACAACGCCATGTATATTTCGAAAACGTAGGGTCAAACCTTTGTTAATTTTTGTCTCACTTGGTTTTAAGGAGGCCTTACTATGATTTATTTCGCTATTTTGTTCTCTGAAATCTTTTGATCAGGACGCCATTTTTAATCTAATGTAAAATTGAATTCTAATCACGTGGTTTCGCTCGTTTCAAATTAATGGATTCGTTGTCTTATTAGCTCAATACAATCACAGAATTACACCCGCACAAAAAATAATGTGCACGGATTACGGTTTTGAATGATAATCTGTTGAAAGGGAATATCTTTTTAGATTACTTCGTGTGGATCATGATATTTTAAAATCAGGATACTTTAACAGAGGTACACAACTGCCATCTGAAATTTGTAAATAATTAATGGAAAGACACCTTAATATTGAAAAAGTAATTTTTTAAATATGGGTACATTGCGTAATTACGTAAGAAGACCCGACCATGTTTTACGTTTTAAGAAAAAAGGCTAATGTTTTCCGGGCATTTTTATCAAGAAAAATATGATTCTTTTTGCAGTTTGACAGTTACTTCATTTTGTCAAACTAGGACCATGACCCTTTTTATGAAGATATAAAAAGTAGTAGGGTGCAATTTAGAGGTCTGCTTTTTTCCCAATATAGAGTAAATTCTCCGGTCTTTGTCAAAAGTTAATAAGTAGGTGCAGACCTCGCATTCAGTAGCATACACTCTCAGAAAAGTTTTTAGGTTGGTTAAAATATGAACCTACCAACTGTTGGTTAAAAAAAATCCCATATGTTTTACATACAATTTTTGTTAACCAAAAGTTGGTAGGTTCATATTTTAACCAACCTAATGATTTTTAACTAACATTTCTGAGACTGTATCACTTCGTAGTAATAAACAAGTAAATAAATTTTCGGCCATAGGCCTTCATTAGGAAATGATGAAAATTTATTACGTGTAAATAAAAAGAGCGCGAAGCGCAAAAGCGCACCAAGCTGGATACTGGCGCAACCATGGTGGAGAAAGCTAATTTGAAAAATTCTGAGTTTAACGGAATATTTATTTACTTGTTTACTACTCATTTCTACATTTACAATTCTGAAGCAAAACTTATATTTTGTTATTATATATATATGTATACTGTACATAAGCCAGGGCAAAAAAGACTGCCATGCTTATGTGTACATGTAGCTTGTTTCTGCAGGTTCCCAGCTTCTATTTTTTTGGCGGGCTTATGAAAGAAAGAAGGAAAGATAGATAGACAGATAGAAAGAAAACATGCTATGTAAGCTGATTTTTTTTAATGGAGGGGTGTTCTGTGCGCCTCCGTTGCCCATTCTGGATTAGGGTTAGGGTGACCCATAGTCAGCCCCCCCCCCCCCAACTTTCAAAAGGGCTAAGCGGTCCCTGCGTTTTTTTTGCATTTCGCGCGATTTAATTGTCATGTAATTGTATTTCTCCTTCTTTGCAGGCCCATTCACTTCGCAGGCATGTGCACGACCTACAAACCGAGACGTTTGACCCAGAAATAGCTCAGGTAACAAATTTTGGCAACCTTTTTTATCCAAGCAAAAAGGCACAGCGCATACAGTGCGAAAAAACTTGTGAACAGTGAAGAAACTTATATAATTCTTGAAATAAATATGGTTCAGATTAGTTACATAAATGATTACGATAAACAAGTTCAGCAGTTCTTCAGTACCCTAAAATTCTTATAAACCGTGTAATTGGATACAAAATTGCAAAGGAAAATTGACATGGCTAAAGAAAATTATCTAGAATAAATCCATATTTACAATTTTTGCAACTATATTGCTAAGCCAATCTTACATTTGTTTAAATACAGTATAGGCTTTATGCAGAATGCCAAAGTCAACGTCCATTGCATTGTGGATTCCTTCAATACCTTTGTAGAACCAAGGAGCATTCATATGCGCTTTGTAAAATAATTGAAATTCATTCAATGAATCTTATGATTATCTCTCTTTTAGATTCAGATGTTGTTTTTGGCTCGGTTGGATGGCCCAGAAATCGGAATGACAGCTCTTGGATGCTTCGTCATCACAAAGGAACGAGTCTTGGCGGTATGTTCTCCTTAAAATATATGGTTTATTTAGATGTAGAAATATAAGATTGCACAGTACTGCAAGAAACATTGATGTACGATGTCAGTGAAGTTTCATGATGAATAAATGAATATGATGTACCGAACATCGACAAAGTGTATTAGGTGACACCACCGAAAATCTATGTTCCTTACTTTGCGCACAATTATGAATTTATAGTTAGTCTGCAGAACATTATCCAAAGGTTGCATAGGCCACACCCAGAAAAAAAATTGTTACCGGGAAAATATCTTTCATGAAAGAATATCCCCCCCCCCCACGACAATCCCACCAATTCCTCCCAAGGAGACAAAGAAAACAAAATCTTCTACATGTTTTTGTCCCATTTCATAAACATAATCAGACTTCTCAGTTGAAAATGTTTTAGCATGTTATCGTTATAAACTGCTGAGAGCCAGAAAGGAATTAAGTCATATACTTAAACATAAAGGTAACGGCCTTCTGGCTGTCAAGAGACGATACTACATGACTTGTGACCTTTTCAAAGTTTTATCCCATGCACGCGTGTTATTTTTCATCATCAGGATAGCCGTTTCATTTCATATCATCTGCGATTTCATTCATATCAAAGTTTTTTGATATTCTTCTCTCCTCTCTCATCACAGGTGGTCAGCACACTTATCACTTACTTCACCATCCTCCTCCAGTTTAAGGGTCTCTGCTCAGATGACAGCAACACCATGGCAACGGCAAACTTGTCAATGACTACAGATACTTATACCACTTGACTGGAGCAAAAATGAGAGACCTTCGGTTTGTCACCCTACACTACATTCACTACGTTACTGGTGAGCGATACCGTGCAATGTCTCCCGCAAGATATACGTCTCCCCACACACATATTTCATCCAAAAAGGAAGAATCTCTTGATATGATCACTGAATAATAGTGCTTTCTGTAGTCATGTGGGGTGGTGCAAGAAAGTTGCAATCAATTGCAAATTGTAAAGCAAATTAGAACAACCATTCTGAATGGTTCAGGGTCTGCCCATTAAAGAAGATGCGCTTGCAACAATGATTTTGATTGGTCAGTACCGATCAGTTACAACTTGCAATCAATCGCAGCTTTCTTGCAACACCCCATTAGTCATATCAAGAGATTTGTTTTGTTTTTTGATGAAATATATGGATAAACGTCATTTTCTCGTACGGGACTCATTGCACGGAATTGCCCTGGTGCTCCGACATTTGCTATGGCGACAATACTATTGCTCTAGGCTTTATTTTGTATAAAAATATGGGTTAGGGTTAGGATTTTATTGGATTCTAGGTTAGATTTAATGGTGAGGTTATGATATTTGTTTCATGGTTGAAGTTAAGAATGACCGCGGAGTATCTACAACCATTTTACGAGTCAGAGCTTAACGTTTAGCCTAGTTTCATTTTCGGGGTAACCTCGCTAGTCATAAGGACTGCTATTCATAAGGACCACTTATTCGTAAGGACCGCTATTCATAACGCATGACTAAATGAATATCGGTTTTGTATGAATAGCGGTCCTTCTAAATAGCAAGCAAACCATAGACAAATTACCTCGCTATTTATAAGGACCTCCGTGCATAAAGACCACTATTCATAACTATTCATAAGGACCGCTATTCATAACGCGTGTTAAATGAATAGCGGTCCTTATGATTAGCGAGCGGACCCCTCAGTTTCAGTTTATTTCATATTTCATGTCACATAACTGGTACATAAACAATGACTGTTGCATTATTTTACAATAATATAGGAAAATATCTTCAATACTTTCAACAAAGGAAGAAGAAAGAAATTCAAGTGAACATACAGAGACACAGATCAATATTTCCACCATTTTAAAGTTGGGATAAGACAAACTGATTTGGCGTGACCCTTACCCTGGGGAGCGTTTCGTGAAAGGAAGTTGTCGAATATTTTATCCGACAACTGTTATAAGCTACTGAAATCCTTGCATCTGATTGGCTGATCGGCAATATACCTCTATCTTGTATATTTGATTAAATGAAGCCCAGAGCAAATGTTGCTGGAACAAATGTCGGATCACTTTAATTTGATAATTATATACAGAACAAACTTAGCCAATAGAATAAGGGTTCGGTCTCAAGACCGTCTCCGTCACGGAAGCTCAATGTCTCCGTCTCGGTCTCGAACCGCAAGGTCTCGAGAAAACCGCTCGGGACCTCTCGGATCCGATCGTTTTTTCTTGCTAAGTGATCAAATAGAAGTAATTTCAAGATATCTTTTACTGGTTCATAATTTCTAATAAGGCTATCAGCTAAAGTTTTGTTTTCTTTAAACTTAATATGATCTCGGTCCGGAAGAGGTAGTCTCGGTCTTGGTTTCGGACCTTAAGGTCTCGACTAAAACACTGGAAAACTATGTCGGGGCGTCTTGTCGGCGTGTCTAGAAGTTTGCAATTTGAAACCATATTGATTTCGTGCATTCCACCTTACAGGAATGCAAGATAGCGGGTAGAGATGTAGTAGAATTCCCTATATGAAATGAAATTATACAGACCAACAGAACAATAATTAAAGGGATACTCAACCGCAGATTGTGGACGTTTTAATGCCGCGAGAGGGCACCGTGATCGTTACCTGATCATGCCGTTGCCCCGCGGGGCACAAACCTCGGATAGACTGGTCGCCGCACAAACATGCACGCTCCGCCTGAGCTCGAGCTCTCGTGCGAGATTCGGTCGGCTTCGTGCAGTCGAAATGTAATCCCACTTAGTCCAACGGACGCGTTCGACGCACAAACTTTGTGTACGAGTGAATGGGGCTTACGCAATCCTGACTTTCCCCACGGCCGCCCGGTGGCGTATCCCTTTAAGGATTGTAAAGTGTTGGCCGGAGGATAAGGAGGCAGTTATTTATTTGAATTGGCTGAACAGAAAGCGAACGCGAAAAAGCTAGTTTAAAATTAGTTTATTTCAAACTTCAAACTAGTTTAGATAAGCTGGTTTAAATAAGTTAAATTAAGAATAAATGAATTTATTCTGAAGATAATATATGTTTAACATATAATTATGTCAATCTTATCTATTAATGTATATACCTTTTACCTAACCATGTTCGTCAATTTCGCTATACATTATGTACATGGATTCCATCTTAAATAATGTTACGTAATAGCCTACATCGCCAACAATGAGACACGGTGTGGGCTTTTCTCTCTACGTCTCCTACAATAATTATTGTACATGTTTATACTGTAAATTTACATATTTGATAATGATGATTGAAAATAACGTGATATTGTAACAAATACGTAAAGAAATAAAATCAAGCTTCAAAAATATGTTAAGGGGAATAACTTTATTTTATCGGTTTTCGTTCCCTGAGATGTTCATTTGGTATTCACCTAATAACGTGTTGAGGCCCTCTTTTTTGTTTCTTTTAATTAAATTGTATATATATATATATAGCATCTTTTTTAACGTTTTTAAGAATGTTTAATTGACAATACGGCTGATGGTGGACAAAATATTAGGCCTACTTGTAGGCACGGAGGGACATAAAAGAAAGGCATTGAATAGTTTATGAAGCAGTTTATGTATTGGTTAGAGTAACAATAATAATTGTGATTTCAGATTCAGATGCAGATTTATTTCCTTCTGAGATTTACATTAACAAAAACATGGTGGAAGGAGGCGAGGGTCACAGGAAGCATATGGCTTGTGCTGGGGTCGCTGCAACAATACCTATTTACCTAACTATATGATATCATACATTAATAATAACATACACAAAAACAAAAGATAAAACAAATATGAAAAAGGGAATAAAGACAGAATTGTAGAGAATAGTTTAAATGACTTGCATATTATAATCTTGAGCCTTGGGAAGCATAGTAACACATTTTTTGTTGCATAAAAGGGTAATGATAGTTTCAAATATTTCATGCTATTGTAGTTTGTAATATATCAAGCGTTGTTTATTCTTGTTTATTATTCAGAATGATCTATGGGTTCTGATTAGTTTGGTCTATGTATATATTCTATTTAATTTTCATCATATTTTAGCAACTATGTAGTTTGAAGTTTGAAGTTTACTTGTTCCACTTCAAAAAAACAATTTAGATTTTACAAGCATAAGAGTCTGTTACAAAATATGCGGGTAAAGAACTCAAATCATGTATAATGTAAGCTAAATACCTAGAAAGTTTCGAGAGATAATAATATACGACAGGCAAAACAAAAATAGGTAATCATGTCATCTTTGAAGAAATATTTGAAAAGTGGTTTATAGCCTACCTGACATTTATGCTTTGGCATTATTTGCGATTTAATTGGTGATATGAAATGAATCTCTTTTTTGAATACTTAATGATTTTGTTTTGATTGTTTATAATTACATGTACATACACATTGCATAATTTATGTAAAATCCTTGAATATTCTCTAAAGAAGGTGTGATTCGGATGTAGCTATGTATTCTATATATTAAAGATATTTATTGTAGTTTAAATATTTTGAATTAGTTACGTATAAAAAAGTGCCTAGCGATATGTTTAAAATAACTATATAACTCAAAGTCATTATCTTATTAGTGGTAGTGGTAGTATTATCATCATCAGCACCATCATAATCCTTATATTTTCAAACAATATAATTGTATCATATCAGTCATGAGTAAAATTAATAACTTTTCATAAATTGAATTTGTCCTGGATAGGTTATCTTAGCTGATCTGCAACCTTGATCACATACACCTTGATTTTATATATTTGTGTAATAGTGTAAATGTGTAGAAATATATATATATTATTTATATTCAAATTAAAAAAAATAATGTGTGCATTAAATAGTTTGTGTTCTTATATAATTCAATATAATTATATATATATATATGAGTAATTACATTTACTATTGAATTGTTTGAGGTAAACGTAATCGGTCACATATTGGAAATTCTATCCTAACATTGTCTAGTTTTTAGAATGAGATGGTTTAGACCGTAAAGAAACTTGGTAAACCTGTGAAACTTCCAAACGAAGTTGTCATATATTTTAACCAATGTATATAGAAACTGTTACACATATAAAATCTAAGCATTTTGAACTCATAAAGCTAATACAGGGAAGGAAAACTATTACAAAATATGTTGTATTATATTCAAATTCATAGTTTTTTTTTCCTAGATGGGTTAAAGGCGTTGTCTTTCTAATGTGATACTCTTTTGATATTACCTGCCAAGAGGAATATGAATCTATTTGGAATCCATATCCAAAATCTGATATATCTGTGATTTCGTCAATAAAGACTATATTTATTTTGTACACATAGCGTACCATTTTAAATATTTAACTGAAAAAGCAGTCACTTAGAGCAAAATGATAAGGAAAATACATCAAACAATTTATTGGTACTACAGAATTTCCAAATGGCTTTAACCAGTAACATATTAAAACATGTATACCAATATGTGTGGCGGTGTGATGCCAGGTACGTGGGTCGTACATCCCAGCGGTTGGCGGACCGCATCAAACAACATGTCCCACTGACTGTGCGTAAACATTCAGCCAATCAACGTGCCCAGCCAGCCCGCGCTTGCAAATCAGACTCCACTACTACTAGTAGATCTAACATAAAATGTGACTCAGCCATAGGCCAACACCTGCTTGCTAACACATTGTGTGCGCAAAGCTATTCAGACGATCAGTTCTCTATTGTCTGTAGAGCTAGGAGCTTATAATTAATTAACCCATCTCAGGTTCTTGGAAGCAGCCTACATTCAATCTAGAGACCCTCTTTTGTGTAGACAAAAGGAGTTTGTCCAAGCGTTGCGTTTGTTTTAACTATGCAGGATGTGCCAAGTTTAGCTTTCAGTATAACTAGTTGATTTTCTTGTTATTTGTTCATATCTGCGTGATAACCTGACGAGTTGCAGATCGAAAAGCTTCGTTATCATTTTAATTTGTTATCGTTTTAATGTTTTAATATGTTACTGGTTAAAGCCATTTGGAAAATACATCAAATATTATTTTCCCGTCATTTATCATACCAATAAATACTTTGAAAATATTCCACTATGCATTTGACTGTTTTTCTTTTCCTTTATAAAAAAAATTTGATAAGATCTTTTAATTGTGAGAGGAATTATGACACGCAGTTTGAGAAACCTTTATTGAAGGATTATGTTGATGTCTTCAGAAAGAATATTATAGTAATGAAAATGGTAATATGGATTATGGGTATAATATATGGACGTCAATTTTTTTTCGTAGGGATGGGGAGCGGGGGGGGGGGGTAATTTTCAGGTAAAAATGTGCAAGGTCAAAGTCAAAGGGATAAACTATGTAAAGGAGGGTAAGAAAAATTAAATTGCGTTGTCCACAAGAAAGGGATAAAGAAGGGATAAATAACGAAAAAGTCAACTATTTTCAAAAATCGTAATTTTCTATTCCTAACGTTTCACTTTGTTATGTAATATCACAAAGAGAAGAGTAGAGGGAGGGGAAAGGGAGATAGAGAGAGAAGGGGATGGAGAAAAGGAAAGAAAGAGAGAGAGAGAGAGAGAGAGAGAGAGATGCGTTAATACAACATTTACAGCGTTTTTACTTAGCTTTGATGAAAAAATAACGTTTCTTCAAAAGGGTACTTTAAAACAGACATTTTCACACACAGTTTAATATCTAGTCGGGGGGGGGGGGGGAGACGATACCATAATTGCTAAGTAATTAAGCAGATGTTCATGACAAAAGGGCAACAAATTACTTCACATAATAACCCTGATAAATTAATATGTGAAGTTATTGGTTAAATTTTTTAACAATGACATATTGAAGATGGGGAAAGAACGCATCAAATGGAAAACATTTATTATGTATTAATAACTATGTTTATTAAGCCCGGCGCACACTGCACGATCTGACTACGATGCGATCTTGGGAAAAGTTGTTATAACATTTGATATGAACCTTCAAACATGTAAAATCTTCGTGATCAAAGTTCTGAACAGTAGTATGAATATACTAAAATCGAAATTCCGGGCTACTGCGAGCCCCCGTGTAGGAATAAAAGCGAATTCAATTCCAAATCGTAGTGACGTCATACCAATCTTGCGATCGACTAAGATTTGAAGCCGATTTGGCCTTTACTCTAACCAGAAGAACTGCAGTTAACCAAAATTTCGATATAAGTATTCGTATCATTATTCCGAACTTCAAATGAGATAATTTCACTTTTTTAAACTTTCACATTTAATGCAAACTGCAATTTGTTCGAAAATCGGGTCGCAGTCGGATCGTATAGTGTGCGCCGGGCTTTACTGTAACACAATGTTGTTTTCTATACATAATAATATAGTCAATGATTTTTCCAAATGAAATAATGATAATAAAAATAATTGATATATACATATATATATATATATATATATATAAACACCTATCGGGTACATTAGGAGGACAGTTTTTGTTCTTTTTCTTTGTCCAACTGTCGACTTAATGTACCAACTGTCGACCTAATGTAGGGGTCTCTATTATGACGAAATAAACTGTATTGTCAACTGTCGACCTAATGTACCCGTTAGTCAAATATATTTACACATATATACATATATACAGCCCTGGAAGAAATTATTAGACCAAGCTTCTGTAATTATGGTACTATAATAGGCCTATGTATTCAAACTAATGAAAATGATTTGTCTTTGTATTTCATTGAATGAATAACAAATTCCATCAATTGTACCTTGCTTCTAGGATATTTCATTTCCTTCTTACCACAAAAACACTTTTAGTAACCATTCTTGGTCTAATAATTTTTTCCATGGCTGTACATACACACACACACACAGAAGCACACACACATATATATATATATATATACGCAGGCCTCTCATTCTAGTGTGGCCCCCGTTTTCTTAGTTCTTCAAGAGCACCAGATAGGTAACGGTACCAAATCTGCTACAATAGAGGGGAGGGGGCATCGGAGGCACGTTACCCTCTCCAAAATCAATGGCGAAATAATTTTTTTTTTAAAGCAAATGAGAGAAAAAGACAGAGAAAAATAGAGAGAGCACCGGCGTAGACAGGGGGCACAGGGGGCCATGGCCCTCCTATTCAGCCACTAAAAAACAAAAAAACAAAAGCGAGAGCGAGAGCAAAAAAGCTGGGGAAATGAGAGAAAAGGCGCTACAAGCCGTTATCTTTCTCTCAAAATTTGCTAAAATGTCAAAGTTTTCGCGCTTTGCGCAGGAAGGGGGGAAATAACTCTCCTCTCCCTGCATCCACCCCTGTTACATACAGTGAAATGTTGCGTCCAAATAACTGAAAAGCAGTCCGGTTTTCAAAATATAACTTTCCGCCTAAAAAAATTGTTTCCTATGAGCCGTTATCTTTCTCTCAAATTTGCTAAAACGTCAGAGCTTTCGCGCATCGCGCGGGAAGGGGGAAACTGCCCTCCCTGCACCCATCCCTGTTACATACAGTGCAATATTGCGTCCAAGTAATTGAAAAGCAGTCGGGGCGTGGAACTATAACTTTCCGCCTAAGAAATTGCTTGCTACGAGCCGTTATCTTTCTCTCACATTTGTTGTCAGAGCTTGTGAAGAAAAAAAATTACCAAAAAAAAAAAAAGGTTGGTGGTACTAGTCAAAACTGACTGATTGCCATATAACACGAATCAATAACAACAACAACGATT
The DNA here is from genome assembly GCA_025617745.1 of Heliocidaris erythrogramma. NCBI lineage: Eukaryota > Metazoa > Echinodermata > Echinoidea > Camarodonta > Echinometridae > Heliocidaris > Heliocidaris erythrogramma. The sequence goes on along the minus strand of CM046860.1, from coordinate 12,196,174 downwards.
CAAATCATAAAAGAGGATACGTAATAGAAGATATCACTCCCTTTTAACGCCACTTGTCGAAAATCATCACCGATAGTTTGACGCCCCTAGATTTCAAGGTTCTTTGAATGTATAATAAGCCTACCTATATGAAAACCGGGTGATCAAAATCCATTAAAACCTATTAAAACCTATTTGTCAAGTCAGTCGTTGTTCAAGTTTAAGCAAATACAATTAGCTGTTGCTTTTAATGAAAGATATATTTGTTCATAGATGCGACGCGGCTAAATGAATTGTAATTAGGAAAGCGTTGTGTAATCCAAATTACCTCCGGTCAACTTTTGCAGCGTCATTGCGAAAATCCCCGTCATCATTTAAAAAGTGTGTATAACGGACGCCAAATCATACGCATTCAGTTAAGTCGCTGTCAGGAGTGATGTTACATGAAGTTAGAATATATAAACTGAATACATTTACTCAGGTATTTACAGATACTTATCAGAGAAAAATCCTGCAACCGATTTGTCAGTGCATCTGTAAGTTTGATAGAGAGTACTTGATTCGGAGCGATTGTGATCAGTAGTGCATAGAGTTAGAAGGCAGTCTCCGAAATGAATCGTATTGCAGCCATTAGCAAGATGGAATCAGGAAAACAGCAAAAACAACCTAGAGCCAAGAAAACTGTACATCCACTCTGGAATGAGACAGCAGAACCTCTAATTCTCATGATGAAGATAGCAGGAATATACCACGAAACCTCTTCGAAAGGCGACAACCGAGTTCAGGTAAATAATAATAATAATAATACATTGCATTTATGATGCGCTTAATACAAATACAAATGTTTCTAAGCGCAGAAGTATTATTACCCCGGCTGTAGCTAGGCTACCGAATTCGGTGCTCAAAGCATTTCAAGGAATAAATTCCTACCGGGTACCCATTTACTACACCTGGGTAGAGAGTGGCAAATGTAGATTAATGTCTTGCCAAAGGGCATTAGTGCCGTGGCGGGACTCGAACCGCAAACCATGAGATCCACAGTCCGGTGACGTATCCACTAGACCACGACACCTCTACAGGTAAAGCCCGAAGGTTCAGGGTGGCTTCCTGATCCTGAGCCATCATGGTCGAGGAGTTGGCTGAATCGACTTTCCCGGTTCTATACCATGCATTCGTCTGCATCTATCTATGGCTGAATGCGATCCGGATGACCTATTCTATCATCTTGAATGTCATATTTGGAGGATTCATGCATGATCAGCTATCCCTGGATGTCTTTTATTTTAACGTTGCCGCCAATAACACCATCATGTTCGCAGTGTGCTGCAGGGAAAATTGTATGCCCCTCTTCAGGAGTCACTGGAACTCAGCCATCACCTCCCTCGAGGCAAGAAGAAGTTCGTTGCTGCAAGCGGCTCTCAACCCCAAGGCAGAGCATATATGGATGCAGATCCGAAGGTTCGGAACAGACGCAACAAATTCGCTATCATTGCTCTAATAATATGCTCTATTATCATTCTAATGAACACTGCCTCCTTATGCTTTCTAACGTTTGCCTTCGGAACAAGTTCGAGTACGGCGGAGGGTATCTGTGGTCCGTGGCCATCAGATCTTTTTTTGCGGTATCAACATGATATTTGCCACTTTCGCATCATCTGCATACGTTCTTCCACTTGCCCTTTACTCGCTCATATGCCACGGTATCGTCAAGCAATTCTCCACTTTGACCAAAGTATTCGACCAAGTTGTCAAATCCCCTCGACCGATGGACAAAACAGTCTTAATTGAATTGTTTTCGGCGAAGACATGCTGTCGTTTGTCACACAGTCGAGGTGACAGATGACATCTTCTCTCCCTTCGCAGGTTTGATGTACTTGACAAACGTTTCCTTAGTCATTTTCCTGATGTATCAGCTCTTTTACCTGGCTGGTGACTTATTTTATATTGGCGTGACTCTTTTCTGGCTCATGACCTGTGCAAGCAGTATCTCCGTGCTGTCTTACTTTGCGGTGCAAGTTTATAAGAAGGTAACACAACAAGCGCATATAAATCAAACAAAATATGGTGCATGACATTAATAATTGTGTATGATAAATTATATAATTCTTCTTAATTAGTTTAAGCCATAACGTATTGCATTTTGTTCAAACAAAGAATAACAAAGATCAAATAGCAGCTTCTCCTAGAATATGTGCCGACAAACTTTAATAATGCACCAGCTAGGCATTAATATAGGCTCATACTTGCCAAAAAAAAAATGTTGATTGCGTATAGAGAAAAGAAAAAGAAATCTGTGAATCCATTTCTTTTGGGACTGCCTCTTGCATCCCACTTGACGCTTTCTGACGTGTATGCAGGAAAATTGGAAAGTACTCCTATATCTTTAATCTATTATTCATTTTTTTGTTTATTTCACATGATATTTTCTTTATTTACCCCCCCCCCCCCCGGCTCATTTACTTGGAAGACGTGTATACATGAACTCCACATGGAAACATTTGATTCTCACTTAGCACCTGTCAGGTAATCACATCGAAGTTGTATTTCGAAAGTTCATCAATCTGATTTTATTCTCATCTGAAAATTTCCTGAAACGTTATTGTCTTAATAGAAAGCAATAAAATAACCACAAAAAATAAACAAAAACAACATGTAATCGCCCAAATTATTTTAAAGAGCTGTCTTTCTAATATCTATACTTAAAATCATAACATTTTCTCTGCTCTGAAGAAAACGTGAGCCACATTCTCGATAAATAAGAGTACTGGTACATCAGTTCGGATAATAATCAACATCTTTTGCAGGACATACAGGGTTGGAAAAAAGTTTGGAATATTTTTATTCCAAGAATTATTTCTTGTCTTAAACCTATCCCTCGTCATTTTAAGTTCTTCTTTGAGGTTCAAATAAAAGATATGTGTCCCTTTTTAACTTTAAAAGCACAACATTAAAAATCAGGCTTATCACACAGTGCAGAGGTCCACTTGGAATTCGGAAGCGTGTATTTTTTGTTTTTGCAAATGTCTAAAACAAGTTAAATAATCAGATACAGTTTAATTGCTATACCGAAGTCCTCAAAATGACTGCAAACTGCACGTAGCTTTTTCAAAATTCCACGTGAAGTACAGAAATGTATAACAAGATGTTCAAACACAAATAGAGCAAATCTGACAACATGTGGTTCATTGGTCAGCCATTGTAACATGTTTAACAATATTACGTAATCTTTGGTACAAGATGGAACAGTAGACTTCATTCAACACAGTTAATCCGATTTGGATGAATTATTCATCACAATATAGTAGAAACTAGCATTTAAAATCAGACATACTCATCGCCAAAAAAATATTCCAAACTTTTTTCCAACCCTGTAATATAGGCTTGTGATATAAGAGTATTCGTACATCAATTCGGATATTAATCAACATCTTTTGCAGGACATCATTATAGGCGTGTGGTTATGCTGAGACGATGGGTAAAATGCAAAAGCCAAAATAATATTGCTTAATATTTATTTGTTAATTTTTGGTTGTTGGATATTTGTGTAAAAAAGGGAGCAGTCGTCGTTTTTTGTGTATTTAATCAGATAGAAATTTTACTTCTAACATCTGACAGTTTGGTTGCAGAAACAATTTAAAATGAGAATAATTTTGTCTTAATTCTTGGCTTCAGTTATGCCAAGAAACTAGTTAAAACTCTTCAGGAACCTAACTCACAATATTGATTTTCATTCATTAAACGAATAAATAATTTTGTCCAACTTTGATTTGTCTCCTGCTTCCTTTTATTTTTCTTTAAACAAAGTACCAAATTTATATATCGTGATGCTAACGACAGGCCTTTTGAATTTCCTGAATGGGATCAAACAATAACATTAAGTTGAATAAATATCAATTTGCGTTAATAATCATGATTTGGAAGGCATTTTTGAAATAAAAGACTGTCCCCATCTAAATCGTTTAAACTTTCTTTAGATTCAGGTGTTGTTTTTGGCTCGGCTGGATGGCCCAGATATTGGAATGACAGCTCTCGGATGCTTTGTCATCACAAAAAACGAGTTTTAGCGGTAAGTGCTTCATACAAACATCGGCGTATCAGGGGGTTTTGACGTCTCTTGGCCGTATTTCAGCTTTCTAATTCCAGACTGCCCAATTGAGCGAGCAAGCAAGCAAATTTGTGATATTTTATTATGTTGATAGTGTAATTTCGTCATTAAAAAATATGCTAGATAAGAATATGAAATTGCAAATACATGTATATAGATTACATCGCTGCCCGATGTAAGGTTGCTGCTGCCCGAAGATGGTATGGCGATTGCCCGAATATTGGTCATTGGAAATTTCGGGGGAAGAGGGCTGGAGCCTCCGGCCCACAGCTAGTTAAGGAGAATCATTTAGCTGTGCCCAAGCCGCTACTCTTTCATAAGCTTATCTATTTATTTATTTATTTTCAGTTTTATTTATAGGGTAACATTGTCAGTTTCAGAACTGCTTTCCACAACGGCCATGTCAGACTTGACTCTGTACATAACCTATATACAAGTTAATACAAAAATGTTGATCACATCTCGCTAGTATTAATAACATTATAAGTTCCCAAGAAAATCATGTTAAGAATGGAGAGCCATACGCACATCTGCCATTGCTCCCAGCCCTTCGCAAAATAATGATAAAAAACCCAATAATGACTACGGTACTAGTCTTAGCTTTCACCTTGGAAAGTTAGAAACTTTTTAGAACTAGCCCTTATTTTCAATATGCCACGATGATAACTCGGAGGAGTGTCGATGTTTATCAAACAGAGAATCAGATGTACATAAGGTCTATGTAGTTTATATTTTATATTATTTTCAATTACAGATTATAAAATTAAGCATTCCACCCTCTCATTTCTTATCACAGGTGGTCAGCACGTTAATCACCTTCTTCACCATCCTCATACAGTTTCAAGGACTGTGTCCTTCTGATGATGTCACCATGGCAACGGCAAACCTTTCGACGACGACGGGGGCATAAACCAATCAATAATATTGGAGGTCTCATAGAAACAATTACCCCCAGACAACGACTCCCTAGGACAACTACCTCCATGATACCTTCCAGACAATTATTATACCCGGACATCTATAGGCCTACACTCCCTACGTTAGTAATTACCCCTAGATAGTTATCCCTGGTTGTCCGAAGGGTAATTCAGGTAATGTTTAATTTAATGGGGGTGGGGGGGGGGGGCGATACGGTGTATGGGGTCAGTATTGTACTGCGATGTACTTGTCTAGTGGTAGCTGTGTTATTAATATTGTGACATTGTGATTTTGGCCAAAAGATCAAGTCTATGTCGACCCTCGTGCATTAAAGATGTGTTATATTGCATCCAGATTTGAATGAAAGAATTTATTGAATGAATTTATTGATCTTCCTTTGCTTTACAAAATCAACATATATTCGTAACATACCAATTACAAAAGCAAACATATCAAATAAAGTTAAACGAACTAAAGTAATATAATAATGAGGAAGACGAGGAGACCTTTAAAAGCTGGGCTTGTAAATTAGGTCCCTCAATATTAAAACAAAATATAACAGTGTTTGTAAACAATGAATGGTAAACACAACTTGATTCCAGCTAATCTGGAAACTGTCTAATACTGTGCCAACTAAACAAATTGTAAGGTTATAGAAAATAAACTATTTACACAAAAAATGGATAGGTTAAAGGTTGGAGGCGAAGATAGAGAGAGAGAGGGGAGCATGAAATTAAGAAAGAACATTTTGTAGACAAAGTCATATTGCATAATACATTACTAGCATCAACTATCGCTAAAACATAATTCTAATCGTCATAAAGGTATTTGTTCAAAAGATAAACTTTCATTTTTCGCTTAAAGACAGAAATACTGACAGAAATGGTTACAGTAGAGTTCAAAGAATTCCATAACTTTGGTCCTGTACAGATCAGTGTCTTCTGTGCAAACATTGTCCTTGCCTGGGGGATATGAAGAGCAGTAGCATTTCTTGTTGAATAATTATGAATTTGCTTGTTCCGGTGAAACAGTTTGGTTAATGTCAGGGGCAAAATTCCTGTATGAAAATTAGACATGAGTGACCCTAATTGGAGAAGATAAACATCTTCTAGCTTCAAAATATTATGTTCAAAAAAAAGAGGGGACGTATGGGCTCGAAAGTCAGTATTGCAAACAGCTCTTATAGCTCTCTTTTGAACCAAATATAATTCATTTAATTGTGTCTTGAGAGAGTTTCCCCATGCAGGGATACAATAAATAACATAAGGTAAAATAAGGGTTGAATAAAGAATCTTCAAAATACATGTTGGGAGGTACAATTTAAGCCTATTGAGCACACCCGTATTCTTTAACAACAACTTGCATAAATTATTAATATGAGTTTTCCAATTTAAATTCTCATCAATATAAAGCCCTAGAAACTTGGTTGAAACTACTCTGTCTATCAATACACTATCGAAAGAGATGTCACCTGGCAGGGTTGCGATTGAATTACTAAATAGCATGTAGTTAGTTTTCCTAAGATTAAGGGACAGTTTGTTTGCATGAATCCATGCCGTTATTTTGTGCAACTCAGTGTTGACAGTATTCAGGAGAGTTTGCGGATCTTTATGAGAGAAAAATATGTTAGAATCATCTGCAAACAATATAACAGATAAAACATCAGATGAATACTGGAAATTATTAATATACAAAATGAATAATAGAGGTCCTAAAAGTGATCCCTGAGGAACACTACATATTACTTCATATAAATCTGAATCTATACCATTTACAGAAAGAAACTGCTTCCTGTCAGCCAAGTATACTTTTAAACCAATTAAGGGCTGTGCCTCTGATTCCATAATGTTCCAGTTTGCTGAGCAAAATATTATGGTCTACAGTATCAAAAGCCTTTGAATAATCCAAAAAATTCCAATTGTGTGCATTTGGTTATCAAGAGCATTCGTGATTTTATCAACAAAGTGTAGAATAGCATGGCTAGTAGTATGTTTTTCTCTGAAGCCAAATTGAAATTGTGAAAACACATTACTCATATTCAAAAACTTTACTGTCCGTAAGTATACAAGCTTTCCTAAAAGCTTAGAAAAAATGTTAATGAAGAAATAGGGCGATAATTAGTCATTAATTTTGCATCCCCCTTTTAAAGACAGGCACAACTTTTGCAATTTTCATCTTCAAAGGCACAACCCCATTAAACATAGACAGATTAAAAATGTGTACAAGAGGTTTCAAGATACCTTCAGCTACATCCTTAATTAAATTATTCCGAATATTATCGCATCCAGGACTTTTTCCTTTCTTTAAGGCACAAATTAAGTCTAAAAGTTCCTTCTCGTTTATGGGTGTTAAAAATATACTTTGATGGTTTGGCTTCTTAAGATAATTATGAAATTGTTTTTGACAATCTGGTATTCCACTTGACAAATTCGGTCCAATATTACAAAAATAAATATTTAATTTCTCAGCAATAACCTTTTTATCAGTAATCAAATAACTATCAATCTCCAAATCTTTTATACCCAGGATTTTTGGCTTCCCTTTAAACAAGCTGTTAATAACCTTCCATGTTCCCTTAATATCATTACATGTAGCTATCAATTGATTAGAATAATAACCTCGTTTAGCAGTGCGCAAGACGGATGTAAGAACATTCCTATAACTGGAATATTTCCTTCGCGAACTTTCACATTTTTTACTTTATATGCAAGCAAGAGTGCATAATTATATATGGAATAAAATTTTGGTAAAAAAGTACATGAGTCGTGCAAATAATGTATATGATATCAATGAAAACAACTTGTACATGTTTCGAGTTATTTTATTTGACAGTAAATAACTATGATAATGTGTATTTATCCATCTTCGTTTTTGTGTTCTAAAAGCTACACTGTAAAAAATACCTGTAAAACTACAGGTTTCCTGGCCCTTGAAATTACAAGTTATTGCCGTCATTTCAATTTCAATTCAATTCAATTCAATTCAATTTTATTTTACCAAAGCAATAAAAACATTATAAATACATACATACATGGAATATATACATTGGTACAGTAAAATATAAAAAAAGTTGCTTGGCAGGTAGCAGCCAGAAAGGAAGCACCCCTTATATATTTAATAAAAAGTTAAATGTACGTACCAAACATTACAAAATACAATATTACATTCACACACAAAAAAAAATACACAGCAACGTGCCAGACGTATAATTAAACAAAACAAATAAAAGGTTCAAATCAATCAATAATTTGCAAGAATAAATTCTTTTAACTTACTTTTAAAAACATTCAGCGATACTGACTCTTTAATTGAAGAGGGAAGGGAATTCCAAGTGATAGGTCCTTGGTATATAATCGATTTTTTAAACAAAGATGTACGCAAATGAGGCAAGTGAAAATTCATGGCATTTCTTGTTCTATGCTTATGAATATTACAGTTTAGACTGAAATAAGTAAGAAGTAACTCAGGAAGAAGATGTTTATAACATAAATACATGAAAATTCCTACTTGGTATAAGTACAAATCATCAAAACGCAAAATTTTGAGTGAACTAAATATAGGTGATGTATGGGCAAGAAACGAGGCATGATCAATAATCCTAACAGCACGTTTTTGTAATGTAATCATTCTATTCAGAGAGGTTTCAGATGAGTTACCCCATACAATAATGTTATAATATAAATATGGAAGGATAATTGAATTATATATCATTTTTAGTATAGTCTTGGGAAACGTTTTAAGTCCATACATAACACCAATATTTTTAGCTAATGTATTGCATATGAAATTTACATGAATTGACCAATTTAATTTATTATCAATCATTATACCAAGAAATTTTAGTGAAGACACCTGCTTAACCTGAGAACCACACAAATCTATAACAATATCATCAGTATTACATTTTCTATTTGTAAACACGATAAAGTGAGTTTTCTTAATATTTATTGTTAACTTGTTTTGATATAACCATTGGGAAATTATATTAATTTCTCGGTTGAACGTAGTTTGAAGAATATGTAAGTTTTTATTAGATAAGAAAATACTAGTGTCATCGGCAAAGAGAATACAATGCAAAATATTGGAAATATTACAAATGTCATTAATATATAAAAGAAATAAAAGAGGGCCAAGTATAGATCCTTGAGGGACACCACATTTGATTGGTCGATAACCAGATTTTTCGTTATTAATTATTACCTGCTGCTTCCGATTTGAGAGATAGCTTTCAAAAAGTTTTAATGTTATTACCCTTATTCCATATATGTTCAGTTTGTTAAGCAATATACAATGGTCTAAGGTCTCAAAAGCTTTTGATAAATCTAAAAACAAACCAACCATTACTTCTTCATTATCAATAGCATGTACGGCTTTATGGATAAAATTGATTAATGCAGACGAGGTAGAATGTCCTGCCCTGAAGCCATATTGATTATTACTGATGATATTGCACTTAGATATAAAGTTATATAGACGATTATAAATACATTTCTCTAGTATTTTGGAAAATATTGTTAATACAGATATTGGGCGATAATTAGACATTATTTCAGGAGTACCACTTTTAAAAACAGGGGTGACTCTTGCTATTTTCATTTGATCAGGAAATATACCTTGTTCAAGACTCTGATTAAATATTGCACATAATGGTTTTACAATTAAATGTATCACACGTTTAATAACTTTAACATTAATCCCATCAAACCCAGCACTAGTATTAGGTTTAAGGCGATCAACAATATTTATGATTTCTTTACAAGTGATAGGTTTAAAAAATGCAGTCTGTTCGTTCATTTGTATATTTTTGGCATGATAATTATCACTACAATTGTTAAATGAACGATTAAAATCATATCCAATATTACCAAAATATTCATTCATTTTTTCACAAATTTCTTTATTATCAGATATTGATTCATTATTACACTTTTTTTTTTTACAAACAACCTTTTTATGTTTTTTCTCCAATGCATGATTTATAACATCCCATGTTTTCTTAACATTACCTTGAGAGTCATGTAATCTATTCGCATAATATTGCTTTTTAACAAGAATAATCATATTTGTTACTTTATTACGAAGTTTCTTGTAGACATTTTTTCGGTATTGTGTAGGATTTTTTATATACATTTTATACATACGACACTTTTTATTACACATTTTTCGCAATTCGTTTGAAAACCATGGTTTATCTCTACGTTTGTATTTCCCATCAGTACATTTAATAGGAAAACAAATATCATAATCATTAATGAATTCACTTGTGAAGTTATAATAATTAGTATTAACATTGTCATTATCAAGTGACCATTGTGTCAATTGCAACATATGAACAAAATTTAGAATACTCCTTTCATTAATTACTCTTTTAACACTCTTCATTTCTGTATTTACAATTAAAAAATCAGAATCGCAAATACAATAAACAGGAAAATGATCAGAAATGTCTGTAATAATTATCCCCGATCGGATTGAACAAGTATCATTAGTTATAATGTTATCAAGTACAGAAGCAGATTGTTCTGTAACACGAGTGGGGTATTTTATAAGAGGAAACATTGAATGAAGCATTAACAATTCTAAAAAATCTGTTACAATTTGGACCTTACCAACGTTCAATAAATTCATATTAAAATCACCCATCAAATATAAAATACTTTTCTCTCTATTTACAGTCTCAAATACATCAGTAAGATATGAAAAAAATTCTTGTGTTTGGTAGCAAGGGGGTCTATATTTTACAGGCTTTTTCCTGTAAAACAACAGCAAGTTTGTTGGTTTACCGGAAATCAGCATTTATTTTCAATCGCCCGATAAAAAACACCGTTAAAAAAACATTTTCTCATATTTTAACAAGTTACCCTGTTAAATTACCAAATATGTGGGAAAACACTTATATGAATATTCATGAATTTTTAGTAAGCGTATGGTTTGGGGTTGCCTGATTTAGTAACTGTCACAAAAGGAATAAAAAAACTATAAGGTGCATATAAAAGATTGTATTAAATTGAATTAACTGGGCGTTGTGGCGTGCGCCTGTAATCCAGCTACAAATGGAAGTTATAAACTGATTCAGCTGACCCAGGTTCGAGACGGAGTCACGTCTTTCGGATGGTGACGTTAAAGGTCGGTCCCAGACGTAAATAATCATATCTGATTGATACACGTCTGTAAAAACCTAATTACACACACACACAATTAACTAGATAGGATATGTTTTTAGGATAGGATAGATTAAGGTAGAGAATAGGATAACATAAAGCATAGCTATACACTAATAACTGTAAAACTACATACTTTCTGGCTTTCCTTGAGACTGACTACAAATTATTTTAAATTTACAGTCTCTTTCCTGTAATAAAACGGAAATATTTTTTACAGACTGTAGTTTTACATGAGGCTGTAAAATAACGTGCACTCCTGGCGTTTCGACTGCCAGGAAATTTCCTGTAAAAATACACACATATTTTTTAACACTGTATTCACTAAATACAAAGTGTTGCATATTATTTTGTTATTGTGTTACAAAATATAGATTTGATAAACGTTTATTATTACTAAACTTGGATGTGGGTATAGATTATTCTGGGAGAAGTTCATATGAGATCATAGAGAGAGAGAGAGAGAGAGAGGGAGAGGGAGAGAGAAAGAGAGAGCGGGAGACTGAAATATGGGGAGAAATAGAGAAAAGGGGTTAGGGTTATAGGGTTAGAAAGAGAAAGAGAGAGAGAGAGAGAGATGCAGGAGGAGAGAAAAAATGATGGAGGGGAAGTGAAGAAGAAGAAGGAGGTGATGATTTTGATGGTGATTAAGAAGTAACAGAAGAAAAAAGGAAGAAGAAGAAGAAGAAGAAGAAGAAAAAAAAAGAAGGAGAAGAGGAATAAAGGAGATGAGGAAAAAGGGTTCACGGTTTAAGTATAGAGGGAATAATAATATTGATATTGATTAAGAAGAAGAAGAAGATGACGAAGGAGAAGAAGAAGTAGAGGAAGAAGAAGAAAAGGAGGTAGAAGAAGAAGAAGAAGAAGAAGAAGAAGAAGAAAATAATAATAATAATAATAATAATAATAATAATAAAAATAATAATAATAATAATAATAATGGTGGCTTCTTGTATAGCGCTCATGTCCGTCACGTCGTGACGCTCCTGGCGCTTCAACATTATTACCCCGGTCATAGCTTGGCGGCCAAATATGTAGCGCTCTAGCATATCGGGTACCCATTTACACCTGGGTGGAGAGTGGCAAATGTGGATTAATGTCTTGCCGAGGGCGTTAGTGCCGGGCTGGGATTCGAACCCTCAACCCTCAACCTGGATTAAGAAGAGGTAGTAGTAGTAGTCAGGGGCGGATCCAGGATTGAGTAAAAGAGGGGGCACAAAAATGAAAGTTTGTCAAAAGGTAGACCCGTATTTTTTGGGTCTTCCAAAAAGGGGGGGGGGGCACGGGCCGGAGGTCCCCCCCCCCCTGGATCCGCCAATGGTAGTAGTAGTAGTAGTAGTAGAAGAAGAAGAAGAAGAAGAAGAAGAAGAAGAAGAAGAAGAAAAAAAAGTAGAAGATAAAGAAGAAGAAAGAATAAGAAGACGAAGAAAAAGGTTCATGGTTTAAGTAGAGGGAATAATAATATTGATTGTAATAATGAAAACAAAATAATAATAATAATAGTAATGAAAATAAATATCATAATAATGATCATAATATTAATAATAATAATAATAATAATGATAGCAATAATGATACTGCTCATAATTATCAAGAAAAAGAAAAAGAAGAAGAAGAAGAAGAGAGAGAGAAGGGGGGGGGGGGGGAGAGAGAGAGAGAGAGAGAGAGAATATTAATCAATTAATTATTAGTCAATTGAGTCCCTTCAGCTCAATTTACAGACGAAGTGGTGAGAGATGTCGCTCGGAAGATGGGGGTAGAAATATTCCCGTCTGACATGGACAGGTCCCATCGCCTCGGTCCTTCCAAGGCTGCTGGGGCTCCCGGAAGACCTGGACCTCGCCCCATCATCGCGAAGCTTGTTATCTACAACGTGAAGGCGCGGCTGGTGGGGTCTCGATCCAAGTTGAAGGGCTCCTCCATCTACATAAACGAGGACCTCACAACGTTACTAGGCGCCAAAAATTATATCACGCGGCTCGACACGCAGGGAAGGCGGAGAAGGTGTGGGCCGTAGATGTGCGCATCTATGCAGGGGTGAAGGACTCGGGTGGTGGCCTGAAGAGAAGGCTTATCACTGATATTGCTGACATTGATAAACTTTAGAATGCAGCTCCTGTGAAAGCCAGTTGGACAGTATTTGGCCTACCTGTTTGGCTTAATGGCGATATACCTTGATTGTTTTCTGTTTCTTTGTTTTAGTATATACATGTATATTAATTAGTATTTTGTTTTGCTATTATGATATTCTTAGTATGTTATGTTGTAATTTTCCTTTCCTTTTCTTCCCCTTTTCCCATCTTTGAGAGCATGTCAAGTGTTGGAAATAATGTTTTCCCATGTCTGAGTATGAGATTTGTTTTGAAATGCATATCATTTATGTTACCTCGTCTTGTCATCTTAATGGAAATTTTTGACAACTTGTTTGTACATTTTATTACCTTGCACATTATCCCTGTCAATTTTTGGTTTAATCCAAATGGCTGAAAATAAAGAGAATATAAGTGCTATTTTTGAGTCAAACACATACACTTTCTTGCATTTTGATGATGAGAATAATGATGTACCTGTTAATTGTAATTATATTACTGAGTCTGAGTTTTTTACTAATGTCCGGGATCATCCTGACAGTCAGGCACTTACTCTTATTCACATGAATGCTCGTAGCATGTGCAAGAATTTTGATAATTTTAATGTTTTTGTTAATCAACTCAACACTGCCTTCCCCATTTTAGGTATCACTGAAACTTGGTTTTCTCCTGACACTCTCACAAGTTTGTATGACATTCCTGGCTTTAGTTTAATTACTAATAACAGGGATACAAAAAGAGGTGGTGGAGTAGCTTTTTATGTTCCATCTAAACTTGATTTTGAGATATGCCCAGATCTTACTATTATGAATGAGAGTTTAGAAACTTTATTTGTTGAGTTGTTATTGCCAGGTATAAGAAATGTTGTTTTAGGAGTTGTTTATAGGCCCCCTCAGAGTAATATGACCTCTTTTTTTGAACAGATGCAAACAATTCTATCCAATCATTTATTGAATAATAAATCTGTTTTTTTTAATGGGTGATTTTAATGTTAACCTGCTTAATTGTGATTTTGATGATAAGGTCGATGAATTTGTGAATATGTTTATTTCATCATCCTTTGTTCCACTGGTCACTAAACCAACAAGAATAACAAACACATCTGCCACCCTTATTGATAATATTTTCTGTAATGTACAACCTTTATTAGATTCTGGTATAGTAATTTCTGATCTCTCAGACCATTTTCCTGTATATTGTAGAATGCCTTTGCGCAAGTGCCCATTTATTAAGGCCCCAAATAAACAGTCTCGTGAGAATAGCCCTGAAAATATTGCTAGGTTAAAGGACGCCTTAAATAACAACTGAATGGAGTGATGTACTGTCAGATCAGGATGTCGATAGTTCCTTTAATAAATTCTTTGATAAATGTATGCTCTTGTATGATGATAATGTTCCCTTTCGGCATGTTGGCCATTCTAGTCGGAATAAGAATGTGCCGAAAATGCCATGGATTACACATTCTTTGTTAAAATCAATTAATAAGAAAAATAAGCTTTTTTTATAAATATAAAGTTAGAAAATGTGAAAGTTCGCGAAGGAAATATTCCAGTTATAGGAATGTTCTTACATACGTCTTGCACACTGCTAAACGAGGTTATTATTCTAGTCAATTGATAGCTACATGTAATGATATTAAGGGAACATGGAAGGTTATAAACAGCTTGTTTAAAGGGAAGCCAAAAAGCCTGGGTATAAAAGATTTGGAGATTGATAGTTATTTGATTACTGATAAAAAGGTTATTGCTGAGAAATTAAATATTTATTTTTGTAATATTGGACCGAATTTGTCAAGTGGAATACCAGATTGTCAAAAACAATTTCATAATTATCTTAAGAAGCCAAACCATCAAAGTATATTTTTAACACCCATAAACGAGAAGGAACTTTTAGACTTAATTTGTGCCTTAAAGAAAGGAAAAAGCCCTGGATGCGATAATATTCGGAATGATTTAATTAAGGATGTAGCTGAAGGTATCTTGAAACCTCTTGTACACATTTTTAATCTGAATGGGGTTGTGCCTTTGAAGATGAAAATTGCAAAAGTTGTGCCTGTCTTTAAAAAGGGGGATGCAAAATTAATGACTAATTATCGCCCTATTTCTTTATTAACATCTTTTTCTATAAAGCTTTTAGAAAAGCTTGTATACTTACGGACAGTAAAGTTTTTGAATATGAGTAATGTGTTTTCACAATTCCAATTTGGCTTCAGAGAAAAACATACTACTAGCCATGCTATTCTACACTTTGTTGATAAAATCGCGAACGCTCTTGATAACCAAATGCACGCAATTGGATTTTTTTTTTGATTATTCAAAGGCTTTTGATACTGTAGACCATACTATTTTGCTCAGCAAACTGGAACATTATGGAATCAGAGGCACAGCCCTTAATTGGTTTAAAAGTTACTTGGCTGACAGGAAGCAGTTTGTTTCTGTAAATGGTATAGATTCAGATTTATGTGATGTAATATGTGGTGTTCCTCAGGGATCACTTTTAAGACCTCTATTATTCATTTTGTATGTTAATGATTTCCAATATTCATCTGATGTTTTATCTGTTATATTGTTTGCAGATGATTCTAACATATTTTTCTCTCATAAAGATCCGCAAACTCTCCTGAATACTGTCAACACTGAGTTGCACAAAATAACGGCATGGATTCATGCAAACAAACTGTCCCTTAATCTTAGGAAAACTAACTACATGCTATTTAGTAATTCAATTGCAACCCTGCCCGGTGACATCTCTTTCGATAGTGAATTGATAGACAGAGTAGTTTCAACCAAGTTTCTAGGGCTTTATATTGATGAGAATTTAAATTGGAAAACTCATATTAATAATTTATGCAAGTTGTTGTCAAAGAATACGGGTGTGCTCAATAGGCTTAAATTATACCTCCCAACATGTATTTTGAAGATTCTTTATTCAACCCTTATTTTACCTTATGTTATTTATGGTATCCCTGCATGGGGAAACTCTCTCAAGAGACAATTAAATAAATTATATTTGGTTCAAAAGAGAGCTATAAGAGCTGTTTGCAATACTGACTTTCGAGCCCATACGTCCCCTCTTTTTTATGAACATAATATTTTGAAGCTAGAAGATGTTTATCTTCTCCAATTAGGGTCACTCATGTCTAATTTTCATACAGGAATTTTGCCCCTGACATTGACCAAACTGTTTCACCGGAACAAGCAAATTCATAATTATTCAACAAGAAATGCTACTGCTCTTCATATCCCCCAGGCAAGGACAATGTTTGCACAGAAGACACTGATCTGTACAGGACCAAAGTTATGGAATTCTTTGAATTTCTGTCTTTAAGCGAAAAATGAAAGTTTATCTTTTGAATAAATACCTTTATGACAATTAGAATTATGTTTTAGCGATAGTTGATGCTAGTAATGTATTATGCAATATGACTTCGTCTACAAAATGTTCTTTCTTAATTTCATGCTCCCCTCTCTCTCTATCTTCGCCTCCATCCTTTAACCTATCCATTTTTTGTGTAAATAGTTTATTTTCTATAACCTTAAAATTTAGCTGGAATCAAGTTGTGTTTACCATTCATTGTTTACAAACATTGTTATATTTTGTTTTAATATTGAGGGACCTAATTTACAAGCCCAGCTTTTAAAGGTCTCCTCGTCTTCCTCATTATTATATTACTTTAGTTCGTGATATATTACTGTAAGGCTCACTATAGCTACATGTGGGTAATTTCTCCAAGACAGCACAAGTACAAAAACAGGTCTTACTCAGTTGAAGTCTTGTTCTCCTCTGTACTGGGTGTGGCCCAGCCCTGATTTTATTATTCATTATTCATTCCTAAATAAACCAATCAACAAGCGAGGTTACTTACTATTCGTTACTAAATCAACCAATCAACAAGTGAGGTGAAGCAGAGTTTGAAAGGAATTCTATAACAAAGAAAGGGAACAACTTGAGAATGTAAAGCAATGAAGGAGGAATGATGATAACAAAAGCAAGAGGGTGGAATGCTAATATGAGCAATTCTGAGAGGGTACATGTATGTATGGTACAAGTGGAACTAAGGGTACATGAGGTGAACATTGGCTTTTTAAAAATAAACAGAGTAAAGATCATTAACCTTGATCACAGCAGAATCTAATAACATGTACAAAATAGTTCTCCACATTACTTTAGTTTGTTTAACTTTATTTGACATGTTTGCTTTTGTAATTGTTATGTTACGAATATATGTTGATTTTGTAAAGCAAAGGAAGATCAATAAATTCATTCATTCATTCATTTAGAATCATTTCCATATACGTATTACTAGTATTGTTTAGGATCTATGTATTGATTCAGGGAGCTAGCTGCGCTGGAGCGATACATGCACGGTACACACGGGTCTACGTCTGCAATCGAATCCGAGCTGAGCATCCCATAATTATGCAAGAGTTACATAGTTGTGCCTGACTCCTGAGGCTGAGGATGAGCATTTTTTTCCTAATGGCATCATCTATAGATACTTTCTGATACTATTTATGTAAGTTACTACTATTTATTATCTTAACAACGTTATGTTTCTCCTTCGTTGATGCTGTTCAATTTATGAAGGACACATCTTATCCTACTTTAATGGTAGAGATTTTGGTGTGCATTTTCCTACCACAGTCCCAGCCGTTCACATTTATGCATGTAAGTAACGTCTTGCACCCGGCCATTGCTCGGTGAGTTTCTATGTTATTGCACGCAAAACCATGTCCATGGCCATACTGGAGTTCATCATCTAGTCGGCATGACTTTGGTTTATAACATGGAATATACATATATACTCTAGGCCTAGCTTAACACAGTCATTGCTTTTGTGTTGACCTGGGGGTCGTTTCATCAAACCGTCATAACGACAAGATCAGCGACATCTCGACACTGTCGCTCAACTTGTCCGCTAAGTGTTTCACAAAGCCGTCTTTGCCAAGACCAGCAACAACTTCGCTGACACGTGACTTGTCGGTACTCCAGACCTGTCATATCTTTTTAGAACGCCATCACAAGCCAGCTTTTAGTTAGTCTATGGGCTGCGAAAAAATAAATGTAAATTAAGAGAACATTTATTTCCTGATCTCCAAGCACTATCCTTTATCATTCCTTTACCAGATAGTATTACTAATGTCCGTATTATAATATTGTACAGACGAACAATATGTTCTTATGGCTTCTTGACCCCCCAACAAGTAAATGAGATTAATATTCAAAATACCCACATCCGTCTACCATAGAATCAGCATCGAAAACGGAACAGTCTGTATACAGACCCATGTGAACGACGACAATTTATCATGTATGTATTTTTGCTTTTTTTTCCGTTTTCACGCAATGCTTTGATATGAATGATATTATATGTATCTTTTAATGAATAAATATTTAAAATTGAGCCATAAGATATCTTAATTTAATCATTTTCTCTAAAATGAACACGATTTGGGTCTTCTTTCCGTAATTAGTCAATTACGGTATCCTCTTACCTACAAATCTAGATTCGTACATCGCAAAAGCCTCCTCGAGTTTTCTCAATTCTATAAATTCTAAGATGCAATAAGAAACACATCTTTTCATGTAAACGGGATGTTTGTATCACAAGCATTCATCTTCGCTGCCATTTTTTACATTTTGGAATAGTTTGGGGAAAACTGAGCCTCAAAATCTGTTTGGGTAATTGACGATAATTCCAATGGACTGTAATATAGACTATGTTTTTTCGCCGATGAGTATCGATATCATTGAGTTGTCGTTTATCATGTCTTCGTGAAACAGTTTTTCAGGTCCATGACATTTCCGTAGATCGCCGACAACAGATATGACTGTCATGGAGTTGATTTGATGAAACGACCCCCTGGTGTACATTTACACTTTCTGCTGACATGGCTGAATTATTATTATTATTATTATTATTATTATTATCGTTGTGTAGATAAAAATAAAGAAGTGATTGTGAGTTGTTGGTACGTGTTATAATGGCAATCCGTAAAATTTGACCATTATCACCAACAAATTTTCATTTTATATCATCTACATGTAGATGTAGATTTCATTTATTAGTTTTATTTTACTTCTCTCATCTTATTTTTGATTTTTAAAAAAAGTTATCATTAAATTAAAAAAGATACATGTAATGCCAGGTTAATAAAACTTAAAAAGTTGTTTATTGTGGTGGTCAGTTGTGTGAATTGATGTTGTAACTTTCATCTTGTTTTTTTTTCCTTTTCTACATTCTAGTTCTAATCTAGTTTATCTAAATAAGCCTCATCTAAATAAATGAATGGATAACAGAGGCGTTGACACATTAAAAAAAAGAACGTTTTTTTATGTCTTCTCTTTGTTGTTGTTGTGGGAAATCAATTCATTTCCTGCATGAGGAAATAAATGAAATGTATTATTGTGTTTGACTTTCAGTATTGGGGACTTTGCTGAACATTCCAAAATGTAGAATTTATCAAAAGGCACTTGGAGCAACTTGGCTGAATCATCAACAATGGACTTCACACTGGCTGAACTTACATGCAATGATTCCCCTGTCCAATTGAGGTGAGTAACCAACATTTCCTGGACTAGATAAATCTCCAAAGTAGTGTTTAAAAAAAAAATCCTTACATGAACTTTTTTATTTATTAGTTCTTTTGGAAAAAAGGCCAGTACTAGTTTATAAATTAAAGAGTAAAACTATCTTACATGTTCATGTAGCCTATAAGAAGTTTGAATAACTTAGCACTTTGTATTTCCTGGTTTATGTTAACTATCAAGATATTTAGAAAGTGAAAGTAACATTTATTAAAAGTGCTTCTCCCATGTTTAAAGGTACATGTACTTCGGAAAAAAAATAAGATGAAAGTTACATCAATCCACACAACTGACCACCACAATAAACAACTTTTTAAGTTGGACAAACATATTGGCTTGCCCAACCTAGCAACACTCAGGGGCGGATACAGGATTTTCACAAAGGTGGGGGGGGGGGGGGGGGGGGGGGGTCGGAGCGCATTTCAGAAAGGCCGGGCGCACACTGAGGAACCCTCCGTTTGACAAAGCCAAACGGCCATCTAGGGGGTCCGGGGGCATACTTTGTCAGACAAAACGGGGGGGGGGGGGGGGGGGGGGGGGGGGGGCGCACACCCCTTGCGCCACCCCCCTGGATCCGCGCCTGACACTTAATGTATGCAATCTGCATTCTGACTTTTAATATGTACAATGACTTGTAACAGGTGGATGTAATGGTTTTAGCATTATGAAAATGTTGCCAAGGACATCATTGCACAATATACATGTACAGGAAGCACATCCTGAACAAAAATAAACCAGAGAACATATAGTTTTATTTTTGTTTGTTTTTATTGGGATCCTGAGGTGTATAGAACTATTTGTAATAGACCCGTTTACTAATGTATTTTAAGTTATTCATGTTTCTCTCCAGAATCCATAGTTACCAACTATTTAGTGCACCTCATATGCATAATGCCATCTCTGTGGATGGAATCCATTTTGCATGTATACATTAGTTGTTGCTATGTCGGACAATCCTCTGGCAAGCTTTTGAGTTGTCAAGAGAAGCTTTTGTTTAAGAAGTATGCATAAAATTAATAACAGGTCTATTGGCAAGGACTTGCTTCTTATGCTACATGATGTAGTGACTGAAATTCACTGCAATAGACTGCTTCTGTAATGTATACAAATTTATGCACACAAATTTATGCACATATTCTCTGAGCACCTAGTGATGAGCTATTCCGTGAACATGCTTTTTATAAATGAGCCTCAATGCTTGGAATCCAGTTTGCATACATTATTTGTTGCTATGCCCGGCAAGCCTCCGGCAGGCTTTCAGGTTGTCAAGAACACCCTTTGTTTGAAAGGTATGCTTAAAATTTGCATACATTACCAAAGCGGTCTATTTAAGAGAAATGATCCCAAATCAATGACAGCTATTGATTCTATAATTGAAATTATCAATCATATAAATTCATGTCTCAATTTGTTAATTTTTTCATTGATGTTGTTGTGAAAGTGTGCAAGGTCCTGCCTATTATGGACTATTCTTGAGGCCTACCCTTTATACAACGGGCCCAGCTACATGTACGTATGCCCTTTTGTGTAGGGCTGATCGTTAACAATGAATTTTGTGCACAGTCTTGAAGTGGATCAATACTGTATATATACTGCTGTAAAGAAGAGCTCCATTGATATGAGTTTGGGGCAGGGCTACTCAATCAATGTAAATTGTTAAGTATGCTGTATGACTTACAAGAGTTTGAGGAGGTGATAGGATAATGATGTGTGACCCGTCACATCAAAATGAGACAGAAGTCGCTGGGCTAGAAATCGTGAAAAATACCAAATTTTGGGAAATTATTATCCTTGATGTATTTGAATCTCCAATGTTTCATTTGTCAAATCATTAGAATTTGCGGGCAGTAAGAGCAATTGTATACACGCCAGGCCACGCCCCTAGCTATGCGAGGCTTTTATTCAAATTGGATGTTCCAGGTCACATTATTTTTTATTTTGTAGGCTAGACAGGCGCGTGCCTACATGTATGAAAATAGAAGATTTTGTTTTAAGGATTTTAGATTTTCCCTCCCGCATTAAACAAGGGGATATCTACATGTACATGTAATATGAAAAAAAACCCCCAAAGACAAATGAACAATAGATCTATTGATTTTAGCCCTCTTTAACTGATGTTAACACTGCGTGTTGTATAATCTAGCAAAATACAGCAAATTATTCTGTCAAATCTAAAAAGCTTGATTCGTGGGGGGTCGGGGATCAATAATCGTCAGGACATGAACTCCACGCACTTAAGCACACCTTATAGGAAAGCTGCAACTGCAATTTGTATTGCTCTTTTGAAAAAGTTTGGAGTTAACTTGCAGGAAGAAAGAAAAATGTCAAACAAAAGATTTGTTTGTTGTAGCTTTAAATGCTTCCTGGTCTTTATACTGTATCATTAGATATGTTATAAAGCACCGAGAAAAGAAATTGGCTTTCAAAGAGAGAGCAACAATCAGGAAAGTATTGTGTCAAGTTTCACTTTGTAGAGGGGAAGTGGTGATACAAAAGAGATTCAATAATTGCCATTTAAAACGCTGCGGGTATAGCTCGCATAATGAAATGAATATTATTGAACAAAAGTTCAGTTCACCAGGGTGCTATTTAGATGTATCCTGCTCTTTATATTGCATCATTAGAGACCAAGAAGAAAAGAAACCGTTGCTAGCGGAGAGGGGGGGGGGCACTGAAAATTGTCAGCAAATGCGCCACCTCTATTGGTAAATCAAAAAAAGTGAGAGGGAAGAGGAAAGGAAAAATGAGAAAAGAGAAAGGAGAAGAAAAAAGAAAAGGGAAGGAAATAAAAAGAAGGAAAAACTGGCTAATTTTTTTGCTCACTCTCAAAAACACTGTACATTTGCTCTACAAAAGTTACACAAATTTTGCTTGCTTGCAAAAGTGTAGAAATTGGAAAGTTAATATTCGGGCAAAAGGCGTGCCCCTTTGGCAATAGGTTGCAGCCACCCCTCCCCTGGCCGAGGATTTTAAAAGTTCTGATATTTGGGCAACCACCACTTCATATTCGGGAAGCGAAGTTAGGTGCCAGAATATCCACATACAGCCATGGAGAAAATTATTAGACCAAGAATGGTTACTTTAGTGTTATTTTTGTAGTAAGAAGGAAATAAAATATCATAAAAGCAATTGCTGGAATTTGTTATTCATTCATTGAAATACAAAGACAAATCATTTACACTAGTTTAAATGCATATTATAGTGCATTTATTACAGAAGCTTGGTCTAATATTTTTTTCCAGGGCTGTATTTGAGCAGCGAGGTTACCAGGTAATTAAGGAACTTCTGTATGTATCTTCTGTAGATTTTCTCTACAGAAAGTTTTAAAAATTTGGCTCACTCACTTCGCTTGCTCACAAAATTTCGAAATTGGAAGGTGATATTCGGGCAAAAGGCGTCCTTTTCGGCAATGGGCTGCCAAAAAATTAAAATATTGTGTATTTGCTACAATTAGAACATGGACCTACAATTTCCTGGTTGAATGAAAGTAGACCTTTCATGGAAAATTGGCTTGGATTGCTTAATAATTATGCCAATTTTCCATGAATTCATGCTAATTATGCAAATTGCCCAAAGTTGCTTTTTCGGCAGCAAAGCTGAAACTGTTTAGAGATCACAGTCACGAATCTATAAAAAAAAAAAAACGGAAAGAACTCATCTAGGTTCTTAAATTTGCTTATGTCAAATCGACTACCGTATATACCGGCTCAAAAAAAAGGCATAACAAATAGCACAGTATATAGAGACGGAATAAGTCAATGCAAGAAGCCTTTTCAGTGCCTTGAAACTACTTACTTACCTACCCATTAAACCGTTAGAAATTATGACTTAAATGAATTAAAACTTGTGTTTTCACGAAATGAGATACTAAAGAAATGTAAGAACTAGTTTTTGGGTAATTCCATAAATATGGGAGCCAATTTGTGACATTTTTGGTGTCCCTTTTACATATGAAACCCACATGTTTGTGTGGCTCTGAGTAAAGACTCAAATAGTGCAGTACGATTGTAAGGTGATTCTAAGCGTGACAATGCAACATTATGCTTGGAGATCACTTTACAATCTCACTCCACTATTGGTGTTTTCATTATGAGCCATAAAAACATGTGGGTTTCATATGTAAAAGGGACACCAAAAATGTCACAAATTGGCTCCCTTATTTATGGAATTACCCTTTTATGCAAATTGATAAAAGGTTATTACGGACTTTAAAAACATCTAGTTTGCATTACAGATGAAAAAATGATGCATGAAGACAAAACGGAAGTCAAATTTCGAAAGCGTCTTTCTCAAACAAATACTTTTCCAGAGCCCTACTATTCTTGAGTTTCAAAGTCTATTATCTCCACTAATACACATTCTCTAGAGTTGACCTATATAATCAAACTACATGTAAAGCTTATGAAATGGAGAATAATAATCGATAATGAAATCAAATTTGAAAAAATACGACTTCTGTCGCATATTCAAAGAGCTGTTTCCATGAATTTTTACCCCTTCCCTGCCACCAGATTTCTGAGCCATTTTCAAAGATGAAATTTCAAGAGTTGAAATATTAACTTTGTGAGTTTTTTTCATGAGCAAACTAGGTAAAGATACATTGCAAAAGAATAAACATCATATTGAAGGCACAGGTTTCTGTATGAGGAAGAATTTTCAAGCCAATATGAGCCTAAACGAAATGTTCAACACTCACATTTGGGGCGGGATTTGCCGCCCACGGCATGGTAGGTGTTAAATTATCTTTTTCTGATGTGAGTTTTCATTAAACACTACCTTTTCTCTGAACTTCTTTTTTTCATTGTATATGTTGTACAAAAATTATGAAACTTGTCTTGGTTTATAAAATGAAAGTTCATTGTATTGGCCCATCATTAGTAATTTAATATACATGTAGGCCTATATGAAAACTTGTGTGCAACAGTAACTGACATGTATGTTTATGTAATGTATAAGTTATTTGTTGAGAAGTTGAATTCAAGGTAGACAGATGTTGAATGTTTTCAATTAAAACATGTTGCACTTTGATATTAGAATGATCAGTTTAATTAAATCACCTTAAATTTCACTCTATCCTTACTTGTACATTATATGTTGTGTGTTGACTAGAACTGATGCTCATTCATATTCATTTATCAGTTTTTCTTTTCTTATGATGCAATGGAAATAATTATCATATGTGTCTGTTTCTGTTGTATTGTTTGTAGCTAATGAGAAATATGTGGAATTATGTACATTGTGAATGTTTGTGTACATGTAAATAACAAATGTGTTATGATGTTGAGTACATTGTACATGGATCTGTAGATTTTACTTTGAAGCATTGTGTCATCAGGATATCAGTCTTGTAAGATGTTTAGAAATGATCCTGCCTTATCTCAGCTGGCTCATATTATGGGCTGACTCTATTTTTGATAAGCTGAAACAACGCTTGGCGTTGGTGCCAAATAAAGTTCTATTTCTATGATATTTCTTGTACTAGGCGGCAGTCTGTACTTAGAGGTTTGTCAGTTGTTAACTTAGACTCAGAGTGAGGATGAATGATTATGAATAAAATCAAGTCTTTTTTCTGACTATCTGATCTTGACTTCTGAAAATCATATTTACAACTTGTAGAGTGTGATCACACTAACCATGTACATGTATTATATGGGTGGGGTAGTAGGCATATACAGTACATGCCATTTTTAAAACAAATCTTGTGTTTTTGAATGATTTGGAGTAAATTGTCAGGCAGAAGCCATTATTTAAAGTTGCAATGCATTAGTGTGCTTGAAGAGGTCAGGCAATTTGGTCTTCTTAGCTTGTGTGAAAATACCTCAAACCTGTCTTGTTGTAGTTGATTGAGGGCAGCAGACAGGAATTGAATGCACTCCTTGATGAAGGTAGATCCCCATTTCTCATAACTAGAAAAGAATGAATGAGGAGTATGCCAGGCAGGGCAGAGACTTAATAGTATTTCTCTCTAATAGTGATTGTAAAATTGTTTAAATTTGAAAATGGCTTAATGATTGTGATCTGTTCTGTTCTTAAGTTTTCTCTCTGTACCAGGTCTTGTACCTTTTGTGGGGGGGGGGGGGGGGGGGGGTAGGGATGGTAAAACCCATGATGGTAACTTCCAAATATGCTATAGTTGGAGCAATATTATTATAGAAGTAAAATCCTGCCACATGATTTTTTTAGCAAAATGAACAGTGTAATATGCTCAGGAATATTAAATGTTTTGAAATGATTCATGATGCATTTTGGAGAAATGAAATTCAAAGCATATCAGCAGTGAATCAAGTGATGGTTCTTGATATTTCATTTTGTTTTATGTATCAGGCTCAGCTAATAGTCACCAAATTATTTAGTTGGACTGCTTCCAACTCGATTCCAATACAGTGAATATAGGGGTATTGATAATTTCAACTGAACTACAAAGCCAGGATTAGAGGACCATCTCTTTGCACAGGTTGTGGAGGGTACAACTAGTAATGGTGACAAGTCTTTTAATCTTAGAGTATAAGCGCTCATTAGTTAGAACTTAGTATCAAGAGTGACACCTCTTTATGAAATGACATTAGCCCTGCTTGTCTGGTATTCTTGTAAACACTAACTACAATGCATGACAAAGGATATTTCATTTCATTCAATCCATGTTTAATCAAGGTTAATTTGTGGATACACCAATTACCACCATGTGGTCATTAAGAATTGATTATTACCCCCTGTATTGCCCCTGGCAATCAATTGTTGCAATATGGTCTACATTTAACACTGGTTTACCATGCTCATTAGGCCAGTTCAGCGATCTCATATATATCATATTTGAATATTGATCTGTCCCTGTATGATATATTTCAATATCTAGTTGTGAAGAAATTATATTAAGTGGAGTGGAAAGTGAAACTGTAACAATGATCATACAGTATATATCACTTATGCTGTTTAAAGGGTACCTATCACCCAAAAAATATTTTCAAAATAAACTATATTCAAAATATGAGCTTCAAATATTACTTCTTTAAAGGGATATTGCAAGTTTAAGTACACTCTCAAGTCTCAATAAAAGTAAAAGCGGCTTGTGTGTAGACTAGTTGTCGCACTCGTGTGCACACACACAAAGAACAGGACCTGTGCAGATCCCAAATCCAAGTTGGGTTCTGCGCGAATATTTTCATGTTATCCTTTATTTTATTCATACTCCTGAGTCCTTAATTGCTGATGTATAGAATGCCTGGTAAAATTCTTTGAGGTTGATTTCATACTTACTAGCTGTACTACACACACATTTTGTTAGGTGATTGGTGCATATTAAGTAATGAATATATATGAACCATTTATCATTTTTAAAGGTACCATAGAACTGCGTGTGTGCTCTGATGCCAAAGGTGTAATGGGATGCTGGTAGCAAGACTGAATAAAAACAAGTTGAAGGAAATACTTTTCTCCAAGGATGTCATTTGGACTTTATATTGCAAATAGACTGAAAAAAACATTTTCTTACATTTCTTTTTCAGAAATATTTGAGGTACAAACAGATATCTTGAATGCTATATCATAGTGTGCTAAGCTAGCTAAATGCAGAGAAAGTGTCAGCTTTCATGTGCCTGAGAATAGATTTCTCGATAATGGAAACAGAAGAAAACATGTGAGCAATAATTAATTGTGACCCCACGTGCAAAGGTCACTTGGTGCAGCCAATTTTGAAATGCCATGCAGTACCTTGGGAGGCCTGTATGCATGGTGTTGAAGAGAAGTCTCTTTATTTTTGCATGTGACATTTAATAATGCAGGGCTTAACACTTACTTTTGTGCGAGGGGGTAGGTCATAATGAAGAAAGTACAGGGTCCGGAGTTACTGAAGGACTGTTACAAGTTTCTCTGCATCTTTATGAATTTTAGAGGGTTATTTGCCAATGACCCCAATTTCAATCCCACAAATCATGCAGTTGATGAATATACTTCATTGACTTTAGAAATGAAATTGTACTATGGTTTAGAGAGAGAGAGATAGAGAGAGAGAGAATATGAGTGGGAGGGAGAGAAGTAGAAAGATGAAGAGAGAAAGGGAGAAAGAGTGAGAGAAAGAATAAGAGACAAGAGAAGAGAGAGCAGCAGTAGTGAGAGAGATAGAGAGAGAGAGAGAGAGGGAGGGAGAGAGAGAGAGAGAAATGAAGAGGAGTATTCATAAATGCACAGAATATCCAGGCTGCAAAAGATATTATAGCAGTCTGTCAACAGAACGATCATCAGACAAACTTGATATGCATTTTCCGTTAGAATACAGCCTTGGCAATATGAATTGGGGAAAATATTCATGAATTACATGTAGGTGTATCAATACTTTCTTATTCCCCAGTGAGGGAAAATAAATTCTAAACTTGTTTTTTCTCTGCACCAGTATCAGTGTTACCTCTTCCTCATTACAGAGTCAAAGTGGCATAAATATTTCCTAGACTGTGCCATCATGAGGGAACGGCTAGTGTCCCTGTAGATGGTAGAGTGATCAGGGGATGACATCCACTGTGTATCTCGGTCATGCTTGTCAGCTTCGAGCAGGGTGAAAATCATTTCCTGCTAAGAAAAGAAAACCAATATTGTGCTATCACCACTGACATTTACAGCAGGGGAAGATGGGATTTTAAAGCCCTTTTTGTTGCGGTGTATGTATTTTGTTGTAGATTTTTCTTCTATCATCTTCATTTCCGCTTTTGAAACATTTCGCTATCTAGATAATCCTTTTAAAAGACATTATGAATTATCTGTTGTAATGTCCTTATTGATTATTATATTGCCTGTTTAGAACCAGAAGGGCGTTGAATCTGTGTTAACGTATATGAGTTAACGCCCTTCTGGCTCAAAACAGACAATTTTATAGTACTCTCTCATTTGATAAAGAATGCTAGAAAATGAAAAGAACAAGTTTGAACAGAAAGAGTGAAAATCCCTACTGAAGTTTTGTCCACTTTATTTCCACCATAGATAATAAAATATTTGTATGTGCAGGAAATTGAGGAAAATAAGATTAAAATCCTCAAAGGTACATTGCAAGAAAATATTTCTTCTATTTTTCCTTCTTCTATACAATTATTTTGGCTTTAGATTTTAATTCATATTTATGAAGATTCAGTTTGAATGTATACATACATATATTATTTTGTTACAACATTATCACTGGACAACAGAAAACATTAATGTTGCCAAGTTGTTTTATTCAACCATATCAAAAGAATGTTTACCTAAATGAATTAGTACCTGTAGCTAGAATAATTTTTGTTTGCATTTTGTATTTTCGATACCTGAAGATATTCATGGAATTTTGAGATAATATGAATAACAATATCAGTGATCTTTAGAGCACCAATTACAAAATGGATAAAGGCACTTATACTCACCCACACGTTTATATGGATGAAGCTGTTGATCCAGGTGATTTATGGAGACACATTTGTCACTTAGTTACCGATTGAGATCTGTATAACCAATGATGGCAAGTGCTTCACTCTGAGGGGAGAATTTATTTCTCCAAAGTTAAGCAGGTGCATTGTAACAGGAATGACCCAGTTATTTTGAGCTCGAGTTTGCTGGAATTATTGGCCATTGATGAAGTGCTTTCTTATTGCAAAGATAATTACCAATTATACATGAATAATCCCCAGAGTTTCTGTCACATTTTTTCAGATCGCAATATTCTACCTTACACACAAATGAAGCAATGGAAGTTCTACCTATTTTAACTCGTTGACTCCTGAATTCTTTAACCCCTGTAGGCTTAATACAGGAGCCACATAAGGTTAGTGTAGTCTATGGGTTAAGTACATATAAAATACTCTATTTCTTGTAATACATGTATTAGTCTTGATGTACACATACATTGTACATGTAGTCAGCACGGCATTGTTTCACCGTCATAAGTACAAGTTCGCGAAATCCCATTGAAACGCATGTTAATCTTAAAGCACCCATTTCAATGGGTTGTTGGTGAACTTGTACTTATGAAAAAGGCTGCCCTGATAAATGAGTGAGTTGGTAATTAGGATTTGCGCATGAGCAGATAAAGGTCATTTGAGATAAACTGGCATGTTTGTTTAAAATTCACTGAGATAAGCATCGACTGTGATGTAATGATTATTCATATATTCATTTAATTATACTTTCATTAAATCCACTGAAAAGCAACAAAGTGTTCATTGATGGTTGGTATTTGACAGTCTGCCAAATGATAGCCAACTTGCAAACAATGCCCGTTCCCAAGTTTTCATTGACGTGCTATTCTAGTCACCTGGTCTACGATGTCTTTCTTTCATAGTGTTTGAATTCTGTTTGTTGCTATGTCGGGCAAGCTTACATATTATCTTTCTTTGAAAAGATGCCTATCCTAATGAAAAAAGGGACAGGTCATTTGGGAAAAGTTGCTCATGGGCCAATTACGAACTCGCTTATTGTGGACACCCATCGATATCATCACTCTACAAGTTTGCATGAAAGAAGTTGTATAAACCCTTCTCTCACTAAATTTTTTTTTAGAAAAAAACAAAATATTAGGTACCTGTATGCATAAAAACATGTGTTAATAATCACATTCCAGTACATTGTAAGTGTCCTTCCATTTGAAATTGTAATTTTCTCCCATGCATAACCTCCAAATGGAAGAACGGGTATCTCATCATCTCCAGTTATTACGGAGGAAAAATAAACCTAAATTGTGCCACCATGCCTTATATATATGCATCCCTTGACTGCATTTTAAAACCACATGCTTGGTTAATGACAGACTCGCTCAGTCACATCCCTGGCATAAAGTAGTAAGTGACCTAGTGTTTAAAGCAAGGGGAAGTACATTTCAAATGAAAAGCTATTGCTCAGAGCAAATGAATCAATTTTAATAATCGATAAGTATTAAGGATCGCGCACCAACTTGAGGGGAGTCATGTTGAATAAAGATAAGTATGGGTGTTACAGGTTATATGTATAATGGGTAACATTTAGGGGTCATCATGAATTTTAGAGGCTTTGTCTACTTCTCCTTTATACCTGTTAGTGATAGATCCAGACAGTCCAGGGCCCTGTTTCATAAAACTTGTTATCAGTAACAACTGCTACACATCTACAACAATTTTGGTCTTAGCCAATCAGCTGCAAGGATTTCAGTAGCTTATAACAATTAGTTATGAAACAGGGCCTAGTTTAATTTGCAAATGCAAGCTTATTTATGAGGACAAAATTGATGATGACTTGTGACAAGCCTACATCGGTGTGACCATGCATAAATGCGCAGCATGACATTTTGAATTTCCTCCCGCAAAACATGAATAACTAGGAACTCAACTGATAATAAAAATGGATTATGATATACATACTGTGCCATATATAGTTATGAACAAAAGTTTGTGTTCACTTGATATAAAAATGTTTTGAATTATATTTTTACAGCTAAAACTTCCATTGATGTGCATAGTCAATAATTATCTTTATAAGATAAGAATAACAGGGGTCGAATTTTGCATACACACAAGCTACAGCCCCCACCAAAAAACAACAAACAGACAAAACAACACAGATTTTGAATAAGGAATGTATAATATTAGGAACGCAGCTCTTTTTTCGTTTCATTATCTGTTCTTGAATATGATTTAAGCTAAAGTATATGCGTAAAAGCTACCTTAATAGTGTAATACCGAGAGATTGAATTTTTAATTGGATTGTAAATCAAGGTTTTTGTAGAAAACTGCCATTAAAGATGATAGGTAACAGATTAGTATGCAGAATGAATGTATTCAAAATGGGATTGCAAAGAAATTATCTCGTGAAAATTTGTCCTTGTAGGAGCTTAGCATGCAGCATATGAGGAAGGAGATCATGTGTAATAGGTTTTGAAATGGAAAGTTCGTTTGGTTTTCATTAATGTTCAGTTTTGTTTTGTAGACAGATTTTGGTAAGGACATGTCAAAGAGGATCTCTGTCTCTCCTTTTCTCTCTCTCCTTTTTTTTCTCTCTCTCTCTCTCTCCTCTCCTCACTCTCACCCTCTCTCTTACTCTCTATATCTCCCTCTCTCTTCATGTCAACTTTTTTGTTTTCACCTGCTCTGACGCTTTTTTTTTCTCCTCTCTCTTTTTCCTCCTCTCTCTTTTTCCTCCTCTCTCTTTTCCCTAACCTCTCTTTTCCTCTGTCATGTCCGCTCTTGTCCATACCTTTTCATACCTTTCTGTTTCTCTCTCTGTCTCGCTCTTTCTTCTCTAAAACTAGCTATTTTTCGTCAACCCTTTTATCTTCCCATTCTCATCTGCTCTGAGAATGTATTTCTCTTTTCCTCTCTCTCTTGAATATTTCTCTCTTATTCTTGATCTTTCTTTTTTTTTCCTCGCGCTCTCTCCCTCTCTGCCATTCCACTCCTCTCCCTCCCTCTTTGTCTGTCTGTCTCTCTCTCCTATTTTATGTCTACCTTCACACTTCCACTTCTCCCTCATGCTTGGTTGCACATTGTCTGATGTGATATCCACAATTTAATTGAAAAGATTGTTTGTGAAACGGCATTGTAAAAATTGATCACGGAGATGACATTAAAATCATTGCAATGTTCCCAAGATTTGTGGAGACGTAAATTAATTAAATTGGCTTCGAGGGAGAAAATGTATCCCATGTTTGACAATGTTCTAGTTTATTTATGACTTTTTTTCTTTGTTTTTTTTACAAGTTTTATCATTTAATGATTTATATTTATTTTCTTACATTTTGACAGATATTGAAAAAAGAAATTTGTTCATTAGGTAAACTGATTCCGAAGCATGTAAGTTAATATCATGTTTGAATATTAATGGATACATACACTGTACATGTTGATCAAGCAATTGTAACATTTCCAGGAAATAAGACTTTCTCACCAGGTAAGAATGCTATAGATCTTAAACAACAAAAACAATTAATGTAATTACACATGTACACAAACACAACTTGGTTCATTTTTGTGTCCAATGGATTGAAAGAAAAACTTGCTTTATTGCATGTACAACCTTTTACCAGTAGCAGATTATACATTTTACATCATTATAGGAACACTCTAGGCTTTCATGATTGAGAAGAGTGCAGAGAGGTGTGTGATACGAGAGGAAAGCCCCAAGTTTAGAATGTACCGTCTGTTGAGAGCCAGAAGGGCGTTAAGTCTCGTACTTTAACACAGACTTAACGCCCTTCTGGCTGTCAACAAAGGCATGTTAGCTATCTTATGGAGATATGAAGTCATTATACATCTGGATGCTTGTCGTCTCATTAGTTATTGGTGGATCGCTTGATTAATTCCCAACAAACCTTGTTACTTTGTCTCCTAGGAATGCTCATATGTGATTAGGAATGCTTGTCCAATAAGAAAATTATCACCCAAAGGCTTTAAATAAAGAGAAAAGGCAGACCTTGTATGTGTATACTGTATGCCTGATTCTGGAGAAAAAACTGAGAGTCAGTTTTTAATACAGAATTGTTACAATACGTCTCTGGATAAAACCGATGAGTGTGAATTCTCTTTTGTGTCGTTGCTGCATCTAGCCAGGCAGCGGCGGTGTTGCGCATGAGAGGCTTTTGGTCAGCCAGGGTTCTCATACGATGTGTCTCTCATCACTGTAGTCACACGTGTGCAGCTATCGAATGAACCACCGCGAGACACAGCTGAGCATGCTACCGCACGATGCAATTTAGGAATACCATTTGGATTTTGGTTCAAACTTCTTTCTTGTGAATCCGGCGCGGCGGTTTTGCTTCCTCCCTCGTGTTTGTTTTATGCCCTATGCATTTTATGTCATAAAGTGGTTGGCATAGTGAAGGAACTGGAAACTGTGGAATTACTTGGCATAATATGGTTGAGCTTCTTAAATTGTCATTGTTTTTGAAGTGGTGTTGCCAACTCGGGTACCTGTGAGTGGTGCCTTTAAGGTGAAGGGGTTGTTCCCCTCTTGTTGCTTGATGGGCAGGATTGTAAATCAGGTTTGATTTCATTATGTTCAGTGTTCATCAAGGGTGGTAGGTATCAATACTCTGTAATGAAGTATTCTCTGGGTTTCATGGAAAGATCTATAAAGAAGCCTTGTTGCTAATGAGCTTCAATGATCATTGTCTATCTTGTTAGCTACAATTTGATTAGCTTCATCAGCATTCAAGGTTTAGATGTCTTGTTACATGGTAAGGTCTTTTATTTCATTTTTTCTCAGATATTTTTGTAGAAACGGACGTGAATATTACAAACATACATAAAGTATGAATAAATGTTACCCCCGATATATATTTTGTGTACTTGTAAGCATGACTACAATATTCATTAGGAAAATGTTCATTAGGAAAATGGTATAACTGCAGAAAGAAGCAAAGAAGAATTGTCATTTTTGACATCACTGTTACATACTGTAACAAAGTTGTCAATTTGGTACAGAATGTTATTTTTGATAATCCTGACAGCTCTTTGAAAGTCGTACTTCTGTACTTGTATGATTTGTCAGGGTGTTCTCAAATATTCAGTGATCTGTTTAGCATGATACCTTTTATTCAAAACAGATTGATATCACTGGTTGGATAGGTTATTACTCTCTTGGAAGGACACCAACACTGAAATCAGTATAGGAGTGAAGCAAGGCTGATGGACCTGTTCATGCCTCTTGCCAATGCCAAATCATCAAAGAAATCAATGGCTTTTCAGCTTTTTAAATGCAGTGGTGCTTAATTGCTAGTTCACCAACTAC
Source organism: Heliocidaris erythrogramma (assembly GCA_025617745.1). Taxonomy (NCBI): domain Eukaryota; kingdom Metazoa; phylum Echinodermata; class Echinoidea; order Camarodonta; family Echinometridae; genus Heliocidaris; species Heliocidaris erythrogramma. The sequence goes on along the minus strand of CM046860.1, from coordinate 12,161,624 downwards.
GAACCTTTCAGCATGTGAGGGATGGTGTTCCGTAATTATTGACTGCTGTCAAGTATTGGATATGTCCACCTGGCCAAATAGATCCCTCTTGACCGAGTTCATTTAGGAGCTGTCTGGGGAGACACTTGCCCAGTTACCTCTCTGTTTTCATCGCTGCTTGGAGGGTGTTTTTGACACCATCACAATTCTTTATTGCAAGAGCTATAGAGAAAGAGGCATTGCTGGAGGTGAAATGATGTGTTTTAAATATGATTTGGAACCCATTTGTCAGCAGTTTCATGAAGCGAGATTGTATGCGGAAAACCCTGGGAGAGGTACCATTGTGTTACATGTATGTGCCTTCAGTGCGTGTAGAAAGAAGTGATGGATTTGTTTAGAGTCTCAATGTGGCAATCTGGGATCAACTGGCAATAATGGAGTGACCTTAATCTAAGGAGACAAACATTGATGCAGAAAGGGATGTTGTGCTCATACAGGGATCTGTATGGAGCTGTATATTTGCGTGGTACGGCCCACGGTATTTGTCTATGTGGTGGTAGATGTAATCACAAATTTTGTCACTGATCCTTCGTTGACTCCTCAATCTCATGAATGCATAAGGTATAGTCTTGTCATATGGAAAAAGGAAAGAATGTTAACTGATTAAAGATTGCTGTTCTTTGCGTTTGAAGTTCAAGCTTTTCTCCCGTGAGGCAGGTGTGTTTACAACACGTTAAGGTTTGTTGGTTGATGCACATTTAGCAAAACGTAAGATCAGGATTTTTGAAGGCTATAGCTACTCTTATCCAGTTAAATTGAACTTGGCTATCAGGTATTCAGTGATGTAATGCATTACATTCCATTGACAGATTTTTTTTTTTTTACCAGGGTACTTTTTTTTCATTTACAGTGACTCCTTTTTCTTTAAGGGGGGGGGGGCAGTTCCCTATGCCCCAAGCTTTTCTCTACTGTAGTTAACTCATACACACTTATTTACTGTTTCGCTTGCTACACGTGTGTTGCACTTTAAGGAATTTGATTATGCCAGCCATATGCTCCTTTATTGTTCAAATAAATAACAGAGCAGCTCAGTGGAGTCTGATTCACTTTTATTTAACCAGTGAAGTATGCGTAATACAAATGCACTATTGACAATCTTCCTGCCTGCCTGCAACTGTATATGTAGATGAAAATGTTACAAAGTATCGGTACATTACTAGTCTGAAAGTATCCTTTAAGAGACTGATATTTCGTTTTCTGCAACTTATATGAGTTCTACAATGCATATTGGGGTAGTACTGTAAACGTGTAATATTTAGAGGTGTAATATTTAGAGGTGTGGAAATTTTTGCACATTTTGCACAGCATTAAATTTCCTCAAAAATGAAAACCCTGATATTTTCGTTTATGGATTCTGTTGCCCATGAGGCTATCGTGTCGGTGAAATTAAAAACGTGTGAAATTCACCTTACTTGGTCGAGCGCAAAAAATTAATCGCATGAAAATTTCCACTTTTACAGTATTCTGAAGAAAAGAAAAATGTGATAGATTAAATGATTGTAATCATTACAAATTAAGATTGTGCAAAAAGCACAAGTTTTTATAATGTTAGATCATACATTTGCTGACGTTTTTTGTGAAATATCTGCTCATGCAGCCACCAGTGTGCTGACATTGATCAGAACGCATTGCAAATTTGCAATATAAATTTGCTCTGACAAAATGACATACATTTCACCTAACATGGCCTTAACATGGTTTGCAGAGTACTGTCCCTGGACATTGCATTTGAAGTGACAGTTGCAAGCTGAAGGTCTTGGAGGTGCCAATTTGAACATTTTCATGGAGAGTTACTCTCTTGATCTCTGAGAGCAGTACGTCACCACCTCCATTACTGTTCAAACTCAAGTCCATGTCAAGCACACCCTGTTGCAAGTATCGATGCTGTTTTGCAGTAGAGATCCAACATTTGTCAGAGACTCAATTTTGTAAAAAAAATTGTGTCAGGGTTAGGGTTGCAATTTGTGTTTAGGTATAGAATTAGGGTTAGATATGTTGGGTTGAAGCTTCAATTTGATTTATTCCACAAATAATAATAATAATAATTACTCTTATTGCGACGATAGGGCGAATCCTTTTATCTCAGCCTATTATCATTTGCCTTAACGCACGGTCGCTTTTGCCTTAACGTCAAATTTCTAGCGTGACAGAATAAACCCGCATTCATAGGATTTGCCCTAACGTAGGAAATAATGTTATAATAAAAATAATAATAGTAATGATGATAGTAGTAATAATAAAAATAGTAATAGAAATATATGTTGAAATATATACTGCAAAACAAGAAAACATTAAAATGAAAAAAGTGAGTCCATCTGTCAATGTATACTTCAAAGACATCCTGAAGCAGAGTAAAAAATGAGTTATGGACTAGAGTAGATGCCGTATACAGTATGTTGTAGTACTTACGAAGCCCTCATCTGAACACACCAAATGTCAAGGCTCTATACGTGTGCAATGAAACAGTATCAAGCTATGTAAGCAAACTGAATCTTTTCAATTACATCACACTCAAACATATTTTTTGATTGAATATAGCAAACTATTGGACAGCTATGATTTCTAGTGATTAAAATGTAGCTCTAGATAGTGGGATTGTAATTTGTCAGTAGCTTTTATAAAACGGGTTCAAGAATGTAGCCATCCTGATTGGTCAAATAACACCACGTGACCGTGCAAAAAAAAAGCACTAACGCATGGCAAAAAGGTACTTACGCACGGCTCAGCTGCACTTACACGTACCTCTGGTACATGCAAACTTAAAGGGCGAGTCAATTAGAATCAACATTGGGGCTAAAAATGTAGTACATAGGTCCAATGACACAATTCTGACATTTTTACAGAAAAAAAAATTGCCCAGTAACAAGAAATTGGTCAAAAAACTCACTAATTTGGGAACGCCCCCAAAAATTGACAGCTGATTGGCTAGAGCGATTTGACGTAGCATCGGGAAGTCCCCCGCGAAGCCACTAAGTTTGACTAATATGTTGGCAATGTAAATGAATGATAATTTATCCATTTTCATATCACTATTTATACAATTTCGACAATCTTTAAGTCCCCCAAAAGGATTTGAATAGGTTGTTTAGACATTTTAGTAGAGGTCAAATGACAAGTCTGGAATTTTTTCAAACACTTTACCCATGATAATTCCTCTTTTGGATTAGGTTTATGTTTTGGAAAAACGTAATATTTTACAGACAGGTAGACGTGTGGACAGTCGCTTTACTGCTGACCGTACCTTGCGAATCTTTGTGTGCGTGCTTATGATAACAACCAAGTACACTGAAAGACTGGATGAAAGTCTAAATATATTACAACAATTACAGCAAAATCGTGTGCTGCAAGCTAGCTGCCTCCCGGGGGGGGGGGGGGCACTCACATATATATGTCACACATGTATGTGCCGCTGTGACGTCCCCCATTTTCAACCTTCTCGGGTCGCTCGAGACCATGATATGCGATTTTCAGATTTTCACTAACCGCACCTCGATTGGCTTCCGACTCGCTCCCTAGAATATGAGAAAACAATGCGCACAGCCCATTGTCCGGGAAAGGTCGCTCCCTAGCCTCCCAGGCCAGCGCAGCGGGGAGCTGGGCGGCCTAGTGCCCCCTAACTGAACGCGGTATTACTAGTGCTAGCGGCGGCTCAGCGAGATCAATCTGCATGCGACATCGAGCCAGTGCAGTGGCGCGGCATGTACAGCGTTAAAAACAGCGCTGCGACCGCTGACTCAGCTCATGCACCGTATGTGTACCAGAGTAGTGAGATCGCGAGCAGTAGTAAAATTAGCTCTCCTCAAAAATGAGCTTCCTCAATTAACCATTTAGCTCCTTAGCCCCCTGTTTTGAGATTGGCAGCGGCACACCCACATCCAAAAACAGGTTGAGTGCCCCCCCCCCCCCCCCCCCCCGGGCTCTACGGTACGGTACGGTAGACCTACCCTCTTTTTCTCCAGTGACTGCAGCTTCAGAACTGCAGACCGACTCTTGTTTTTTTTAGCTCCCTGTGTTTGGCTTCCAGTTCCACAGCCCTCAGTTCCCAGTCTGATGACAGGGATAGCTGTCGGCCGCAGCATTTTATTCTTGGGCGCAAATCCTAGCTGGTCATACAGCCCCTGGCCTGAGGACCTGACTATCGAAGTCCTCCTCCCTGAAGTGGTAACTGCAAACAGTACTGTGAGCGGAAGGGCCATCCCACTGAGCTAGCTTGCGTCAGCTTGATCCTTGAAATCCAAATTTTTCGAGTTGCATCATCTTTAGGAAAGGTGTGCAGACTGACACCATCGCTGGTGCCTTTGCTGCACCCAGCAACAACACATCTCCTCGGCATTTTCTTGAGATATGCACTCCTATCATGCCTATCCAAAATTCCCTGCACTGGATATACACAGACAAGCGTCGTCCGCTAGCTAGATGTTCCCGTCACAGTCACAGGTCACCTGACAAGGCACGTGACTGGGCCCTATTTTTCGAGGGGTGTGACAGACTAGCTGATAAACGTGCGATTTAGGCAATTTCAACGAAGCTTAGAGAAGTACACAGATCTTTTTAATAAAAAGTATATGCGATTTCTAGCAATATTGACACAATACTTTGATATTATCATGAAATGTAATTCTAATTGACTCGCCCTTTAAAACGCAGTGAAATCGCGTAGTTTAATTGTCATTTTAGCACAGGGATTACATGCGCGCACTGAAACACGCATGACTTTTGTTGGCTGTGCTTATGTGATGTCATCCAGGAAAGCAAATGGCAGCCTCCTTGACTGTGCGACTCTTGGCGTTTCTATGGGGTTCGTAACCATTTTTCTAGACTTCATAATCATATTGCCGACCCGTTTTATAAAACTAATAATACATGGTTGTGAGTTCGTGCGTTAGGGCGATCCGGCAACACGCAGGTTTTTATCGTGGTGTACTATACGCACGAGGCGCAAGCCGAGTGTGTTGGACACCACGATAAAAACCTTTGTGTTGCCAGATCGCACTAACGCACTCCCAACCATGTATTAATAGTATATTAACATCAAGTTATATACAGCCCTGGAAAAAATTATTAGACCAAGCTTCTGTAATAAGGGTACCATAATATGCATACAAAATTATAAAAATGATTTGTCTTTGTATTTCATTGAATGAATACCAAATTCCAGCAGTCATACCTTGCTTTTATGTAATTTTATTTCCTTCTTATCACAAAATTAACACTATCACTAACAATGCTTGGTCTAATAATTGTTTCCATGGTTGTATAGTGGGTAATTTTAAGTGTTTAGAGGAGCAGATGATAATCTTTATTGATATATGGACTCTGGAGACAAGCATTGAAGGAGAAAGAATATCATGAATTTATAGTCAAATTTAGCTTTAGATGTACCTTTGACAACCATGCTGTATACTTCCACCAGCATAGGGAGGGAGGGAGGGTTTGAGAGTTAGGAGAGCGTACGCTTATCTCTTTTGATGGTTGAATTGTTGCATAAAAAATAGGAAGACAGGACATGGTGCATCTGCAGGTTTGTATTCTTAATTCATGTGTAGCTTCAAGACTTCTTGATATAGCTTTAAGATACATCTCATTGTAGTTGTAGATACTTATGTCTTAATATAGTTCTATATTGATGGGTTTGAGAATGAGATGATTAGAATTTTTCTGTATTGAAAGTTGAAGACACTAAGTAATGTAAAGAGGAGAAGTTTAAAATTCTTTTCAAACATGCCATGATGTAACTTAGGACACAAGTAATATTGGTAGCAGTATTAGGTTTTAGGAGGCACCCATGTTTTTCGAAACCTGTCAATCCAGCTGATCTCAGATGGAAATATTGTGTTATTCTTTACATTACATTCAGTTGTCTTGCAAACTTGATAATAATTCAAAAATATGCAGTACTCTATATCATTGATTTTAAACATGCATTTATAATTAAACCCCCTTCTCCCGCCACCCAAAAGACCATACGGTACATGTGTACACACATGCTCATGTGTGGAGCTTATGTAAATAGAAGCTGAGAAGAAGATACCTGGAATGAGTAATCTCTTTAACCTCTTTTGGTTGATTAACTGATTGACAGTACCTCTCAGACCCCGTTCTCATCTACATCCTTAAACTAGTTTAGTGGAAACCAGTTTAGTGGAAACCAGTTTGGGGTGTAATGAGAACGCTCAAAGTGGTCTTGGAAGCGATCTTAAGTGGTCTTGGAAACCAGTTTTGAAAACCACCTCACGATGTGGTTTTCAAGACCGCTTTCGTCGTTAAACTGGTTTTACGTGTAATGTGGACACAACCGTTCTTCGGAAACCGATCTTCACCCGGAAGTACTATTGTGCGCGCGGTATATGATCCGCGCTAATGTACGTAACGCTCATAGGTAACGCTCGACGGTTTCAAATTCCGCGCGAAACATTTGACCCCGCTTAGAGTGTTCCCATAGCAACAAGATCACTTTCGGTGAAGTGGTTTTGGAAACCAGTTCAGGGGAGCGTAATGTGAATGCTAACGAAGCGATCTTCTAAACTGGTTTTGAAAACTGGTTTAGTGGAAACCAGTTTAGGAAATGTGATGAGAACGGGGTCTTAGTCTTTTGAGGCATTCATTCTCTGATAATATCTCAATAGTGATAAGGAGATACATGTAATTGTATGCAATGGTTCATTTTACAAAATACTGTCCCAGTTTCTTGCAAATTTGTTCACAAATTTTCTTCTTTGACACTTTTTTTAAAATTGCCCATAGAAATTCAGATTATGTAAGAGGTCATTGTGTTGTGTACACATTTCAATAGGAAATATACTTGCTTGCAATTTTGTCTGACCATTTTTTTGTGGAAAATGTTTACAAGCATACTATGTTGATCACACAAGACTTTAATAGCTATGTCATGAGTACCTCCATCAAGTCTATTTTCACATTGACTATTACGGCAATGATTATCTTATTCAAAAGGCATTGTCTCGGTGCTAATGAGTTAACACCTCTGTGGCTCGCAGCTTATAGCTGAAGTTCTTTCGTTTTAATGTGAAAAACACACATAAGTTCATATGCAGTTGAATTCACCTTCGAGTTTGTGACACATTCATTTCTTCATGTTTGACCTGATGATGAAATGTAATTTTATGGAAGGAGGGTACATTTTTAGTAGATGTATTCATCATTTGTTGAGACTTGAGAGTCAGAAAGGCATTATTGCTTTCTTACAGGATATGACGTAATGCCCATCAGGCTCTCAGCAAACAATATGTTGAAAGCTAGAAGGGGCTTAACTCATATTTTTAGACATGGAGTTAACTACCTTTTGACTCTCAGCAGATGTTATGACAGGTAATAGATTAGGCTGTACAGGGAAAGTGCAAATTATTAATCAATACTTGACGGGGAATTTCTGCAAGACAAATTATATTTTTTAATTTCATTGTAATTTTCAAAGGTTATTTCCTCATCATTTTTCTGTAATCAATATTTGACTTCATATTCCTGCTAGGGAAGAAAGATTTTTCAATTTCATCTTAATTTTTTTTTTGTATATCATTTTTTGGTACAGCTCTAATTGGTTGTTCCGGAGAGCGGTTAGTATACAAATGTTGACTGCTTGGAGGGGCACGGTGAAAACTATGGCCCGAGGTGAGCTTGCAACTGTGCTATGCCCCGAGACGACAGTCGAGGGGCAAAGGACAGTTGCAAGATCACCAAGGGCCATGGTTTTAACCGTGACACGAAAAAGAAGCAGTCAACATTTGTTTTATATACCGCATCATTCGTTAGCTCAGATATTCATTTCAAAGACAGATGAAATACACGTACGGTACTGTAAAGTAATTCTCATCGATTGTTCTTTCGAAATTTCGTTCGGCCCCGCACCCGCGTATATAAATTGCCATAGCTAAGCGCGCATTGCATTGCATTGTACGCGCGAGCAGAACTATGCCCGGTCAATATTTTTCACGGTACCGCCTGGCAGTCCGTAGTGAACTTTATGACCGCAAATTTGACCAATCAGAGGCCTAGAATCTAGACATGCGGTATATAAATATAAATATTGCCTGCTTCTTGGCCACATTCCTCTATCTGTGGTTTGAACTCTCATTCAAGACATGTTCACTTCCCCTCCAGCAGTTAGCCTTTTATCAAACCTCAGTGGAGGCCTTCCATTAGCCATCATGAATTTGGGGGGTTTGCATCTTGTTGGCATCCATAATCAAGCATGTGAATTGCGATGCAATGTGTTAGACCTGATGCTGAACTAGAGTCCCCACATCAAGTGAAGATGCAAGGAAATCAGCTCGTCAAAGGGAAGGACATTTTATTTTATGCCATTTCCTTCCAGTTCATTAGTACCAATGTATTGATTTGGGTAAAATTGTTTTGCAATTTGAAAGGGAAAGGAAACCTACATAAGAATGAAATGGTTGGAACCGATGAGTAAAACAAAATAAAGAACAAATTTAAGACAACCTTTTGATCATTTCTTTTACCGTGATAGCCAATGAAAGATGTATTCTGTTGAGAGCCAGGAGGCTGCTAGTTTGTTAGTTTATATCATTAGATGCATGAAACAACTTATTGTGTAGATATATGTTTTGCAGAATGTTTGAAGAATTAGCATTAAATGGGCAACTTTATATTTATTATTAGTCTGATCAACAAATATCAAATGAGTTTCTTTGTAAAATTCCTAGCAATTTACTTTTTTAAAATTTTCATTGAAAAACCATTTGCATTGGTTTTAAATCCATTTAAAAGATAACTTATAATTAGGGGGTGAATTAGTAAAGTTGGTGGATATTCCTTTTAAAGAAATGTGGTAGACTTTAAATAACTCATGAATAAAGTTATGCGTTATGACTTATTATTATGAATTAAAGTGAAGTTGATTAGAATACCCTTGCAGATTTGTTTGTAACAAATATGTTCCGCCATTTAGGGATCCCCTTTACTCATTGAATATGCACAGAAGATGTGCACTTTCTTTGTCAATTAATATAAAGATCAGTTAAGGAAAAGAAATCATTGACTTACAGTTTGTAAATTGCTTTTATAATAGCCTCTTTCAAAAAAAAAGAGAAATGAAAAGAAAGGGAAAAACCCCACAAAACAAGATGTCATTTTCTTCTGAACAAGGCATGATTGATTGATAGAAAGCAAAAGTGAGAACTTATTCATGAAGTTTCATTTTCATTTTATTTAACTGTAGTGTTTATTGTGTGTCTAATCCAGCTAGTATCCTTTGCAGAAATGCCATGCTTGAATAAAACAAGATTTCAGGCTTATGGTATCAAGGGGATTACACATCAGACAGTTTTATCCATTTTTTGTCAAAGCAGTGTGAATGACATTAGATCAAGCTACAGACCCATGAAGTGCTTTTACGAGCGGGCACATTCGCTGGAAAACAAGCTATTTTGGATAATCAGGGAGCCTTTGCGCTCGTAAGCTCGGTCGTCCTGAGGGACCAGGAAATGGTCTGATACGTGTGAAGATGACATTTACTCCCACTCCTATCTGTGATGATGTTGCAATGTAAGAAAGGGAGATCTCAGCAGGATAAGTTGATCCTAGTGCTCGTATCACACACCGCGGTTACCTTGGGCGCTATTTTTGGATAAAAAGGTACCGTTCCAAGTGGAAATGATCTAAGTTGATGTTAGTTACCATGGATACCATGATTTATAATATCTTTCTTCCATTGTTGCATTGTTCATCTTCTCAAACTTTGTTCAATGTGAAGTGCAATCATTGTTTACTATTTAACACATGTACATGTATACATTGAACTTCTTTTACTTGCGATCATTTTGAAAGTGAATTACATTTACAGGAGAGCGAGGGTTGGGGGTTGCACATTTGAGATGGATGTCTGAAAAAAGAAAATCAAAAGGCATTCGGACTTCGGAGGGTAATGAACCTTGAAATTTCATCTATGGTAGGGCTATAAATTTTTTAATGAGTCAATTAAATCAGTTTATTTCCACTCTTCTTTAAAAAAAAATACAATTCAAAAGTTAAAATGCCTTATATATTTTGTTTGCTTTTCCAGGACTACACCAAATGCAGACAAAGAGTTTTTGGAAACGCTATAAATGCAGATTTCTCTGCGCCAATTCCCATAGAATTTGAACCACTGTATCTACATAATCACACATATGGGATTTTTTTGTAAATACCTCACCAATTACAGCACTTGACTTGAGCAATGCGTGCCAATTACTTTAATTTATGCAGGCCAATGTAAATGTAAATGTGACCTTCAAAAGGCTGCATTTCACCTATTTTGAATGACAGAATGCCAGGTGCATATTGGTTGTGTACCTTGGTAGCCCCCCCCCCCCCCCAAGAAAACTTCTTCGCGTCTGATGACCTTCAAATTATCATTTTGGGGGGGATTGTGTTGTGCTGATAAATGTCAAACTCCATTATGCATAGTTGATATTTGCTCTTACCATACTACCAAAATTAGAAACATATTTTTTAAACGAAAAGTCTCCAATCATAGTGCCTATTTTTATTTTCCATCTTGATACATGTTTCCATGAATTCTAACTTTGTGATTTATGAGCTCGTTTTAAATTTCATGGTGAAAGACAAGCATGTCTAAATATTTACAGGGACTTTCCCCCAATTTTGTTTCAAAATCAGAAAGTAGAAGAGGTGATGATGGGCAAGTGCTAAGCACTAATTTTCATTATCGATTACATTTCTTTGAAGGACCGAAGTAGGACATTTGATAACATTGTGTAGGGTTCATTACTTTGCATTGAATAACTTCACATCTACTCAAGATAGAACATGTCCAGTGCTTTGGTATATAAAGAACATGGTGGAGAAGAAGTAGAAAAAGTAGAAAAAGAAGAAGAAGAAGAAGAAGAGGAAGAAGAGGAAGAGGGAGAAGAAGAAGAAGAAGAAGAAAAAGAGGAAGAAGAGGAAGAAGAGGAAGAAGAGGAAGAAGAGGAAGAAGAGGAAGAAGAAGAAGAAGAAGGAAGAGGAGGAAAAGAAGAAAATCAAGAAAAAGGATAAGGAGGAGGAGGAGAAAAAGAAGGATGGGAAGAAAAAGAAGGGGAGGTAGGAAAAAGAGGAGAAATATGAGCAGAAGAGGAAGAAGGAGAAGGAGGGGAAAATGATATACATTTGCATTCATGTACAATGTACATTTGTTGGTAGAGTTAGTAGTCCTGGCATTTGAGAAAAATGACTTACGAGGACATTTGATATTCCCACATTCATCTTATTCTCATGAGCAATGAATAGGGATTTGATAGATGCCAAATTTATGATACTCTGAGTTCCCTAAGCCCAAGCAATAATTCTATGTCAAATTTGCATCGTTTTATATAGCTGAGGAATGGAAAAATGAAACTGTCATTGAGTAATCTGTATGATGATCCAGAGGAAGATCAATAATACACTTCTTGATGAGACTATCAAGCATGCAGGTTTGGTGCCGTACCAGTACAAAGTGTCTCAAAATCCAACAATCATCGCTGCCCCTGGTTTGAAGTTGTAGTGAGGACTGAGGACTGAGCCCACCCATGTCAGCCTCTTAACCTTGTAGTCACTAAACGGCCCGGGACCGCCCTTCTTATTACTCACTAAACCGCCCTGGGGGTGTTTCATAAAGCTGTTCGTAAAGTTACGAATGACTTTACGAACTGGAACATGTTCTTGGGTGCTATGCTAATCAGATTCTCAATCATTTAGCACAAGAACTGATCACCAGTCGTGCATAAAGTCTTGTGTAACTTACGAACAGCTTTATGAAACACCCCCCAGGACTGCCTGTGGACTTTGACCTGTGTAACACTACGGCAAATGTACATGTATTGTAGGGGATAGGGGATATTGGGCACTGAAATTTTGTGTGTGCTATCTTTACAAATAAGCCATTTAGAATCCGCATTGAAGAGATGTGTTACTGTGGAAAGATTTTGTGTACAGCAGAGAGTCTATGCAGGTGCTAAAAGATTAATCCCTGAGAAAAAAGTTGACTGTAGCTGTTTAACTATGCCTTTTGAATTTAGAATTGTAATTTTCTCTTGCATTGCTCTTGCAGCAGATGGTTTATGATACTATTACTGATTCAGAATTTCCAGACATTATATAGAGAATGGGGGGGGGGGGGGGGGGAAAGGCTATTGAATATTATTGGCATAAAATGAGGCTGGAGTATGGTTTGCTGAGCATCGGAATATGTCATGAGTTTTGTCTACCCATGGAGGTTGAATACTGCATATTATTTCTATCCAACTCATAATCTCAATGTTTCTAGATCCATTTTAGGTACAGATTCATACCAGTTACCAGTATACATCACCATTGGGAAATGAAGTGATTAGGTGGGTAGGTTTTGGTTAACAAGGTGGATGTTAAAGGTGAAATGTCAAAGGTCTTAGGACACTTAAGTTATTTTACTTAACAAACCTATCAGGCTAAATCATTGTTCACCTCCCATTAAAGGCAGGTGCATAGTGATACACTTTCTTTAAGCCTTGTCAAATTTTGATTTATGTTGGATTATAGATCAATTTATTTACGTCAAATTATGCAGAGCGGTGGAGATAGTTGATTAACAATTAATCAACTACATAGGTGGAGGCCTATAGGGCACTTGCATGTTGTTCCATTCATTTTGTTTTGTGTAGGCGTAGCATATTAGAGTTTGGTTATAGGATGCATTTGCGCTCTTTTACTTATCAGAACAGTCCGTCTTTGAATAATGTTTAATTCACATCTGTCACATTGGGTTTCACCTGTTTTCTGTGCTGACATGAGGCTTGCCAAACTCCACATCAGGTGAAAGGAGAGTGAAAAGTAACTTATGAATAAAAAGGGTGAGAGAAAGAATTTTTTTTAATGTCTAGTGAAAGTGGGGAAAAAAGAGTACAAATTGCATTTCATTGTGGTAAGCAGCAGGAAGGAAGGAAAAGGATAGATAAGGCATATATGTTTAGGCTTGTGGAACAGGATACATCGTAAAGCGATTAAAATGGCATTAATGTAAACTATTATTACTTGACGACATGTATTCATTCGTTTAAAGCAGTTATGTTATGTAGATATTTATTGTGGAACTTATTTTGATGATTTGTCCTTTGTAGTAGGATGGGGGGTTGCATTTCTGGACACTTAACCCTCTCGTTACCACAAGACTAAAATACTATTCACTTTGTACATAGTGTTGTTGACTTTGGTCCTGATAGGGTCAACAAAAATTAGCCTGTCAATTCTGCCGTCAGATTTTAGGATAAACATGATGCATCATGTAACACTAAAACCAGTGAATATTTGCAATTCACATGATTTTCAACATATCCTGTGAAAGATTTGTGACAATTTGCATGAAAAGTTGTTTGATTTACTGTTTAAATATGACCTGTCCGGATTAACAACCTGTCTGGAATTAAACGTCTGGGTATATGTAGTTTTGTAGTTTGAAGGGCTTCATTATTCTTGTCCAATTGAAATGTTGGCATTTCTGACACTTGCATAGTCTAGTCATTATATATTTTCAAGTGGTCTTACCAAGAATTATGAATCTCCATGTAGTTGACCTTCTAATCATTATCAGTTAACACTTCTCTACATCATGAGGAAGTGGTGTAATGAAGACTAATCTAACGCAGCAAGTCTCATGATAATGAGCCCTGCACAATATTCCCACCCCCTGTCTCATCTCTATTATCATGTTCAAGCTATTAAGTGCAGTGTCGTTAGAGGAGCAAGCTGATTCCTGAATCCACTTGGAGGTGGGGATGGTCCATACTTCGAATTGCTTTAACCTGTTAAGCTTAGATGTCTGGATTACCCCATTGAAAATGCAAATTGAATGAAAGCAATTAATTTTGGTTAAAAGTTTTAGTTTAAAGGTACTAGTTACCATTTGACATGGTTGGGACAGTAGGGGAAATATTTATGAATTTTGTCTTAGAATATAAGAAGACACATCCCTGACAGTTTTGATAGAAATGATCAACATTTGAAAAGGGAAAATTTATGTTAATTTTTCAATCAGAATAGTAATACACTTTTTAATTAGAGATATTTAAAAAAATTAAAGAATAAAAATGCCTTTAATATATAGTGTCATTCATGTGCCCACATGTTCATAGTACCTTAAGATTTTGTTCCAGAGATCAGCTATTTGAAAGGTACTGCATTTTGACAAGATGTACAGTCAGTCCAAACAACCAAGAAAAACAAAAGTGTCAAATTTCTACTTTATTTCACTGCACAACACTCATTTTTCTTGAAACTCATCAAATACATATCAGATTTTTCTCCCTCTCTCTTTAGTATTCAAGCATGTTACTCACAATTCAAACTTTTCATTTCAAATGACTGTTAGCTAGTGCCTTTAAAATGCAAACCCTGAAACTGTAGCTGTTCAAGCTGTTGATGTGGGAGATGCAAATGATAATGCAGCCAGTGCGTTACAAGTAGTTGCAAAAGACATTTGAGGCAGTACTTGTAAATGCCCACTTGGCTAAATTTAGCCCGTAGGAGGAATTTCATGAACCGTGATTTTTGAAAGAGGATGTTTTGTTTAGCTTCTTCAGGTTTTACCAAGGAGTTGCTTTTACCATGCAAGGGCGATTTCTAAAATGCTGAAGTGAATGTGCATTTTGCTGAGGCAAAATAAGAAATGTAAAGATTTATGTATGAAAGGACATTTTGTTCAGAAAAACACAATACAAACTGTACATGTATATATAAATGCAATGAAAAATGCAAAAATGCATTGGGTTGTAGCGATACATTTAAAGAGACAATATGCAGAAATGGCAGTTTTTGCAGCGAAAAGTAAATAAGGAATGTTGTGTTGTCGTGATGGATTTTGAGAATAATTTGTAGGAATGTCGAGTAATTGAGGTCTGTTGTCATTTTGTCTTTGAGAATTTCATTAACCACTTGGGGGGCGGGGCTAGTAGAAGAATAAAATGAATATAGATAAAGACGTATTCTTATTTGCTTAGACTATTTATGACCTTATAATACTCATGGTTTAGGCAGGAATTGAAGTCTTTGGCTGGCCTGAATTGTATAAGATTTGTATGTGAATGCTGTATATTTGAAGAATGTGCATTTCCTTTCGGCTGATTTCCCTTTCCTCCATTGTGTCCGCTGATTTAAATAGTATTAATACTACTTGATTCAACCATGTAGTCTTAAGTTTTTGCTTGGGTGCATTATGGTTTTTTCCTTGCTTGAAAGAAAGTTCTATTTTGTTCTCTTCATAAGTGCTGTCCACTCTCTGGTGTTTTCTTGTCTTTTCACTAGCTTTTTGTAACATCCTGTTTTGTTTTTTTGTCGACATGGAGTATATCTGAGGAATATTTACCAGTTCAACTTGTCTTTTATTTTTGATGCGTACAGCTAGAGGATTTCATGTACTTGGCTTGAACAGAGGAAGAAATTAATAACATGGAACTAGATCTACATATATTTAGCTAAAACTTCTTTCAGCATGGGTGAATGGGCTACTGGAAATACTATGAGTAAAATGGACAAATGGCAGAATAGACTGCATTCTCCTCATAATGAACACTTAGTCGACATACATCAAGTACAGCGGAAACAATACAACTTTGAAGGAACAAGCAACGTTTGGCAGAAGAGTAAACAGTCTGATTCGTCTCATATTTACGATCCTTTCCGCGAAGATGAACCGAGAGTTTGTGCTCTAGAGACATTGCATCCGAACAGCACAATGAGGAGACATTTGTATAAGGGTCAGAGCTTTGATACGAGTGAGATTGAATCGAATGTAGACGTTCTTTACGACCATTCAAGTAGCTTCCACCTACAGAGTGATCTTGATGAATACTTTATGCTTAGGGACATCCATGACGTTTGCTACGATCCAGTAAAGGCGGATGAATACTTAGTGTGTCCAGATATTATATATGGTGCCTCAGATGCTTTGCTTACAGCAATGGGGAAAGAAAAGAGAAAATGGAGGTTCATGGCAGCAAAGCAGCAGAGACCTAGTCAACGTAAACCTGTCCGTGTTGATAGCATGGAAGATACTCTGAACAAGCTCAAGAAGTCTGATAAACCCACCGCAGGCAAGCCCAAGACTCTGACAATACCAAAGTCAAATACCACATCAGCCATTGGGGCAAAGGATGGAGATAAGACTCCATCTGGTGCTTTCAGACCCATCAAGTCTGACCCAGAGTTGGGTAACCAGACGGACAACCCTAGCAAAGAAACTTTCACGCATTGCAATGTAGGAAAGACAAACACTCAACAAGTGAAGGGTGGCTTGCTGAACAGGCAGAAAAGAACAATGTCCATGCCTGAGGCACCCTCTAAAGGCAAGCTAAAGAAACTGCAAAGCCAAATATCATCAGTATTCAAGAAAAGAGAGAGCTACCCTCATGATGAAGCTTACACTAGATACTCCAGGAAACGCTATGTGTCCTCATCGTCCTCTTCATCCTCGGACACCTCGCCTATCATTGCTTCCTTCCTTTCATCACCAGAGGTCTCTGAGGATGATCAGCCTTATGGTAAAATAGACATTGATGTGGAGGAGATTGAGAAGGAAGCAAGTGCCCTGGAGGATATTGTTGAACCACGTTGGGTGCCACAACCTAGCATTTTATTATCACACGGTCTTGTACATCAGAATAGTCATGAGGAGTGTACTGAGACAGATGAATGGGTAGTTTCGAAGACAGGAGAGTATATGTATTTGATCAAAGAACCAAACGCTATCAGTGAATCATTTAAATATTCCAGCAGGGATGAGGAGTTATCAGCAGTCAATGATGGCTCAGTATCTGAGAGTCATGCTGCCATCAATGTTGAAACACTGACAGGTTATGCTAGCAGTTGCGGTAGAGGAGGAGGTGTCAGTGGAAGTGGTGCTCAGCTGCAGATCTCCCGGTATTGTACTTTTTCACCCACTTTAGGGACCATGAATAATGAATTCCAATTAACAGACAGAAAATTTGGTGGTGTAAGCCCAGCCACCATCAGCCCCGTGGCAGAAGCTCAAGCTCATGGGGTTGCTGAATTGTGTAGCACTGATGACAATGACATCAATCATGACAATCCCTTAGCAGAGAGCCCAGAGCAAGGCTATACCACTGCTCATGAGACAGACAATACACCTGATGTACCGGAATGCCAAAAGTCAATGGCATGTGACAACAATGACACTGATAATAATAACAGCAGTTTATATTCTTCATGTGACGATACCTCAACCGGTAAAATTACCAGGGACCTACCCTCTCCAGGTGTAGTCAACACAGACTCTGAGAATGTGATCATCACAGCCTTGTTGCCAGTTGGTCCTAGCTTGATGCCTCAGCCTGATCCCTTTACCATGTTGATGGATGCCCCTCCTCCGGATGGGGACCACTCTGGGAAGGAGGATGGTAAACAAGGAGGAGATGGTGAAGAGCAAGGAGAGCAGGAGGATGGGGAAGTCAACTACAGCCAACATGTTGCTGCATCCCTCGTCAACAACACTATGGCCATCATGCTTCTCTTAGACCACAAGTTGTAAGTTAACAATGCAACAAAGAGTTAATGCTGTGGTAGAATGTCTTGGAAGTGTACTAATTAAGTACTAATATGTATTGCTGTACCTTTGATTCTTTTAACCAAATTAGTATGACATATTAATGCTGGATTTGCTGATTTTTGTATATTTTTGTTCCCTTTGTGTTCTCAGTTGCTGTTTATGCCTAAATTTGCCTATATTATTAATGTGAATTGTTTGTGTTATTCAGTTCAGCATACTATATATCGTTTAAACAATATCTTATTCAGCTCAGCATACTATATATCGTTTAAACAATATCTTATTCAGCTCAGCATACTATATATCGTTTAAACAATATCTTATTCAGCTCAGCATACTATATATATCGTTTACACAATATCTTATTCATACGATCATTGCATCCAGGCGCATTACGAACCTCTCATGTAAATATTTAAGGTTAAAGGTTATTGTATAGAGTATTTGCAATCGTGAAGTATGCTACATAATAGCAACAAAACTTTTTGAGTGTTGATCAAGAATGAACTGCATTAATGCATCCAAGGCTTGTCATTTGTCAACATTATTTAGCATTGAAACAAAGTGCATGATAGATGATATACAGA
The DNA here is from genome assembly GCA_025617745.1 of Heliocidaris erythrogramma. NCBI lineage: Eukaryota > Metazoa > Echinodermata > Echinoidea > Camarodonta > Echinometridae > Heliocidaris > Heliocidaris erythrogramma. Next base: position 12,143,462 of record CM046860.1, on the reverse strand, counting down.
CCAGGAACAGAATTTATTCCATTCTTTTTTAGTAGTATGACGGATAGAAACTCTGAGGTTTGATATAGTTTGATTTGAAGCAGTTGTCATTATTTAGATATGCAATCCATTTGATATCTTACCAAGCTTAGTTTATCATTGTTTTCTAAACAAAATTTTCATTTTATTTATCTAATTTTCTGAATAAGAGTAAAAACCAACATATTTCTAAATATCTAATTTTCTGAATAAGAGTAAAAACCAAATATTTCTAAATCTAGTCAATCAAGTGAGAGCTTCTTTGAAACAATTTTTTTTTGTTTACTCTCATAATTGCGTAATGTATTCATACACATGCACTTGTTCTGTTGTGGCTAAGCATAGCACTATCTGCACGTGTTTTGTCATCTCCTGTATTCGGTGCAGTGGGATAAGATTATTGAATTTCTGCATGTATTGGAAATTTAGCAATACAAACAGAGTTACATGTACAAGTGAATCAATTTTGTGTACAGATGGGAGAGTTGATGAAGGGAGAAATTGAAAACAAACCCCCGAAGAATCAATATCCCACAGACAGCATGTACTTGTATGGCAGTTAAAGGGAATATTGATACACTATGACTGATTTTTTTTCTTAGTTTTGATTGCCTTAACCCATACCACTTCGGTGTCTTGTTTTAACCCTTTCAAGACAGTTGACCACATTTTGTGGTTTGGCTCAACAACTTTTGATTCAAAGCTCTAAAAAATATACCAGATGCATGAGTAGAAAGAACAAATATTTCTGCACACACTATGTCCATTTTTATTGCATGACCATATTGCGTTTGATGCCAGGAATTTTGAAAAGGAGAATAAGCTTTGAAATCCTTAAATTGGCAACACATTGAGAAGTTCAAAATCATTGTTTTTCTTCAAAATTGGCCATTTTTTCAACTTTTAGACAAAATTCTTATATATTGTTCTCAAAGACCTTATTAGAACCATGTAGCACTAAAAGGAAAAAAATATTGTTGCCAATTTGAAGAACGAAATGTGATCAATTTAGCCCTTAAATAATTCCTGTCCTGAAAGCGTTAAAGATGTTTTTGGATTATCTTTTATCCAGGATGCTAGGCATTTACATATTATGCATGAGCAGAAAGAGCAAAAATAATATAAAAAATTGAGTCCATTTCTGAATTCATTGTGCCATAACTGCCTTTCATGAATGTGGACGATTTAATTGTACATAATCATTAAAGTTTCCAAATTAGCAATGCCGTGTGAAATTTATAATTATTACTTTCTTGTACAATTTTAAAAAAATATTTAGGAATGGAAATTAAGAATAATTGATGATCTGGAGGAAATGCTGATTAATTTAGACCTTATGAAAACTGAACTGCTATGGGTTAAACTACATGTATACCCACACATATGTATTAAGATATATGGGAAATTTGATGTAGGATTGACACATGTAATTGGTAAATTTTGTCTGTTTGAAAACTGTAAATAAGGAAGGTGATAAGTTTTCAAATTTTATGTAAATAATCAAATGTTTGCAACATACATAAATATGTCAGAATTGAATACATTTAGCCACAAATATTGAATCCCACTGGCTGACATGATTGATGCATTTTAGGGCTTTATTTAATTTGATTGAATCTATTGAAATCAATACTACCTGTATGAACTATCAATGTAGATCAAATTACTTTTGAAACATTAAGTATTCAAACTTTAACTGATCAATCACCTTTTGCAATAAGCTGGTACCAGTCAAAATGCGCTGTGAAAGTGTGATCAAATTTAAAGCTTAAGGGTGTATATAATATTTCATTTATTATCAGTCCTTACATAATGCTATGTAATAAAAGGTAGATTTATTACTAACTTTTACTAATTCTATTGAAGAAAGAACGAATTCTTAACTGATTCTTGGGTTTGATTGCTATTAAATAATGAAGGAGTTTATTACAAATTCTTAGGTAATGCTATATGAACCTGTTTGATAAGATTTGATTGTGGTATGTGGTAACTATTTTGTAGAGATTCCAACCTGGTTTGGCTATTATACAGCAAGTTAGATAAAGATATGAAATTATTACTAATTTGGGGTAATATACAAAAGAAAAGTCAGAATATTAAAGGAAATAGTATATTTGAAAGATTTATAAAAAAGTGATCATAAAATAGTAAGGAGATGTAAAATGTTTGGATTTGAGGCATCCTTGTGTGTATATTCAACAGGTATTAATGGATGTGGGCAGTTTGATTGAATAAAGTAGAGCAGTGACTCTATTATGATAATTATTGAATGTATGTATGCAGCTAGAAAAATACTGCACTGACTCATAAAATGATATGAAAAATCCACATGCAGTAGGCATACACATCTAGGCCTACTTATTTCCGGACTACCTGTATGTCTTAATCACAATCATGAAAAGCAAACAAACAACAACAATAACAAAAATATGAACAATGCCATTTCCTTTATTTCAAGCTTTATATATAAAAAAAGTAGATCAATTTCAAGTTCTAGACAATTTTATCAAAACCAGTAGGATTATATGCAATTTTGCATATTTTTAAAGTTTTGAGTTTTTTGCATTTTTGGAAATCATTAACTAACGTCTTGAACGTCACAAAGTTTCAGACCATAATAATGTCTCATTATGTAACTATGGCGATAACATCTACAAGAAAATACCTAGTAAAAGGATTTTCTGTTTTCAGTAAGTGACGGCTTACAGCCGTCCTGTATGTTTTATGTGCATGGCTGAGATCCGTCACTTCGTGAAAACAAAAAAGAGCACGTCCTTAAATTTACTTGTGGTGTTTTCACAAAATGACGGTTAAATGCGCAGTGATCAAGTCCCATATGTTTTATGTGCGTGGCTGAGATCCGTCACTTCGTGAAAACAAATCAAAGCGCGTCCTTGAATTTTGTGTTTACAGCTCATTTTCCCCCAAATATGAACAATTATGCAAATAATTAAACATAGAACTAAATATTGAAATATGATCTATCCCAGGATATAAAATGCATTCACCCTTCATACATTAAAGAGGTTGAGATTATGCTTTAGAACTTTGAAAGCGATTTATTCAAAACTAACTTTCTTTCAGTTACGCGCCCATCCGTCACTTCGTGAAAACAGTAACAATATATATATATAAAACTTGTATGGTTTCAGTATGTACAGCTAACTGTGCTACAAATATTTAAAAATCTTATAAGGATAGGTATTGTGATGAAGCCTTACAAATCAACAGATACTCTTTCGCATCAGTTACTGGTATATCATGTGGAGTATGCACCTGGGTATTGCTTAATAAACATCGGGTCATTGGGTAGACTGTTCTACATTGGTCTTGTCTGTGGAGAAGTAACAGTAAGAGGCCTTGTGCCCTGTCTTCAGACTATAAGTGAAAACAGGCAAGGCAATTTGCCATGGCAATATCAAGATCATACCACAATTTGAGGGATCTGTATGTGGAGTATGAGTGAGTATTGTTTATTTTTTTTAGGGATTGGAGCATGTTTTAACTATGGTACTAATAAAGGAACGTGTAAAAACTATTTGTGACATTACTTTGATCCATTTGAAATTTTCCATTCTGTTGAGAAAAATAAATCCTTTAGAATGCGCAGCCATTCCTATGATAATATCAAAGTGCCAGCTTTTTGATAGGTCGAAAGAAAAAAGGATTGTCATTTTATATTCATGTATTGAAAGTAAATTGGTTAAATTAGGCAAAGTATACTTATTGAATTTGACTGCACAAAAGTAAAAAGTACAACTGTACGAGAATGTGCTTTATATTTATCATACTAAACCGAGGAATATAAATTAAATATTTTGTTCATGCATTCGTGAAGAGAGGTGTCTTGGTGCCTTGATGTTATCACAGAATGATTAATATATGAAATCTTAATAGTGAGCAATGATACCATTCATGTACATGTACAGCCATGGAAAAATTATTAGACCAAGAATGGTTACTGATAGTGTTATTTTTGTGGTAAGAAGGAAATAAAATATCATAAAAGCAAGGTATAATTACTGGAATTTGGTATTCATTCAATGAAATACAAACACAAATCATTTTTATAATTTTGTTTGCATATTATAGTACCCTTATTACAGAAGCTTGGTCTAATAATTTTTCCAGGGCTGTATGTTCATTTCCTATTGAAGAAACAAAATTTCTTCAGTTTGGAACCTTTGATAACATTGCTCCACATACCTGTGATGAATAGATTAATTTCAATGTTGGATTGAAATTTCATTTTTATTAGTCTTCCACCTGAAATCATACCAGATTTTTAAAAATTCATCAGTGGATTTTCCTAACAGGAAGTCTGGTCTGTCAATCCTCTGTTTTGAAACTCCAAAGAGATTCCGTTGCCAAACACACTATATTGGTCTTGTGGTGTGATTTATCTCACTAAAAGTCATTGATGTTGTACGTTGTAACTGTAATAATGCCCTCTGTTGTCTGTTCTCATCAAGTTTATTTCCCACTGTACCCAGGTCAGTGACAGGGCTTTTGTATGGGAGTGTGGGCGTTTCATCAAGTGTCTTGTCAGTGAATTTTACTGACAAACTTGCTATTAGCCAATCAGATGCAAGGATTTCAGTAGCTTATAACAGTTGTCGGTAAAAATCACTGACAAAACGCTTGATGAAACGCTCCTCTGATGTAGCATAGTCATGGGGTATAGTGAAGGTAAGAGGGGGGGGGGGGGCTGGAGGGAGAGTAAGAGGAAGGGAGAGCTAGAGAGAGAGAGAGGGAGAAAGAAAGAAAGTAGGGAAATGCAAAATTATTGTGTGGGTTGTAATGAGGGAGTGGATAAAGTGGGTGGGGATGATGTAACAAAAACTCTGTTAAGCAATATTTAAGATAACCTCAGGTGAATTCCTGTACTTGCAGCTGATTAAATTCTCAGAATTGGCTGCATTGAGGAATTGAAGTGTCGAGGAAAGACCCGAATGTCAATTAGATCCATCTAGTTTCACTTCATAGCTGGAATTTCACCATTTAATTTATAAATTGGATTTGAGGATGTTAGTTATGCTAATTTTACTTTCTTGATTAAATTTAACATGTGCAAGGGTTTGTTAGACCTTTTGTATGTGATTGTTCCTTCCTCTTTTCATCCTGCCCCCTAACTGCTCCTAATTTAAATGTAATTTGTATAGTTGAGATCAAAGGTGTCGTAATTGAGTGGTTTAAGTACATGACTGGAGATTCAAAGGTCGTGGGTTTGATCCCCGCACAGCACTTTTATCCTTGACCAAGGCATTTTGTCTACATTGCTCCTCTCCACCCAGGTGTTAAATGGGTACCCGGTAGGATGCAAAATTCAATGTGGTTTGATCAGCATTGTGAGTTTTTTAAAAGACGCCTGTCTGGAATGCTGCCCAGGGAGTGGAGAAGGTGCATAAATTGTACACGAGCAAGCTGGAATTAGATGACCGGGTTAATAATATCTGCAGAGGGCTTAAAGACATCGTAGATGGATTAGGCACTATGAATCCAAAATATTATTATTGTTGTTATTAGCTATGTGTAAAATAAAGGTTTTGTTGTTATAAACATTTGATAGTGATGTGAATTGATGAAAGAAACAAATCAAATAATTTTTTACATTGTTGTGCTGGAGAAACAAAGCATCACATGAAGAGTAGGATAGAAAACTAATTAACAGATTATTACCAGCAAGTGAGTGAAATTGATCATTGAGAAAATCTAATTATAATTCTCAACATTTTTTTTTAAACAACATCCTCATAAATAAGAAACAAATAAAACAACTTGAATTGTGCTATAAATTTTGTGAAGAACATATAGCCCTGGAAATTTTTTTTTAGACCAAGCTTCTGTAATAAGTGTACCATAATATGCATACAAAATTATAAAATGATTTGTCTTTGTATTTCATTGAATGAATACCAAATTCCAATAATTATACCTTGCTTTTATGTAATTTTATTTCCTTCTTACCACAAATATAACACTATCAGTAACCATTCTTGGTCTACTAATTTTTTTCTATGGCTGTGTATGAGACAACTCATTAACGCCCTTGAGAGAAAATCTTAAGAAGCCTGTCAAATCAACAAATCTTCAAGCTGGCCAAGTAGTTACGTATATTCGTGATGTAGGATGTACGATTAGTTGAAGGGGTTGATAAAATTCAAATCAATCCTTTCATTACACATCACTTTGTCAAGATAAGAAGAGGACAGAGCTTGTTTTGCTCCTGGACAAGTTTGAGGCAGTGAGGAGGCATTGCCATGGCGATGTCAGCATCAAACCAGAATGAGGGTGATGTGTTTCTGAAGGGTTGCTTAGATGAGTGAGTATTGCTCGTAAAATAAAATGGTCAGATTAGAATTTGTGTCTGACCACTAATCAAAGTTAGCCTACTGTTGTCAATTATCTGATGGCTTATGTTATCATTATTCACCTGTAAGAAGCCAATCTATTCTTAGGGTTAACTATTCAATTCAGTAACAGTACAGTACATTATATTTTATAAATGTGTTCATACATGTGTACTATATTTTGTAGTTGTGTTCATTTAAACATTATTTTAGTAGATATATTTATATGTTGAATCATCATCGGTAGATATGTTTATACAATACCTCATCCTCAGTAGATGTTTTCATAAAATTTACAATATTTACCGGTAGTAGATGTGTTCCCACAATTCATTATCTTCGGTAGATGTGTGAATACAATACATTAGCTTCAGTAGACATATTTATTCAATTCACCATTTTCAGTAGTTGTGTCCATACAGTACACCATCTTCATTCAGTAAATGTGTTTATACAACACATAGATTTGTGAATACAATGCATCGTTTTCAGTAGACATATTTATACAAAACACCATTTTCAGTAGTTGGGTTCAGATAATACACCATCTTCAGCAGATGTGTTCATAGAATTCCTTATCTTCAGTAAATATATTCTCCCCATTTATCATCTTCTGTAAATGTGTTCATACAATACATCATCTTCAGTAAATGTGTTTTTCCCATTCAATATCTTTAGTAAATGTGACCCCTATTATATGCATTATCTCAGGAAATGTGTTCATAAGTAGCTTTGTTCATACAATTCACTATCTTCAGTAGATATGTTCATACAATTTACTACTTTCTGTAGATCTGTTCATACAATTCACTATCTTCAGTAGATGTATTTTTCCCATTTATCATCTTCAGTAAATGTGTTCATATAATACATCATCTTCAGTAGATATGTTCATACAAGTCACTATCTTCTGTAGATGTGTTCATACAATTCCCTATCTTCAGTAGATGTATTCTTCCCATTTATCATCCTCAGTAAATGTGTTCATACAGTATATCATCTTTAGTAAATATGTTCATATGATTCATTATCTTCAATAATTGTGTTCTTCCCATTCACTCTCTTCAGTAAATGTGAATACAATGCATTATTTCAGTAGATACATGTATGTTCATACAATTTACTATCTTCAGTAGACATGTTCATATAGTCCATCATCAGTACATACGTTTGCACAATGCATCTTTTTAAAAAGTAGACCAATATGTATATGATACTAGCACATCAATAAGTATGATTTTTCTTAAGTGTAAGAATAATAGCTGTAAATTTGTAAACTCAGATTATGGGTTTGTAGACATTGATATATATCCTCAGTATGTAACCAGTAGCATTTATGACAGCTAGGTCTTAATCTAAGTCTCATTTCTTACATAATTTTCTTATCGATTCACTGTCTTCAATAAATAACTCCATTGGCTGCAAAAACCTTTTTACGTGACATCTGACTGTAGTGTGCATGCTTTATGTATGAATTTATCTAATTATTTCCCTTGTCAAGATTTTCTTCATGGTTTTTAATGCATTGCAGAAACATAATTTACCATGTATGTTCATGTCTTTCAGTCATAGAATATTTATTTTAGGAGCAAATAGTGGAAGAGACACGATGCTCCTGCAAAACAGGATTCTTTACCACATGTTAAAAAGATCTTGTGAATTTTTTCTTCTAATAGTGGTATAGGGTTCCATAAATCATAATTCATTTATGGCCTTATATGGGGATCAAGATCCATCAGGAGCTACATCTACAGTAGAATGTAACCTCAAGTGTCTTCAAGCGACATAAGGTTTTATAAGGCTGATTTACAGCAATAAATCGATGTATCTACCTATTTGCTAGTTTCCCAAACTATGCCGTCATTCGAGAAAACCTAAGTCTAAAACGCGCAGCCCCTGCCTGCGCGCGCGTACTCCCCGTCCACCAATCCAATCGCGCCACCGCCATACTCTTCCTCTTCCGTTCTCGCCCGTCAGAGAAGTGACATCTATGAAGCTAAGTCTTAACCTAAATTGCGAGATTTTTACCTCCAAAAGCGTTTTTGGTTGCCTTTCGCAATAAAAATCCCGTTCACCATGTTTTCACACTCATTTTGGTGTATCGGATTTTTCCTGAGTCAACCTCCTTCACGGTAAATTAATGAAATTACTTTGCCGTTTTTCCTCACTTTCGTGGCTTTATTCACAGACGGTGTACTAGTACACTGCGTCGGGCTAGCCCCCGTGTCTGTAGGTGGTTGATTCAACGCGCTTAGACAAGCGGTCTTATCATACGTTGTGCTCCGTAATAGGAGTTTATTCCCACTCCGTCTTGTGAGTTGGTTGTTACCTTTATATAGATCTATACTGTTTTGTAATAATAATAAATTTATTACTATAAATGGATTTCTATATTTGTTGCTTGTCTTTAATTTCAGCCATGTCGAGGTCTCCGTTCGGCTGGCGTTCCCCAGTATTTAATACTTATAAGGGGACTCGCCCAGCCTTGGAAGGGTTGGCTGCGAGAATTTAATCTCGCACCAACATTATAACTTCCACGGAGCTTCGACTAAGGTAAGTTAGGGCCTACTTCGTGTACGGCTCGCCCCGTTATGAGTTCGCCGTCTATTTTGACGACCAACTCATGCGGGGAAAACCGAGAGAGTGAGTGCTGGAACACGGCCAATACCTCTCTCGAAGATAGAGACTTGTATAACGGTGGGAGTGAGTGCCTCCGGCCAATACCTCTCACCGATAAAACTGTGGGTGTTATCCCTGCCCACAGTTCGTCTCGCTCGAGCATCATTCCTCGCTCTCTAGCCATAGGTGTGATTGCTCAGGGATCGGCTCCTTTTGTCTCTCCGCACGGTTCTACCACAAGCAAGGCGGGTAAGGGAAAAAGAGAGTCGTGATCCTCCAAAAGTACTCCCTTCAGGGCCTACTACGGAGGCGGTGCCCGTTTCTAAGGGTAAAGGGGGCGATAAACATGCCCACCTGCCCAAGAAGCGTAAGCGCCAGAGTACTGCCCAGCCAACAGGCGAGGCGGACTCTCTCCCCTTGACACCGACTGTGTGTTCACCTCATGTGTCAGGGGGGACCAAGAAGAAGAAGGTTAGCCCCCAAGGGGCGACCACTTCTTCTGAGTTAGGCGTCTCCCATGAACTTTTGAATTATCTCAAGATCATTGTGGAGCGGAGTGGTTGGTCAGACTCTGTGTCTGTACTCCCCACCACGCCTGACTCCAACCCCTCCCCCCAAGGGGGAAGGGGGGATACCTGTACCCGACCCGACCCAGGTCCGGTTCGGATACCGGGTCGGATACCGGATCCGGTTCGGATACCGGTTCCGGTTCGGATACCGGATATCCGGTTCGGATACCGGTTTTGCCGGATATCCGGCTAGGAACACTGGTTTTCCCTTGTTTACCACCACTGCTTCTAGTGGGTTGGGATCCGGTTCCTTTTCTCAGGTATCTGGCTCATTGTGTTTGTTTTCCAACACACTAGAGCCTTACCGCCCCACTTCGGGCGTCTCTCGACCACGTTCAGCTTTGATCGTCCGGTCGGGGCTACTCCCATTCCAGCGGCACTTGGTGCTCCGCCTGGGGAGGAATCCTGGGACTGCTTACACCGCCCTTCTTGGGATCAGGTTTCAGTCTGGATTTTCGGAGGATGATGCCTCTTCACAGGCTGAGATTACACCCCAGGCCTTTGGGTCCTTGGCGGTAGAGACTCAAGCCCTGCTGGAGAAGTTTCTTCCCGACACTTTTACAGAGTCGGGCTGATCCGGGACATCCGTCTCTCCTTTTTCAAGGTGAGCGTCCCTCCAAGGGCATCCCTCTTACGGAGGACTGTAAGCGAGTCTTCAATGACTTCGCCTCACAGCCTCTTGCATCCTTAGTAGGGTCCGTCCCTCGGCCGGGGTTTTCACCTTCTCTAAACAGGACACTCTCGAATTATATTACGAGAAAGTCCCGTTCCAGTGACCTCCTACATGTAGGTGGTAGGCTTGGTGTCCACTTAAGAGTACACCTTGCGCCAAAATAGAGAGGTTCCCGTCCTTATTGGAAGTTCATTCCAGGACTGGCCTGAGGCTGACTGCCTACTTGGGTACGCTCCTTTCCCTTAGCGCTAGGAGCCAGCACCTCGAGATGTCCGACTCGGACATCCTGTGCTAGACGAAGCCCCTTGTCCAAGGACAGGCTCGTTGTAAAACCGTCCCTCGGCTGGGTTTTTCACCTTCTCTCGACAGGACACTCGATTAAATTACGAGAAAGTCCTGTTCCAGTGACCTCCTACATGTAGGTGGTAGGCTTGGTGTCAACTTTAAGAGTACACCTTACGCCAGATAGAGAAGCTCCCGTCCTTAATGGAAGCTCATTCCAGGACTGGCCTGAGGCTGACTGCCCACTTGGGTACGCTCCTTTCCTTTCGCGCTAGGAGTCAGCACCTCGAGATGTCCGACTCGGACATCCTGTTGCTAGACGAAGCCTTGTCCTGGACAGGCTCGTTGTGGTTGGAATTGTCTGTGTCGACAGCAATAGCCACCAATGCTAGGAGGAACTTACGCTTTCCTCTCTGGGCATTGCGGATGCGGACATACCTGCCCTCCTGGCCAGGGTCCCGCACTCCTGCCTTCACCTCTTTGGAGGTAAGGGGCCTGATGTGATTCAACTTGAGGTTGATTCACGCAAGCAGGCGACGGAACTTCTGAAACGCCTTAAGTCCTCGGCTCCTAAGCCGCAGGCCCAGGCTGTCTTTCCGCCTCCTAGACGCGGTGGCGCTTCCAGCTGCCCCGTGCACAGGTGCGCCCCGAGCGTTGGAGGAGAGGGTTGGCGGCCGTCTTCAGTACCTTCCCGCCTGGGAAGGAATTACCGACGACGTTTTTGTGCTCCCCTTCGTGCGAGGAGGCTTCTGCATACTTTTCGCAAAGCCCCTCCCACACGGAACCGTCCACCACAACCCTCCTACACTATCGCCCCCTTTCTAGAGCACATCTCCACCGAGATTCAAGAGCTGCTGGAAAAGGGCGCGATCGAAAGGGTAAGAGACCACCCCAGTTGTGCCTCTCCCCTATCTTATATTCCCAAATGCTCGGGGAAGCTCAGAATGATCTTGAATATGGAGGTCATCAATTCCTTCATACCAAGAGAGGTTTTTCCACAGGGAAACCTTGGCCTCGATTCTCCCGGCGATCAGACCGTCAGATGTGGCTATTTCGGTAGACTTGAAAGATACTTTCACATACCGATACACCCTTCTTCAAGGGACCTTCTAGGTTTCTCCTTCAAGGCGAAACTTTCCGGTTCGAGGCCTTAAATTTCGGCCTGAAACCGGCTCCTCGAGTGTTACTCGAGCAGTCTCTACCCTAGCCGCTTCCCTCAGGATCGCGGTCTGAGACTTTTCACTTACCTGGACCACTGGCTCCTGGTGGCGAGCTCTGTGTCCGTCCTTCAGTCGCACATGGCCCTACTTCTCCGTACTACGCAAGAAGTACGATTCATAGCCAACTGGGACAAGTAGGAGTTGACTCCTACCCGCAGACCCATTTACCTAGAGTGCGGAAATTAGACATTGTGAACCAACTTACCCGCCCCAGTCGGGAGAGAATTCACGCAATTGTCTTTCTAGCTCGATCTCTTCGTCTCTTACGTCGAGTTCGGGCAGGCCGATGGCACCAGTTCTTGGACCACTTATCGAGCCATAGGGATGTCCTCAAAGACTGTTGGCTTCATATGAGGCCTTTTCCAACTTCATCTTCTGAAGTTTTCAAGCCCAGTGTAGACTCGCTCAAGGTGTGGATTCCTCTCACCGAGGAGATCAAACGCCTACTTATCGCCCTGTTCGGACCAGGTGGTCTCGGGGGACTGGTCACACCTGTGCACCTTGCCCCACTTATTGTGTTGGAATTGATGGCAGTCCTCATGTCTCTCCACCTTTTCGAGAACATGTTTGTAGGTCGCTCCGTCCTGATTTTGACGGTCAGCACCTCTGTTGCTGCTTACATCAACAGGCAGGGCGGGACTCTTCCCGCTACCCTGAACGATCTAACCGCCAAACTTAAGAGTGGTGTCGGCCTCACCGAGTGATTCCGATCGCCTCCTATGTTCCCGGGCGGGACAATCTGATTGCAGATTTGCTGTCCCGGGACATGTGTCCCCCCTCCGAGTGGTCACTGAATCAAGAGGTCTTCGACTACTTCAGTTCAGTCTGCGCCCATCTGGAGATAGACCTGTTTGCGACAGCTCTGAATCATCGCCTCCTGAGTTTGCTCTCGAGTGCGAGATCCGGAAGCTTGGGCCCTCGATGCGTTCTCCCTTCAGGGAAGAACTTCTGGGGTTACGCCTTTCCGCCGATCTCCTTAATTCCTCAGTTCCTGGGGAAGATTCAGGAGGATCAGGCGTGGGTTTCTGCTCATAGCACCTTGCTGGCCGAGGAGACCTTGGTTTCCTCTTCTTCTGTCTCTGCTGGACGGTCGGCCTCTCTCCCTTCTATGGAGAGCAGTCCTCAGATCAGCCCCTGTCGGGGATCCTCCACCATCGTCCGGCGGCTCTACATTGACCGCCTGGCCGCTATTGGGGAGGAAGCGAGGACTCTCAGAGAGAGCCTCCCAGTTCATAGTCCAGAGCAGAAGAGTTTTCTACCCGAGCTGTTGTCAACTCGAGTTTAGAAACCTTCCATGCTTGTTGGGGAGAAGGGGTTTGTTTTCCCCGTTTCTGCCCCGGTGGGTGCTTTTACAGCAATTTTCCTTATTACTCCTTTCGATAAGGGCAGGGCCCTCTCTAACTTAGTGGTTACCGGTCCGCTATTACTGCGGTTCACCTTGGTTTTTTTCTGATGGTTCGGGAGTTTCAATCTCTCCCTTCCTGACTCATTTGCTGAGGTCTTTCTTTTGACACGCCCAGCATATCGCCAGTTGACTCCTGCGTGGAGCCTTCCTTGGTTTTGGACGCCTTGGCCAAACCGCCCTTTGGGCCGTTCTGCAAGGCGTCGTTACACCATCTCCCGATTAAGAACACCTTTCTCTCTCTACGGCCCCCGGGCATATCAGATGGGAAAGGCAAGGTGTACGTCTTGTCCCTCGACCTTCGTTAGTGCCAAGAATCAGACGGATTCTTCTGGCTTAATCGAAGTGTTCTTGAGTCCTCTGTCGGAATTCTCTTCCGTCATGGAGGATAAATCTTGGTGCCCTGTTAGGGCTCTCAAATGGTACTTGGATAGGACTACGGTTGTTTTTGTAAGGATGATCAGCTCTTCTCTTTTTCCATCACCTTTCTTCCCCAGCATCACGGGAGACTATCTCCCGTTGGATTGTCGAGGCTATCCAAGCTGCGGGTTCGGAGGCTCTCCTGTCTGGGAAGCCTCCCAGAGCGCATGACACTAGGAGTGTTCTACCTCCTGGGCGCTTTGTCAGGTTCATCCCTTTGGAAGACTTTTGAGGGCCGCCTTTTGGCGTTCCCCTACTTTCTTCACATCCTTCTATCTTAAGGATGCTCCTTCGGGTGAGGTTGGATTTGAAACCTCTGGGTTGAGAGCTGCTTCGTCGTCTCTGTCTGCCCCGCGTTAGTTACTCCCGTCCTGGGACATGCCACCCGGGTTTTTATCCGTGCTATTCTAGCAAATAGGTAGATACATCGATTTATTGCTGTAAATCAAGAAAATTATAACTAATTTTGTTATTTACTAGATAAATCTATGTATCTACCTATGTCCCTCCCTCCAGCCCCTCTCCTTGTCTGACATGTCCTAGATTCTGTCTCTGACTGCTCGGAAGAGGAAGAGTATGGCGGTGGCGCGATTGGATTGGTGGACGGGGAGTACGCGCGCGCAGGCAGGGGCTGCGCGTTTTAGACTTAGGTTTTCTCGAATGACGGCATAGTTTGGGAAACTAGCAAATAGGTAGATACATAGATTTATCTAGTAAATAACAAAATTAGTTATAATTTTCTTGTTCAAAGGGAATATTCTTTACTTTTCCCGGAGAGAGTAAATTTGCTTTTGTAGAATATTTATACCAGGCTGTGGGGAGTTGCTGGGTTATTTGTGTAGTGTAACTGATGGTGAACATATTGTATCTGAAAGAGTGTACATTTAAGGGATCCTATCATTCGTTGTGGTGTTCATGTAAGTAGTCGAATTTTATATTTCTTAACCTGTTTGGGTGTGATTTGAATTTGGTATAACATGTGTTTTCCATACACTCCAGCTCAAGTTTTCTTGGCTCATTATTTAATGGGTTAAGCTATGTTTCTCTTGTAGACAGGTATGGTTAGTTAAGCACATGTGAGTTTCACATTAACTGGTATATTTGTTCATTCAAATGAATCACTTGGTTTGGAGACTAGGTATGTCCTTTTTGCATAAGGGGTGGAGGATTACAATTGATGTTTGCAGATGTTGGATGCATGGTTTAAATTGAACAATATTTCTTTATGCAATAAGTAAATTTTTTTTGCCAAACCTTCAAAATTCGCTCAGTAGGGGGGTTATGGGGGTCCAGTTTCCCTCCATAATTCTCTGACAAGCAAAACAAAACAAAACAAAAAAAGGTCTTCCATTCTAAAAAGGGGGGGGGGGGGGCACAATCGAGAAAATGGCGGATCGTCCATGGTCAAAATGCATACTTCTTTTCCGAAGGGGGGGGGGGTGGGGGCACGGGCTGGAAGTGCCCCCCCCCCTGGATCCGCCAATGTGTATGCCTATTTAATAGAGCAATGAAGCCTTCCCTCCACCCCTATGTCTGTTGGCAATTCAAAGAAGAAAATGTTATCATTTCACCTGTTAGATAATTACTCTCCTTGGGCAGTACTTTGTAAAATGTATCAAAGGTTAAAGGCTATTACTGCTTTATAGATGCTTGCTTTGGGGTGAGTTTGCAGTGTAGCAATTTGTCTCCTGCCTGTACCATCTCTCTGTTATGATAAAAACTATTTATGGGGTGAAAGCGACAGGTGTACATAGCTCAATTTTAGTCAGACTTTAATCAATAATCCTGCAAGGTTGCTTTTTATGCAGTGTATGAAAGCTTTTATCACCCTGTGCAATGGAAACTACATTTTTTTAAAGATCAGAAAAGGTGATTGTGCAATGTATAAAGTAAAATAAATACATGTATGTCAGCAGTGACTTATTCACCTTATGTACATATGATAATGTATATATTTGTATCATGAAATGTTTGATATCTGATTAATAATTCTAACTGATAATCCTTTTTAACTTGATTTCCTACAATTGTAATTATTTTATTACTCTCGTTGTTCATGCACTTAATTACAAAATTTATAATTATGTGTTTGCTGTATTTTCTTTAAACTTTTGATTCTAAATAACACGGTTCTGTAGTTTTTATTTACTAATTAGGTTTTTTGAAATTGATTGTATTTCAAATGATTAATTGCTAATGATATGATAATGTGACAGGTGTCATAAGAGCAGAGCACGAGAAGAAGCATGAAATTTAAGTTGTAATCACAAAAACTGTACTAAACACAAACGGTTACGTAGTAAAAGTATATTTGTTACTAACATATTTAAAAGTTAAAACTTGGTTTGCTTTGCCATGAGGAAGATATATTTTTCTTATACATTTTACATGTACATTTCATACTGTCAGTGAAAGTGAAGATCAGGGGAGCATTTCATCAAGTGTCTTGTCAGTGATTTTTACTGACAAATTTGCTCTCAGCCAATGAGATGCAAGGATTTCAGTAGCTTATAACAGTTATTTGAACTTGTCATTGATGACAAGTTTTATGAAATAGGACCCATGCAGGGCCTGTCTTATGAAGAGTTGTGATTGATTCAAATCGATCGCAACTCCGTCAAAGACAGGCCCTGATCTAATGTCACAAAAGTTAAGTCCAAATGCGGCATTGAAGGAAAGCTATATCACATTTGATTTGGACTATGAAATTGCATTCATCTTTTAAAATTGCTGCTCAATGGACATGTTTTCGAGTGAACTAATCAATTCACAAAAAAATCTGAATGACTTTGATTACAATAAACTATAATACTTTGTGTATTCTTTTTCTTGTATCCCATATTTTTTTTCAGGGCATCTGGATCTTTCCAGTTCTCACCCTCCCCAGACGATAGCCTTGTACAAGATGATGGGTAAGAGTTCCACAATGTTCAGTCAGTACTATATTTTTTTTTCAAGTGACATAATTTGCTTATCCTCGATGACTTTCCAATCATATGACAATATGAAATTGGTTTCTCTTTTGGCTTTGAGCTTCCTGTTCCAAAAGTGATACCTGTTTTCAACATAATAACTGTTATAGTTTTACGGCACAGAGTTTTAATTTCATATTTGTGCTGATGAGTTTCATAAGAAGATGACTGGAAATTCATAGAGGATAAGCAAATCATGTCACTGGAACTTTAAAGGGAATGGCAAGTCGTAATCCATGGGCCTGACCAGTTGGCCTGACTCGGGGAAATTCGGATACAATCAGGTCAAATCGTGCGCTACCGAAGGAATGTTATTGCCGGATTCCTTTCGTTTACTCGAATCCCTCCATACGCAACCGACCAATGAGATTCAAATCCTGGAATAAAGAACGTGCGATCTTGTTTACTCAAATTTGGGTCAATGTGCGAACTTTTATTAGCTGCGCACGATAAATTGAAGTCGCTTTGAACTTTGATCCAGAGAAAGGAGCAGCCAACTGTAAAAGCGCCCATAGATTACGACTTGTCGCTCCCTTTAAGTTTACAATTCATAGAACATCATTTGGTAAACAGTCAAATTTATATACACAGACCACTCAAGAGTGTGCAAAAATCAAACTTTATGAGCAGGTAAGCTTTCTTTACAGGCTTTTTTAATACAGTTTTCAGTAAACAGAAATTATGAAAGTGAAAGATAAAAATGCAATCCTCATAACTGGTGGTCGCTAAAGCGGGTATGATTGTTCTTGTTTCACAGTATGCCATTAGTAGTAGTAGTATTTATTTTCCGTTCAGTTAAAAAAACACATACATGTGCAAAATAAGTATTTACATATGGATGAAACAGCTGGATAACCCATATTTAGCTGTGCCAAGCACGACACTACTGGTCTTCCATGGGGTCCAGGAAGCATAAAAATAAATTAATATCAGACATGACATGTTATATTATAAGGATAAAATCAGCAAAGTTGTGTAAATAATACATGTACATTTCCATCAGTGCAGAGTAGAATATACACTAAGAGTTTCTTTTACATGTATATTGTTTGAAAATGTCTCCTGCTCATAACCTTGTATTCCACTTTTGGAAGAATATCCTATCTACCTCATGCCATTCACCTTTTCATCTCTATTGTTCGGTGTTTGTGGATAATGTTTTATAGAGACGGAAAGTATATTAAAAATGAAAACAAAACTGATGGATGGACGGGATGCATTTGATCTTCTTGCATCACACTACATATGCATGCCAGTGCTTATAATCCTATTAGCTAATGGATTGTGCATGAGTGAATTTAGATCATGCTAGAAAGACGATGGGTCTCGGTTTTAATCATATCCAATTTATTTTTGATCGGGTCTTAATTTGCATTAGATTACTATGATTAGTATTTGTAAGTGCCAGCATAGGCTTATTTTTCTCTGAAGTGAGTGGGCAAAGGGACTGAGACATGATGGGTTTATTTTCTTAGTAAAGTAAAATGTGACCCTCCACCACAAAACAACCAATAAGTTGCAATGGGAGTTTTAGAGTGAACAGCTGAAAAGGGTTGTTTGGGTGGAACTTTTTATTTTTATTTTTTTGTATTTTCTGAAAGTTAATTTATTGATCTACCACCTGACAAAATTTCAGGGTAAAATACGATGTTAAAATACGTTTTTTCTCTCATTCAAAATGACCATTTTTCCCCTGGACATTCAAACTTTGTGTGTCAGCTTGCTGGGATAGTACTTCACATCGCTTTTCTGGTAAAGCTCAAAAGCTATGCACTGTCTGTTATTCAAAATCTACAGAAACAAAGAAATATATCTATTCTAAAGATATGGAAAGTTTCAACCCAATCCAATTAGTACTCCAATTAGTACTTCAGAGTGTAGGCTAGGGAGATTTGATTCAGCCTTTTGTGCGACAAACAATAGGACACAGATTAGGTGCTCTAAAATGCTCGCTCTTAATTCTTTAGAGCCTGTTTTCTCTATTGATTTGGTCATTAGCCTGTGTGACACTTTGACATTCTCATTATAATTTTTAAGGGTTTGCTTAGTCTATACAAGACAAGTTATATATCATTTTAAAGCTTAGAATGTAAGCTTTCAAACTCTGCTGAAATTTAAAAAACCCAAACTTCTGACTTATTGGTCGTTTTGTGGCGGAGGGTCACAAATTAAGAATAATTCTCCAGGCTTTGCCCTGTAAAGTTTGTTGGTGGGTCATTTTCATGACATTCAACAAGGACATATTCGGTAATGTAAAGATATATAAGATCTAAGTTCATAAATTTGTCTTCTTAACATCATGAGGTTTAATCTCAAATTTCTATTCTCCAATAGTCCTTTAACCTTTATGGTGGCTCCAAGTTTCAAACATTTACATGTATCACAATGCAGATTTTATGAGACACGTTTCCAAGAATACATCTATTTTCTCCTCATTCATCATGATCAAAATAATGAATTTCAAGAAGGGAGGCAAGGTTCATTTTTTTGACAAAGAAAAACAAACAAAGAAACTTAAGAACCTTAGAGCTTAAGGCAGATTTCTTTTTTAACATGTCAGACTTGTGTACCTTCACAAGCTCTCCACAAACTCTCATTAGGGAGGCATGCAGTGGTGATTAATTTCAGACTCTGCACATAATGGTCACACACCTTCACAGGGATGGTACACTGGTAATTCAGGTGTTTGATAGTAGGCAATTCCATTACCTGGATGAAACGTGATAAAATGCTAACTTTGCAATGAAAAAAAAAAAAATGTAGCCACTTCATCTGCATATAGCATGAAGCCATCCTGCTACTGGGAAGCTTCAATTCCGCTACTAGTAACTCTAATTCATTAAATGCATTTATCCTTGCATTTTTAGTAGAGCATGGAACCCAGTATATTCATTTCAAAGAGCAGAGCTGGTAGGGAATCATTGTGGTGAGCTAATCTAGTAATCAAGTCAAATTTTGAAAATGTGTCTGTGGATTTTATCCTAATGAAGGTAAGTCCGCCGCAAACCTTTCAACACAGCTATTACTAGATTTAGGAAGAAATTGGTACTGACTCTTTTAAAAAAAAAACAATTGAGTATTCTTATATTTGATGTTTGTGATGTATTCTGATCAGCATGTAGTTCACTCCTGTTATTTTGAATGAAATCTACATTTTGTGTAAAGTCATTTGGAAAAATGAAGGCTTGAGGCCAATATTCATTTTATGCTGGGATATTATTTTTCTCAGGCAATATGAATATGATACAGTGGAAACTCGCTATAAAGAGTTTTGATATAACAAGATTCCTGATATAACAAGGTATTTTTTCTGGTCCCTGGTCTTTATGTTCTTTTGTTTTTATACCCTGATATAAGGAGATTCCTGTAATAAGGTAATTTCCATGGTCCCAAGGGTCCTTGTTATAGTGAGTTCCAACTGTATGTTCTATGTTGCTTTAGGATTTGTTCATTTGGGATACATGAAAACATTTGAGTGGTTTCATGTTTGATATCTGGATTGTGCGATGCCACATTATAGGACAAGATGAAAATGCATTAAGATTTTGAGATGTGAATATATTTCCTCGGGCTGAGTAATGTGTGTGCATTGTTGAGCACATATTTACTCCTTTAACATACTCGTTTCTTTTCATCTATTATTCATGTATTAATGGCAGCATTATTTGGATATAGATCAAGAGGAGAAGGAGTGAGATGGAATTGCCTTCAGTTAAACACGTATTCTTGGGAGGGAAAAAAGATTCTGTTTGGTCGCTCAGCTACTGTCATATCAGCATTTTAGAGGTTTTCATTTGATTTTGAATGAAACTAAAAGCACCTAAAACATAAACAAAACCCTTAAAGTAGAAATTCATACATTTTCTTCATAATTTACATTTATATATCATCAGAAAGCTTAAAAACCCCAAGAAGAAAATAATTCTATTATCATGCATTGACACGAAAGTGGTAAGGTGAATTAAGCACAGTGAAGATAGTACTTTTTGAAAGAAACAATGGGGAAGGACTGCCGATGAAAATTGTCTGTCAAGTATGATGTAGCCGTTTGGGCGCACCGATCTCTACTGCATATTCATTAACATTAACGCAGTAGTCGTGTATGTGCTTCTGCAATAAAATAGATTGCTCATAAGCTTCGCATTTACACTGTTTTATGCGTTTAAAGAAACATTTCTTTGCTCTGTTGTCAAATATATGGGGAAAATCAGGATAAGAAAAGTAGTACCAATGTTGGCACACATTTTCTCTTCTGATGTGTGAATATAAAATTTACCTGTCTTTACCAATGTTTGGTTATCATAGGAACACAAGACTAGTTGGGGGATGGCTGCAACCCTCCCAAGAATGTGAAATTAACAATATTTTGCAACCCCCTCCTCATATTACGGCAGCGAGGTGATCTATTTGTAATTTGAATACCTTTAACTACACGTAGTATATTTTTATCACAGAATTACGTTGTTACTCTAATAAAGTGTCAATATTTGCTTTTTCGCTTACGGTATTTAAAATTAAAAATTTAATATTTACGTAGGTGCGAGACATCAGCCCTCCTGGCAAAATCGTGCCTGTACGATATCACTGTGTTTATTACTTTCTGGGATAAGGGAGTGCATTAGTTGACCTGAATGTGTCATATAAAAAGTCATCGGCAAAATTCATGTAATTTTCTAGGCTTGAGAGTTTGCAGTGTGCCTGTTAAATGGCTCTATCCTCTTGAATAGTGTGAAGTTTCACAAAAGAATTGGCAGAATACAAAATGTATGATTAATATTTGGATAGATAAAAGTAGTGATGTGTCGATTATTTGGCCTTCTCTAGTGATTGCCTTGGTTCAAGAATCTCTGTGAAGACATCTTGTAATCCTGATCATCATTACTAACAGCAATTACTTTAATAAGGAAGAACTAATGCATCATCTCCTTTACTTCTCCAATATTCTGATTTGTAAGAGCATCCCAAAGTCCCCTTCCCCTCAAAACAAATCTTCTGTCAAACAAACAAAAATGTTAACATAGCTTCAGATTTCTTAGCTTCCAACATAAATGTTGACAAAAAGCCTGTGAATGATGGCACTAATAAGAAGACAACATTTATTCTCTAAAGGCATCATTCTTGGCTCCTCAACTGATGCAGCCTCCCCCCCCCCCCCCCCCCCACATCAACACTTGATTTTCCTTTCTCACTATTTGCCATTACTCATTTTTAACCAAATTCATTTGGCAAATTTCATTTGTTTGTAATTAAACATTCAGTGCAAATTTGGTTGAAATATTCCGTCATGAGAACTCAAAATAGCCTGTTAAGTCTCAAGTTTGGAATCTGCAGATGTACTACATGTACTAGCCGCTGTATGATCTCTCAGTATAGTTAGGGTTAGTCTACATATAGCACATGCAGTGCACTGCACTCTCATTGAGAGCCGAAAACAAGTGCCTGGGAGCCATCCCAAATAGTATACCCGGTAATGATTTTGTAGAAAGTCTGGTTTGGAATACCTGTGTATAAAGTACTTACTATATACTCATTGAAATTCAGTCATGGACGTTGCACACTGGATGTTAATCTATATATATGCCCGGCTGGTAATTCTTCTCGATTCCTGTATTATACAAGTATTTGTGAATATTGGATATTGTCCAATTAATTTTTATGATGGAAGTGTATATCCTTGGATTGTATTTGTTAAAAATTCAATGAACAGTATGACTTCACTTGATGTGTGAAAATGAAAGCTTGCAGTGTGCACTGTAAATCTACAGGTCTGTATATGATGACATACATGATACCCTGGGGTACCAAATGAACATGCAGCATTTTGTTGAATTGATTATTTTTTTCAGGGCTGTACCCTGGGTTACCAAAAAGTGTGAAGTTATTTTTGGTAAATGCTTTATTAACATTCAAATGCTTTTCTTGTGCTCCACGTTCTTGTAAACAGATCTTATACATTGTAAATGCTACATTTAAAATTATACACGTAATCCCGATCGCAATGGTTACCTTCGTTCCTTACCGCGCACCTAGACTACATACAATAAACCCGTACAGTATCGTCTGCATAAATTTCCACAGGCTGTAACTAACTGTTAGTAACTGTAACCGTAAATAAGGAACATAATGCGTAAAGCATGCGTAGCAGCTAGCGAACTTTGAAGCTAGCAGCGCATGCGAGTGTTATCCTGTAAAAAGTACTGTACTAGCGCGGTGGGGACCGGGGTAGCGTGCATAGAGGTGCTGTATGCACAACGCAACGTACACCAGCGCTGCAGTTGTGGCACCATTATTGCTTTGCAGTACGGTTGTACTTTGGGTGGACACAAGATGGTGCTACGCAATGTTGTACCCCGTTGTACAACGGTACCCCGGGGTACTGCATGGTGCCTCATATGATTATGTGTTAAAAAATATGTGAAAATTTTCAAGCAGTGGAATTAAAGAAAATTGTGAAGTTTTTTTTGTTACAATTGCAGGACAAAAATGTTTGTAGCTACGAACGTATTTCAGTTTTTTTAAGACTGTTTTTTGGTCATAGTGGGTTTTTTTTTCTTGGTTATCTTGCAGTCAGAACCAAACGGCCAGAATCCAAAATGTGAATTTAAACCTAAACTATGATTGAGCTAACAAAAAAAGGGCAAGAAAAAAAAATTTGAAAAGGGGAACATTATTATTTTGTAATCTGTCTTTGAAAATTGAAGAAGTAAAAAAATGTGCTCTTTGATTTGGCCTTTATTTTTAGTGAATTTGTTGTGTACAGTTTTTACCCTTGTGACCACCCATGTATTTTGTATTCTGGAATAAAGATAACTTTCCAAATCATATTACTTAATCTACATTGCTGCTTTCCACCCAGAAGTTACATGGGTACCCAGTATAAATGTGCAGCATTTTGAGCAACTGAAAAAAGGCATCTGGCCTGGAATGCTCCCCAGGGAGTGGAGAAGGTGCATATATTGTGTGCAGGCAAGCCTGAATCCAGTGACCGGGGTAATAACCTGTTTGTGAAGTGCTTTACAGACTTCATAGATGTATTACGCATTATAAAAATCTAAATGATGTTGTTGTTGTTGTTTTATAATTATCATCATTGACCTTTGACCTTATTCTTGCCCCCACCCACCACCAGGCCTGAAGAAGGTAGTGCTGAAGGTGACATTGATGCAGTCCAGTTCCAGTATCAGGATCCTGACGAGAATCTGGAGGAGGATCACCTACTGATGGCCAGGACGTTACATTACATGAGACGACAGCATCAGGAACTAGATAGGTAGGAAATATGCACAATGTTCTTGTAGCTTCTCTTGTATACCTAGTCCTACCCATGGATATCTCATATCCCTGTCCTACCTCACTGATACAATGATGGCAACTGTACTGTTGATTAGAGACACTACTTATAATTTGGGTGTTCTGATGAATCATGAAACATCCATAGGCAATTTGGGAATGTCAAGATCTCCATTGAAGACAGACACCTGGGGGGCATTTCATCAAGTGTCTTGTCAGTGATTTTACCAACAAATTTGCTCTCAGCCAATCAGATGCAAGGATTTCAGTAGCTTATAACATTAACAGTTATTGCACCTTGTCATTGATGACAAGTTTATGAAACAAGGCCCTGGTAACTTCTTTCTCTTGAAAATAGCATATGTACTCAGAAAAACGAAACAAAACAAAACAAAACAAAATATATATATTAAACAGCTACACTTCTCCTTTAACAAATGAGATGATACATTGTTGGGCAAATTTTGTAGTATGTTTTTGTAAGCAGTTTGATTAATTTACGACCTACAATTTACCAATTTTCGTTTTATATGAAGAATAAGTGAATAGTCGGGCCTGCCTTTAATCATGATAATAGCTTTTGTCATCATGATCAGTTAAGATAGGATTTGGCTTAATGGATTACTTTACTTATTTATTCATTCACATTTATACGTGTCTCTTCTCCTAACACTTGTTAATATAATACTTAATATAGCATTCGTGCATTGTTTTTATTCATTTCACTTCATTTCTAGTTAAGTCATGTATATATTATGAGCATTCTCATACATACATGTATAGTGGCTATAATATAATAGCACACTGCATACATGTACATAAAGTCAGTTCAGACATAGACCACCAGTCCTATAAAAAACACAGCGCAACAAAAGAGATGCATTTTACTTGTAAATGAATGAATGACATGTGGAGATAAAATTGTAGCTGCACACGATCAGAGGCCTGCATGTATTTAAGCTTAGTTAAGCCCAAGCTTAGTTGAGCTCACCGCACACTGTACGATATGGATACGATCTGATTTGGGAAGAATTTGCCATGATAGCATTTGATAGAAACATTTGAACAAATAAAATCTTAATGACTGATTTTCAGGATACTCATATGAATGATGAAATTTGAATTTCGGGGATAGGTAGCCTTCTTCTCTGAAGGAAAGCCAAATCGGTGCCGAATCGCAGTGACGTCACACCAATCGTGTGATTTTCTATGATTTGAAGCCGATTTGGCTGTTACTCGGACAAGAAGGCTTACAATTCACAAAATTTTGATTTTTAGTATTCTTATCATTATTCAGAACCTCAATCAGGATGATCATAAGTGTTTAAGTTTCCATATTTAATGTTCTTGCATTTTTTTTCAAAAATCGGATCGCAGTCTGATGGGCTTTACTGATCTGTCTGTTGTGAGGTTCAGACATATGAAGTGCATTATACTATACTTACATGTACATGTATCTCATTTTATTTTACCTTTTTTTTCCTGGTGGTTTTACTGCATTATATCATCTGTTTGGAGCCAGAAGGGCATTAACTCTAAACTTTAACAGAGTTAACGCCCTTCTGGCTCCAAACAGACGATATGTGAATGAGGCTTTAGTGAGCACATTGTTTCCCAATCTGCTGTTTACTCGACCCTGGATTGATTTTGATTTGTTTTGTTTTTTGTTTGATTTTGTTTTTGAAATACAGTCAAACCTGTCTTAGTGGCCACCTGTCTATAGCGGTCACCTGTCTATAGTGGTCACTTATATTGCCTCCCTGTAGCAAGAAATATGTGCTTTAGAACCTGTCTATAAAGGCCACCTGTCTACAGTGGCCACTTTTTATGTTTCCCTTGGGTGGCCTTAATAGACAGGTTTGACTGTATATTTGAAACGTCTCTTGAGTCTTGATGGATTTTCAACAATATGGACAAACCTGATGTTTTGCAAAACTAATCAATTAACCTGTTGGATACTAAGCTCAAGATAACTCGGGCAGGGTCTATGGAGAATGTGTGTTATACCAAAAATCAAATTGTATCTAACGGGTTAGAGAGGTTGAGTTCTGGGAAAGGTGAAAAATAATTTATAATAACCCGTTCTATTTGAGAAATAGACTTTCTATTTTAGTCTAAAAAAATCGACTGATTTTGATGAAAACAGGTGGTCTAAAAATTGGAAAATCGATCTCCTGTTGGTTAAAATTTTGCATCTAAACTTGAAATTGTGTCACAGGGTTTGGCCTAAAAATGTGCAATTTCATCAGAAATGCATTGTTCTGAGGGTGAAGTTTGTCTTTAGACGAACCTTCCAAGCTGCACTGCCCACGTTCGTCTTTAGACGAACCTTTCACGCTGCACTGCCCACGTTCGTCTTTAGACGAACCTTCCAAGCTGCACTGCCCACGTTCGTCTTTAGACGAACCTTCCAAGCTGCACTGCCCACGTTCGTCTTTAGACGAACCTGCCAAGCTGCCCTACCTATGTTCGTCTTTTGACGAACCTTCCAAGCTACCCTGCCCATGTTCGTCTTTAGACAAACCTGCCAAGCAGCATTATCCATGTTCGTCTTTAGACGAACCTTCCAAGCTGCCTCACCCATGTTCGTCTCTAGACGAACCTGCCAGGCCGCATTGCCCACGTTCGTCTTTAGACGAACCTTCCAAGCTGCCCTGCCCACGTTCGTCTTTAGACGAACCTTCCAAGCTGCACTGCCCACGTTCGTCTTTAGACGAACCTTCCAAGCTGCACTGCCCACGTTCGTCTTTAGACAAACCTGCCAAGCAGCATTATCCATATTCGTCTTTAGACGAACCTTCCAAGCTGCCCTGCCCATGTTCGTCTTTAGACGAACCTTCCAAGCTGCACTACCCATGTTCGTCTTTAGACGAACCTTCCAGGCTGCCCTGCCCACGTTCGTCTTTAGACAAACCTGCCAAGCTGCCCTACCTATGTTCGTCTTTTGACGAACCTTCCAAGCTACCCTGCCCATGTTCGTCTTTAGACAAACCTGCCAAGCAGCATTATCCATGTTCGTCTTTAGACGAACCTTCCAAGCTGCCTCACCCATGTTCGTCTTTAGACGAACCTGCCAAGCCGCATTGCCCATGTTCGTCTTTAGACGAACCTTCCAAGCTGCACTGCCCACGTTCGTCTTTAGACGAACCTGCCAAGCTGCCCTACCTATGTTCGTCTTTTGACGAACCTTCCAAGCTGCCCTGCCCATGTTCGTCTTTAGACAAACCTGCCAAGCAGCATTATCCATGTTCGTCTTTAGACGAACCTTCCAAGCTGCCTCGCCCATGTTCGTCTTTAGACGAACCTTCCGAGCCGCATTGCCCACGTTCGTCTTTAGACGAACCTGCCAAGCTGCCCTACCTATGTTCGTCTTTTGACGAACCTTCCAAGCTGCCCTGCCCATGTTCGTCTTTAGATGAACCTGCCAAGCTTTCCTGCCCCTATTCGTCTTTGGACGAACCAGCCAAGCTGCCCTGCAATGTTCGTCTTTGGATGAACCTGCCAAGCTGCACTAGAAGGGTTTTTAAATTGAAAAAAGGGTTTTAAAGGTGTCAATTTATTTCTATGGGGGAATTTGGTGATCCGCAAATTGGCAATGCTGACTATTTTTTCGACTGGATGTCCTATATCATGTTGAGAATTTACTGAAATGAGGACTTGAAATGAAAGATCCACAGTTTTCATCTCTTTTGAAAAGATTCACCTCTTTTGAAGAGATTCACAGATTTACAGATAACAGATTCTCTACAGTGAGTGTGCTTGACACATTTTGATTGAATTTGACAAATGTCATGACCCTTCCCAAAGTACCCACTTACAACGGTGTACCTCAAGTCAATATTCAAGATTATTACCTATATTCGGTAGTTTTACTGGACAATTATTGTTGTTATTTTGATTGGTCGTGAAACCATCAGTTTCCAGTGCGCAATATTAGTGCATATTTTTCTTCTTGCGGGTTTCGTCAATCACTTTGTGTACAAATACTGCCCTATGTCCACAAATGTCAAATTGTCTTGTTGCCCATGTAGGATCACTCCAGTCACGTGTGTTTTGAGAAGTTCTGTATCATTGATACCCTAGTAGAAGATACAAAACATCAAGTAAAATTCATAAGTTGTCATCAAAGAAAAGCAGTTGTATTCCAGTTAACTACCAACCAATACACTGTATATGAAATCCCCCCCCCCCCCTCACGCTCAGAGCTTGATTATTGTCCTTTGGTAATTGTCGTTGGGGAGTTTCATCCCGGTGGGAAGTTTCCAGTTGGTACTTTTTCCAGGGGGTAATTGTCCTACATATACAACCTTTTGATATTGTGACTTGAATTCAAACCAATAATCAAACAATGCGACCTTTAGTCAGACATGTGTGAAGGCCAATTATATTCCAAGACAAATACTAGCCTCATCCACAAAGTTACAGTTGTATATAACAAAGCTTTACAGTGCCCATATGTTTCACCAGCAGAATGTGAATGTTAGTACCATATGTTGCAACCATAGTACAATGTTGTCATTATAAACCACAAGGACCTTAATAATATTCCAACTGGGGGATGGGGGTCAAATTGACCCTCCCCCTTCAATGAAATACTAAGGTATGTGACCATCCCGCTACCACTGCTGATTGCGTTTCTGACTTTTTTGCATTGAATAAATTTGATTCTCAGCTATTTTATGGTTTCAGAAGTCAATTTTGAAACAAATGTTAGAGACTTTATTTAATTATAAATCACTGGTTCCAAACTGGCCAGTACATGTGTTTGTTTCACAATTCTGTTTCAAAGAGAGAGATGCAGAAACAGCTTTGAAACGTGTGTTGAAACGTATGTTGGTATCGTGTCACATCACATAGGGAGTGTCACAAGAATGATGTACAAAATTAATTACCGGTAATCAAATTTATACAATAGCTTGGTTGTAAAAGGTGTCGTGATATATTGGATGGCACACTGAGCAAAAACTGCTCCTCTTGAGGTGTATAAATGGGTATTCATGTAGCTAGAATCTTTTCTTTTTTGATAACTTCAATTTTCTATCATGAGCAGGCCATAGTGCTCAAACCAAGACAACTAAGACTTGAAATTCATCCTCTCAGACATTTAATGTGTATTATGTGGTCAATAGGAAAATGGTGGGGGGGGGGGGTAATTTCTGGGGCAGTTTGTCCTTGCCGTAATCGTCCTAGGGGTAATTGTCCAAGCAATACTGGGGTTAGTCTAGTTTCTAGCCAAATTTATTTTGTCTTAATTTGCCCGAGTTGCAGCAGAAGCCCAAATATTACACTTAGCCGAGTGATCGAGGGAGCTTACAATAGTGCAATCACTGGGGTAATCAACCTAGGCTAAATGCAATATTTGGACTTTTGCTGCAACTCAGAGAAATAAAGACAAAATAAATTGGGCTGGAAACTAGACTACTCTCTGTGCAAAATCACATGGAGCTCAATGAATGATTAGACATTTTTTTTTGCAGGCAGCACAATCATTGGGGAAAATGTGATATTCAGGATTCTGCTGCAACTCTGAGAAATAAAAACAAAATAAATTTGCTAGAAATTAGACTACTGGGGCAGGGCGATCTTCAGCCTTTTTCTGCAATAAGGTGTCACCAATTTTTTGCACCATTTCAGTCCCAGTTTTCAAAATTTCCTGAGGGCTTTTGGCCCATCAAAATTCGCCCCCAACTCCCCTTTCTAAAACCTCGCTACGCCCATGTGGGGTATTACAACTGTACTTCCTTGCTCATACATGTACCACATGCCCTAACCATTGACCCTACTCTGCCATATATTCTGACCAAAGGAAGTAAAAACTGTAGTAAATGAAGAAAACATGCTTTTCACTTTGCTTTTATCTTAATTCCTTCCTGTTAATATTAATATTATATGAATGTCCTTGGGCTGAAGCAATTAGACCCCCTAATAAAAACTGTTACATCATCACACTAGTACAACAGTACAATGGAAGGCCGTACGTATTTTTTCCTGGGGGGCAAGATGATCGCTTTCAATATTGGATCATTTAAAAGTCTAAAACCAGATTTAAAAAAAGTATGATTTTGAAATTTCTGGGGGGGGGGGGGAATGCCGATCTCCCCTGCCCCCTCCCCCCCCCCCCCCTGCGTACGGCCTTGTGTATCGAAAACACAACAAACTTAGACTGAACAGTAATGGCAATACATGTACATAGATGCTCTCATTACACACAGACTGCGTTAACTTTCGTCCCTCTATGGTCTTTGAAAGACTATAATTATAATGTTATAATTGTTTGAGGTAACTTTGTTTTTGGTTGTTATTTTGTTAACCATCTTAAAAGGTAAATTTGAGCAGTGGGAGTGAAAATTCTTGTGTGAAGGTTGGCTTATTTATCTAGTGCATGAAACAGAATGCAGTTTGGATTCATAGCAATTCGGTGAAAATAATAAATAGCATACATGTACATAGGAAGAAACTGTCCTTTCTCCTTTTTTCCTTGAAAAGGTAATGGTTTGTTAGTTTTGGTTGACCTTGAAATGTCATTGATCATTTAATACTGAAATGAGAGATAGAAATTAAATATTTTATAATTTGGGGATTTTTTAAAAGCATTTCCAAGTATATTGAATATATCACCTCATTATTCACCATAGGCAGTATGATTGTCCGAATTGGGGGGGGGGGGGGAATAGTCAACCTTATTTTTTTTAAAATACATGTACATGTACTGATAACTCTTCTTTCTTACAACCACTTTTGAAAATTTTACAAATGTGTCTCGCTGCAGTGTCCTCAACTGATTTTTATGGAATTTGAAGGTAAACAAGAGTAGTGGGACTGAAAATTCAGTTATAATTAAAATGAGTTATATGTTGCTTGGTGTATTCACCTACTGCAATGAGATAGAATGTTGTCTGAATTTTGATATCATAAAATAGAGAAATACATAGGAGGAAACTGTCGTTGCTAAATGCCAATTTCCTCATAATAAACTCCAATACCTGGCATTTTTTAGCTAAATCTTCACTTTCTACATGTATGGTAATTGGTATATTGTAAGGTACATGTATATGTTGTAATTACATATTTGGTGGTAGACTGTGCAATGCAGTGTTGCCCTATAAATCACTTTCATAGTATTATTCCAGTTCTGATTTGTGGCTGCTGCCCAAGCATTGCTAATCCCCATTAATATCCCCAGTGGACACTAATGACCCTGGTCAACAACCCTATTTACACATTCTTTCCCTCTTCTACTCTCCTCTCCCAAAAATATAGACATTTTGATAACCACCAGCCCTTTCATAATAGTCCCTTGTTTTATGGTCCACATTCCTCTTTATTTCCTGTATGGATATACCCCTCACTCCTTGTATTAAAGGTAAACTAGAGTAGTGGGAAGGGACCAAAATGGCATTGTCAAAATTAGCTATTCTAGTACATGTACATGTATTCTACCAAAGAGACCATATGAGACATATGCAACTGAAGAGTTGGCCCGAAAATTGTGTATTACTGATTTTGAGGAAAGTGTTGTTAGTAACCACAGTTTCCTCCTATGTATTTCTATATTTTTATTTCTGGTATAACTTCGCTAAATGACAAGCTATGATCAAAATTCAAACTGTGTTCTATTTCAATACAATAGATGAACAAAACAAGCTACATATACCTCATTTTAATGATACATGAATTTTCACTCCCACTACTCCCGTTTACCTTTAAGGACTCTTTCTCTTTGGACCACATATAGTCTACATAACCAGCCGAGACTGTTTTGGTCAAATGGCTATAGTACAGGAGGATCATAGCAAACATCAGCTACAATTTGTTGAATAATTTATACTGTGTAATATAACAGATATAATAAATATCTCGGACTCGCACCCTATGATCGGGCTCAACCTTTTTTTTTCTTCTTGTGACACTCCCAATATACCATGCTATGAAAAACGGAATAAACAACGTTTAATTCGGAGCGTTGCAGTATATTCTTTAGAATACACGTAATATAACAGCTAATCTTGACAATGTCATTTCAGCCCTTCCCACTCCTATAATTTACCTTCATCTATCATTCGACCCTGCTCCAACTATACCCTTCCCGTAATAAACACCGATTTCATCATTTTCCAGCCAATTCTTCATTGTACTATACATGTATTGTACAGTAGTATAAGACACTCAAGTTTAATCCTTCCTTATACCTTCATGCACTTCCTGCCTCCCAAAGTCAAATAACGCCTCTGACATTTAATCCTTCCTTTCCTCCTGTTTGACTGAATAACAAAAATTTAACTGAAAGGTTGTGTTGACTCTACACTATGCCATACCTTTAGCCATCTTTATAATTACCTCCTAGTTTTACCTCCATTTAGCTTCATGTAGGGGAGACTTAATTTGGCCCTCTTCTTATATATTTCATATCTGCTTACAGGTAGCATCCCTCTTTTGAAAGGAGAGTACATTTCAATTTTTTGCTTTAAATTAATCTTACAAGTTATTGGATGAAGAAAAACATAACCCGTTTTGAATTTAACCTTTAAATCTATTCCAACTGAGGGTGTAACCTCCCTCAACAAAATCTGCGACCATCACGCTAGCGCCACTGTTCGCCTCACAGCGTTTTCTGACTTTTTGCACTGAAGTCTCGCACTTTTGACACCAAGTTTATGAAAATCGGGCTATCGGTTGCAAGGTCATGTGACCTTAAGTATCTGCATGTAGGCCCAAAAATGCTCAAACTTTGTAAATTTCCATGGGTATGTGTACAAAATGGTTGGTTTTGTATCAATGGCTATAAAACTACTTTCATCAAGTGTTTAACTGTATTTGCAATTTTTAGAATTTCCATTTGATCAAACCCAACTTTTGGAGAAAACAAAAATCGAAAAAACAATAGAATACATAATATATAAAATCAAAGAAATACATAAGAAATTTAAGAAATAACATAAAAAACTTAACTTCAGTTAGCATACATCTCAAATTAATGGAAATATGAGAAAATGATGCATCTAATTTGCATAAAGTTTATTAATATAAAAAATACAGGATTTTGGTTACAAAACTTCGTAGCCTTATTCTTTTTACCTGTCTTCACATCTGTGCAAAATTTCATGGTGATCGCATACTCGACGGCTGGAATTTGAGGGGGGGGGGGACATATTGACCCCCGCCCCAGTCAAAACCTTCCTTGAAAAAGTCCAGTTAGAATGGGGTTAAATTTGTACATGTTATGTGAAGGTTGTGTTTGACCTTTAAAATTGATGCAAAGAATACTTGCTCTTTGTGTATTTGGAAGATGAGGTTAGACTGCCCACCTGTGCAGCTTTCTTGTGATTGAAGAATGATGATCTATGAATGCCTAAGCAGGTATAAAATGCCACTTGACACAATCTTGTATCTGAAACATAGAATCCTTTGAATGTCTGAACTGTTCAAGTAGCCATTTACGTCTCTCGTGTGGTGCTTTGCTCCAATAACATCGCCAAGCACTCTTTATGACATTAGCCAACACTTTCTTCATACATGAAGAGTGGCATGTACATCTCTAGTGCCTTGCTTTCTTCATACTGGATTAGCTGATCTTGCTCACATACTTTTTGTTTGTGGGTTGTTTGTCATCATCACATTTTGTTCTGTCCAATCTGGCAGAAACTTCTGGATTCGCACTATACTCACTGACATGTTCAATATCAGTATCACTTGATAACACATCATGGACTACCATCCAAACTGAAATCATTCTCATAAAGTTGCAATGGCGATAACATAGGTGTATCGTTTTCACTGTCGGATTCGTGGAATTCATAGATATATCACCAGTTTTCTTAGGTTTTTAGGGGTAATACATGTCAGTGGAAATACAGTACCTGTTTTCCCTGGTTCTTCGTTAATGTACCATCAATACTCAATTGCGAAAGATTAAGCACAGGAGAAACATCCACTCTGTCTGCAGCAGCTGAGCTTTCAGCATCATCACATATATCATCAAAACTCAGTTGTGATAAATTAATCATGTCAGAAGTACCATTATTTTCTGCTAGTGATCCTGTTGGGGCCAAAATATGTGTATCATCCAAGTCATCTATACTAAGCCGGAATATATCAAGTTCCTTTACATTCTGTATCTCCATTGTAAGAAAAATAAGTTAGAATCAAATTTCAATTACATACCGCCCTGGATAAATAGAAAGGAGTGCATGTTATACATGTAGTTGTCCTGATGTGCACAAGTTGATAAGTCAATGTGTCAGACTGACTGGAGATGTACACCCGGGGTATATGAGGCAGAGCAACTGTTCACTGAAACAGGAGTACTAACCATCAATGCAGGACCACATACTGGGTCTTTCCCAAATCAGGTGCAATAGATTTAGAGCTGTTATCAGCAACCTGATTGAACATTCAAGGCTTTTCAAGGTCCCACCTCCCCTGGTCTCTCTATTCAGGGGATGATTTATTAGGGTTTCCATATAAGGACAGCTTACCAACTAAGGGCAATGCACTACTTATGCTTTTCCATGGTATAAACAAGGAGGTACTAGGCAATAAATTGCTTGTACAAAAGTAGGTGCAATCTTCTTCCTTGTCAGCTCCAGACTTTTAGACTCATGCATGAGTCTGCATCTAGACAGATTTCTGATGTACTTGAGAATACCAATTGGAGGTACAAGGCGATACCACAGCACTAATCAACAGTCATTCTACTACCACATAACTAAGTAATAACAGTCATTCTACTCGAACAGGTAAGGGTAAATGCATATTTTTAGGATTTTATATATACTTTCTGCTATGTTTATCTTGTACCTGCATATTTGCCTTTCCAGTTTTGGAGGTACATTAAAAATGTGTCATTATTATACAAACACTAAAGAGAGAACGCTTTCCTATACTCTTCTATGAGCTCCCACAGTGGAAACTCGATAGAGATCTGATATAAAGAAGGTATTTGCTCTGGTCCGAGTTTTGTTTTGTTATGTGATGCTTTTGGCTACGGATAGGATATGACATGATACCTATAATAAACACATTGTCATATGGTCCCAATGACTGAGTTTCCACTGTAAACATTGCTCTAGGTTTAGTGATGCTTATGATTATTGATTGATGATGCTGATATGTGTGGGAATATTCATTGACAATATAAAAAAAATATTACAACTTCGACCTATGAAACACATTGGTATGAAATGAATATGGAATATTGCTTTCCTAGCTCCCTGTAGTCTGTAACCTACATGATGGTGTCACAAAGTAGCACATTTTTATAACATATTCATGAATAGTTTTTAGCAACTGTTTCTCATGATGAATTACAGTCAATCAGGACAAATATGAGATATTATCCAGCAAAGTGCATTTTAGTGCATCTTAGTTGGTTTGATAATAATCCTCAGGTTGATGAAAATATACATTAGAGAATTGCAAAAGATATGTTGAATATGAAAAAAAGATCCCAAAATACTCTTTCATGATGACAGTTCTGAAAATTTCACCCTCAAAAACTGAAAAGTAATGGAATGAAAGGCTGGATGAAATGATAGAAGAATCAGACTGGTCAGCTCTTCATATTAATTAATAATTTTAAATGTACTATTGAAACACATATATATACAGTCTTTTTATTTCAAAGTGTTTCACAATGCTATTGGTATTAATGATTTGTTGTTTAAAATTAAATTAGATTCACCCAACAGTTTTTATTGTTCACAATCTCCAGAGACACTCCTCCATCTACACTTGTCCTGTGATAATTCCACTCTGGGGAAGTTGATCCATTTGGTGGAAAATAAAACAAACCTTACTTTCAATTTCTCTATGGCAAACAAGATGTTTGGAGTATGGTGATAAAACTCATGGCCAGATTATTAATTGCCTTTTTTATATTCTTAAATTTTTCATCTACCGATGTAGATTCAAGAAGGAAAGGCCAAATTTTGCTGCCTTTTATTATCTTCGTGAATTATAAGAGGAAGATTAAATACAAAATAGCTGAGAAAAAAAACAAGCTTTGTTGCCATCTTAAAAAAATGGTCATTCTCCTTAATTTGATACTCCAGTGTAATGCCTCACGGTACTCTGTACATATACAATTATAGACCGATAGTGTCAGCTAGTGTTCTCTCCAAAGTGCTCGAAAAGATTTTGCTGAGTAGGTTAGAGTTGTATATTTTAACCAATGATAACCGGTTTGGTTTCAAAGCCAAACATGGTACTGTGTATGCTTTGAAGGAAATAATTGCTAACTATCGAAGGAGAAATTCATCAATGTTTCTATGTTTTCTTGATGCGTCGAAAGCATTTGATCAAATAAACATTGAAAAGCTGTTTAATAAAATTGTGGATAGGAATGTTCCTGTTTATTTGATTAGAATTTAGTATTTTGGTATGCCCATCAAACTATGATGGTTAGATGGGGAAGTGCTATCTCCGATCCCTTTCATGTTTGTAATGGAGTTAGACAAGGGGGAATTCTTTCTCCCTTCCTATTCAACTTATACATGGATGGGCTTTCTAACAATTTGAATTCTTGTAAAACAGGCTGCATAGTTGGAAGCACTCTAGTGAATCATTTAATGTATGCAGACGATCTTGTGCTAATTAGGCCATCTACCACGGGTTTACAGAGCTTACTTAAGATTTGCTCAACTATGGAGTTGATAATGATGTGAAATATAATGCAAAAAAGGGTCATGTTATGATAATTATATGCAAAGATCATAGTAAATTAACATTTCCAGATTTCTATTTGTGTGATAATAAACTTGATGTCTGTAAAGAGGCCAAGTATCTTGGTCACTTTTTTACCGATGACCTCTGTGACGACAGAGATATGTAACAATGTGATGAATAGGTGAGGAATTATGACCATTTCAATTTTGCCTACCCCTATATATTGGCCCCAAATTGTCCATCCAGACCACATGAAAAGACGTCATTTTCTCACTTCGTACCAGGTTACAAAAGTGTTACCCAAGTTTTTCCACTAAGGTGGGTAGTCTACTTCAAAATTATGGTGAGTAACATAGGGTACATTTTATGCACACGAAAACCCACCCAGCCCCTGCATTATACATGTATGTCAGAGAGTTTATAGTTTCTCCTACCAGCATTCGTAGTCTAAGCGTTCAGCCACATATAGTCCTGATTATTGTAAAATAGAAATCGTTTCATTTGAACTTCCACATAAATAGTTCTTACAATAAATGATTGTTATATTTATAGAAAATTAGAATTCATATATAAGGGAGCAAAAGCGGATATAGAGAACTTTAAATGAGCAATAGGCTGTAACCAATAAACTTACAAAGTCTGAGATTATAGAATACATCACCTTGAGGAACAAAGCAAGTTGTGTTTCAGCATTCCAAAGCAGCTTAAGGGAGAGACTATAAACATCCAATAAACATCCAAGCAAAAAGGTGGATTGTTTTTGTACTGAATTAAGTAAGGTGTTTGTAGAATCTGCAAAGGAAGTTGGTGTGTGTACTTATCAGCCACCTCACAAAGTGGTGGGAGGGAAGAAAGGCAAAGCAAATAAACCCTGGTTTGATAAAGAATGTCAGAATGCTAGAAGGGAGTATTGTAATAGGAAGAATAGGTATAAAAATAAGAGCAAGAGCTCTCTTTCAACTGTAGAGGATGATTATTGTGAATTTATTCACAATAATTGCCTTTCATCTTTTGGCAGGTTCATCCAAAGACGAACATGCGCAGGGCAGCTTGGCAGGTTCGTCCAAAGAAGAACATGGGCAGGGCATTTTGGCAGGTTCATCTAAAGACGAACATAGGCAGGGCAGCTTGGCAGGTTCGTCTAAAGACGAACGTGGGCAGTGCAGCTTGGAAGGTTCGTCTAAAGACGAACGTGGGCAGTGCAGCTTGGAAGGTTCGTCTAAAGACGAACGTGGGCAGTGCAGCTTGGAAGGTTCGTCTAAAGACGAACGTGGGCAGGGCAGCTTGGAAGGTTCGTCTCAAGACGTACGTTGGCAGGGCAGCGTGAAAGGTTAGTCTAAAGACGAACGTGGTCAGTGCAGCTTGGAAGGTTCGTCTAAAGACGAACGTGGGCAGTGCAGCTTGGAAGGTTCGTCTAAAGACGAACGTGGGCAGTGCAGCTTGGAAGGTTCGTCTAAAGACGAACGTGGGCAGGGCAGCTTGGAAGGTTCGTCTAAAGACGAACGTGGGCAGTGCAGCTTGGAAGGTTCGTGGGCAGTGCAGCGTGAAAGGTTCGTCTAAAGACGAACGTGGGCAGTGCAGCTTGGAAGGTTCGTCTAAAGACGAACGTGGGCAGGGCAGCTTGGAAGGTTCGTCTCAAGACGAACGTTGGCAGGGCAGCTTGGAAGGTTCGTCTCAAGACGAACGTTGGCAGGGCAGCTTGGAAGGTTCGTCTGAAGACGAACGTGGGTAGTGCAGCTTGGAAGGTTCGTCTAAAGACGAACGTGGGCAGGGCAGCTTGGAAGGTTCGTCTAAAGACGAACGTGGGCAGTGCAGCTTGGAAGGTTCGTGGGCAGTGCAGCGTGAAAGGTTCGTCTAAAGACGAACGTGGGCAGTGCAGCTTGGAAGGTTCGTCCAAAGACGAACATGGGCAGGGCAGCTTGGAAGGTTCGTCCAAAGACGAACATGGGCAGGGCAGCTTGGAAGGTTCGTCTAAAGACGAACGTGGGCAGTGCAGCTTGGAAGGTTCGTCTAAAGACGAACGTGGGCAGTGCAGCTTGGAAGGTTCGTCTAAAGACGAACGTGGGCAGTGCAGCTTGGAAGGTTCGTCTAAAGACGAACGTGGGCAGTGCAGCTTGGAAGGTTCGTCTAAAGACGAACGTGGGCAGGGCAGCTTGGAAGGTTCGTCTCAAGACGTACGTTGGCAGGGCAGCGTGAAAGGTTAGTCTAAAGACGAACGTGGTCAGTGCAGCTTGGAAGGTTCGTCTAAAGACGAACGTGGGCAGTGCAGCTTGGAAGGTTCGTCTAAAGACGAACGTGGGCAGTGCATCTTGGAAGGTTCGTCTAAAGACGAACGTGGGCAGGGCAGCTTGGAAGGTTCGTCTAAAGACGAACGTGGGCAGTGCAGCTTGGAAGGTTCGTGGGCAGTGCAGCGTGAAAGGTTCGTCTAAAGACGAACGTGGGCAGTGCAGCTTGGAAGGTTCGTCTAAAGACGAACGTGGGCAGGGCAGCTTGGAAGGTTCGTCTCAAGACGAACGTTGGCAGGGCAGCTTGGAAGGTTCGTCTCAAGACGAACGTGGGCAGGGCAGCTTGGAAGGTTCGTCTGAAGACGAACGTGGGCAGTGCAGCTTGGAAGGTTCGTCTAAAGACGAACGTGGGCAGTGCAGCTTGGAAGGTTCGTCTAAAGACGAACGTGGGCAGTGCAGCTTGGAAGGTTCGTGGGCAGTGCAGCGTGAAAGGTTCGTCTAAAGACGAACGTGGGCAGTGCAGCTTGGAAGGTTCGTCAAAAGACGAACATGGGCAGGGCAGCTTGGAAGGTTCGTCTAAAGACGAACATGGGCAGGGCAGCTTGGAAGGTTCGTCTAAAGACGAACGTGGGCAGTGCAGCTTGGAAGGTTCGTCTAAAGACGAACGTGGGCAGTGCAGCTTGGAAGGTTCGTCTAAAGACGAACGTGGGCAGGGCAGCTTGGAAGGTTCGTCCAAAGACAAACTTCACCCTCAGAGCAATGCATTTCTGATTAAATTGCACATTTTTAGGCCAAACCCTGTGACACATTTTCAAGTTTAGTTGCAAAATTTCAACCAACAGGAGATTGATTTTCCAATTTTTTGACCACCTGTTTTCATCAAAATCAGTTGATTTTTTTAGACTAAAATAGAAAGTCTATTTCTCAAATAGAACGGGTTATACTTTCTCATTCTCTTAATGTCAGTTTGGCAGATTATCATAGAAGGAATATCCCCTTAACAGGATTGCTCTTCAAATGCCCTCATATTTGAAATATGACGAGAAACAGCTGAAGAATTTGGGCCGAACATTCATGCTATATATGTGCGTAGTCCCATATACCCATTTCTGTGTACAGTGCATGTGCTTTCCAGGGAGCTTATTAAGTCAATTTCTTATCATTTTGATGATTTCTAAACCACACAGTATACACTAATTCTTATGTAGACATGATCAACCTTTCCTAATTGCTTTGAGACAGTTCTTTCGCAATGTAATCGCATGACCGGAACTCAACTTTATCTTTAAGCCTTGCTAAGATTTAATTAGCCTTTACTTCTGTAATTACACATTCATCTATCCACCGAGCTCATAATTTTGACTACCAACTGTCGATGGGGATAGAGTTTGATGTTTTTAGACCCTGGGAATCCCTACTTGTGTTGATATAGCATGTGATTTCTAGTAGGCGTTATCCCTTAAGTGCATCGGCATTTTCCCTGCATTAGTGGTGTTATTTTTCCAATGGTATCTGAAAGCTGGCTTATAGAAATTGCTTTTTATCAAGATATAATTTCTAAGTGGAGCTACATTACTGACTTATAAATAAATCTGCATTAACCTCATATGTAGTCCAACAGATATTTTGATAATTTTTTTTTCAACAGTATCAAATATAAAGAGAAGATAATAATAACAAAGTGTAAAAAATTAAAATTTCTTTCGCGAGGGCTACTTGGAAGTCCCTCTTTTGTGTTCAGAGATTTTAAAGCACTACGACCCGTGGGCAGAAATATTATTTGATGGTGGCTCTTTTTTCATTTACGGTGGTAGTTTGGCTTATTTTTTATAACAATATTCTGTTCTTGTGTCTCGCATATCACATTGATATAACGTCCCTATGCGCTTCCATTTGGGATCCCTTTGGGATATTATTATCCTTGCGTTAGATGATTCCATACTCCAGAATATTTAACGGTATTATACTAATCAATTTTCTTTGGACATGATAAAGATATTGTGTACTTGAACATATTTGTGCAGGATATGATGCTTTTAAAATGTCCTGCAGCTCGTATATGCTGGTAGTAGTTTTTTCTTCTCCATTGACATGGACTGTATGATTTGAGCAAAGATATTCATGATAACGTTACTGTAGGCAAATATATATCACACATAAAATCAATGGCATTTTTTTAGCTTTTGGTAACAAAGATAGTGTAGCAATTACCATACATGCAATTTGTCTGTTGGAAACCAGAAGGGCGTTTTATGTGAAGTGCGCTCTCAGCAGATGACATGATTTACAATTGATCTAGTTTCTTGGATGAAAGGATCACAACATTTCATTTACATGTACTATTCAGGTGTGTATTGAGCATAGTATAATTTGGAAATCTTCTTATGATGTGAACACACTGCAATTACACATACATTGTGATGGCTAACATGTATAATGTACATAATACATAAAATGGTTTCAAATAGTGGTAGAATTAACTCTTACTGTGCCAAGGGTTTTAGCTCTCTTCAAAATTTTACCAAAATGTGATCAATGCTTACTTTTCAAATGTCTCCACTT
The DNA here is from genome assembly GCA_025617745.1 of Heliocidaris erythrogramma. Lineage (NCBI taxonomy): Eukaryota > Metazoa > Echinodermata > Echinoidea > Camarodonta > Echinometridae > Heliocidaris > Heliocidaris erythrogramma. The sequence goes on along the minus strand of CM046860.1, from coordinate 12,102,197 downwards.
CATTATTTTGCAAAATATTGTGTACATCACTTGTAGGAAATGTATTACCATTTCTTATGATACCAAACATTATTAATTTACCCAGCTTTGTGCATGAGAATTATTGAAAATTACATTTGAGTTTTCTTTTGTCCATTACTTTTAATTAAATCTGCAATTTTCTCTGAAAATTTCTATGGTAGCATATAATTATAATCATATATTTAGAATGCTTGATTTATGCCAACAAATTTGATATATATTGACCACCATATACCTTTTCTGTGGTCGAGCAATTGGTGAATGAAAATGACACGTCTATCTGTCACGTATACGTGCCATCAGCACTGAAAGAGTTAATTGAGATGATGTACACATATGTGCATTACTTCATTTAGCACCCTCTTCTTCATTATATCTTGTGATTTATCTTGTCCTGATGAGGAGTAAACATACATATATCAGGCTGCACCATATAAATTTAGTGCAACATGTACAAGTAGATATTGAAGATTTTGATTTTTGTTCCATGCATCAGTAGGCCTACTGCAATTTGTGCTACTGGTTGAATTTACTGCCTAGGCCTGTATTAGTTGTAATAATTGTAATAGTGATGATGATGATGATGATGATAATGATAACGATGATTATATGATGCACTCATATTGTACATCCATCTAGTGAGAATATTCTGAGGTGCGTAAGTTGCCCTGTCTAACCCTATGGCTATCATAGGCACTCCAGTATTCCAAGGAATTTCTTCCTACCAGGTATATCCATTTACCTGTACCTCACCTGGGTACAGTGTGGAAAATGTCAGTGAAGGTGCTATGGCAGGGATTAGAACCCTGTACCATTAAATCAGTAGTCAGATGACTTATGCACGGGACCATGACACCTCTGCAGGCACTGAGGAAGCAGACACAAATGCGATGTATATATTCTGATGTCTCGGAAGGGTGGATTGTCTTGTACATGTATGTTAAATGTAAACAGTTGTGGTCAAATACAAGGTGTCTGTGGAACCTGAATCACTGATGAATAGACAAGTGAAGTCCTTCACTTTCTGACCGCACATTTACTAGCGGTTTGACCAAGAAGGAGGCTTCACACGCCATGAATATTCTTGAAGTTTTTGCGGCAAATAGCTCTTAGAGAATCAAAGTAGTGGTGTGTCAGTTATGTTTGCCTTGGGTAAAATATTGTGCATCAGTTAAGGCAAATATTATAGGCATAAAAATGTTATGGTATCAGTATTGTATAACATTTTAAATGAACAAAAAACTTTTTAAAAGATTTTTGTCAGCTGAAATTCAAGAATATTAAGTTGAAAGGACATTGGCAGTTTGCAGATGCAATAAGACTTGGTAAGGAGATGAAGTCTCATAAATAGTGCAAACATTCTAGAATATTGTACAATCGAAAGTGACATGAAGGTGAAACATCCCGCGGTTAAAATGGTGTTCTGCGTGTAGACTAGCTTTATGAAGGTAAGAAATTACACATGTGTTGACCGCTAGATGACTGCCTCACAAGGATAGCCTGGCATCAAGGCAGAACTGTTTTGTTCATGTAAACAAGAATTGAATTTACAATTTACAGACCTGTGTTCTAACCCGTGTTATCTCTGTAGAAAATGGTGGCCATGGGATGGGGATGGTAGTCTAAATTTGTTAGATTTATGTGACCGGTTTAAACCGACTTTCTTTGAGGAGGAGAGAAACTATATGTAATTTCACCTGGGATTGAGACTACTTCAAGGCAAGACGGGATCCATTCCCCTCACAGATGCAGCTGGGGTGAATCGAGGTGTCTGTTACACAGCCTCATTTCGATTCAGAAAAGTGTGCCAGTAATTGATTCCCCACCGCCTCCTGAATTACAACAATTCACTTCCGTGGTTGGCATGTCTGTCCCGTTAATGATGCTTTAACTCATGTGGTCCCTGGGGATTGAGTATCTCCTGGCTGCCCCCTTCCCTGTGTATTTCCTATACGTCCTCCCACTCTCCCTTTTGCCCCCTCTCACTCTCACCAAGGAGGTACGAGGCAAGCTTGCCTAGTACCTCCTTGGTCCCACTCATCATGTCTTCATTATGTGATTCCCATTCTCTCTCTCTCTCTCTCTCTCTCTGTGTTGTTCTCTCTCTCTCTTCTTTTTACACACAATTATGTATCCCTAACTACATGTAAATACATTTTAATCACTTGTGCTAGCATTCTCTTAATCCACTTTAAACTATCCTATATGTATCATTATTTTTGTTTCTCTGACGGCTTTTAGAAAATCCCTTTCCGTATTACAGTAAAACCTGCTCCAGCGACCACCTGTCTATAAAGACCACAATTTTCGTTTCCCTAGAAAATTGTTTCTCATTCGAACATGTATTAAAGTATGTACATACACATGTACATAAACACCACCTGCTCATAAAGACCACTTTTCTAGTCTCCCTTTACTTGTCTTTATAATTATACAGGTTTCAATGTATCATAAATTAACCCCCTCACTTTATACCCCCTCTTTCTGTAATATGCTATATGTATATTAACTGTATTTGATTGCACTCTTCTTTCTAAAGAAGGATATCATATTTATTCATTAAAAATTCATAAAATTTTCATTTAGTTGCTGGCATAATGTAAGATTTGGAATATATTCTCTAAAAATACTTTGTATATCCTTACATTTATACTACAATAGGAGATACTCTTATGCATTTTATATCTTAACCGGTGGACAACTGAATTTTGTCATTCCTGTAGGCTTTGTACAGGAACCAACCGGCAATGGGTTAAAAGAGAAGCAGTGAAAAGCTATAAAATATAACTGATTATCCAACTTTATCCCATCTGATTTATGATGACATCGCAGTTCATGATTATCTGCTCTATATCTACCTTCCAAAGTCTTGTTCTTTGCCTGGATATTTTTTTTTTTGTGGCAATCTGATGGTATGGTTGCCTAGCAACAAGTGATGATGCTCAGGTGCTTGGGAGTTTTCAAGTGTGCATGCCTTGGAGGAGGATATTTTGATTTATCTAGCCAGCCAGCCAGTTTTATTACAGTGTTTCGTTTCACTCATCCCAGTCTAATAGCATGCAATATATTTGTATTAAAAATTCATGAAATATTAACCCCTTCGATGCCACCAGACATTTGAGCAAATGTCAAAAATGCATTTTCAAGAGTTAAATATTAACTTTCAAAGAGTTTTTTCTCGAGCAAGCTGGGCAAAGTTATATTGCATAAGAATAAACACTATACTGATGGCACAGGTTTAAGTATGAGGAAGAATTTTCAAGCCATTCTGAGCTTAAACAAAATGTTCAACACTCAAAATTTTGGTCGGGATTTGCCGGCCACGGCATGGTAGGGGTTAAGAAAGTGAAGTTACCTGTTACCTCCATCAAACTTCCTATAGCCTTTTTAGAAGTTCAGGAGATTTAAATGTAATTTATTAAAAGTAATCTCTTGTTCTGGGTGAAAAAAACAAGCCTGAAATAAAACTTGTATCAAATGCAAAATATTTGTATTAAAAATTCATGAAATGTTAGAAAGAGGAAGTTACTTGCACTGCCTCTGTCAAACTTGCTAAATATAGTCCCTTTTGAAGTTAAGAAAATTTAAATGCAATTTAAAAAAAAATCTAAATTTCTAGTAGCAAAAAATGTATGGAATAAAACTTGTGAAGTTTTCTCATATTGTTCACTTGGATCAAAAGATATTCACATGTATACATGTGTGCCCGATATTAATGCTCCATTTACGTTTTCCGAAAAAATTTTGGTGTCAATATCTGAAAAGGAACCTCAAATTAAGGTGGTTGGTCATCTTTGCGCTGAAGAGTACAAGACTGCAATCTTCCAGAGGTTTGTAAGAATCCATGGACACACAGCTGTCTGTTGGTTTTCATTAACTCTTTCAGGATAGGAATTACAGCCATGGAACTACAGGTATATAACAAATTACTTGAAATCAACTATATTATAATCGGTGAACCCGGACGCAACCTAGACGCCGTAATTTCAGAACAATCGCAAAGCTTGGACGAACTCCTTTTGTGAAATTGAACTGTCCAATGCGCTCCCATTTCTTGACGTTCTCGTGGAGAGAAATGATGGGAAATTCATCACTTCCGTCTACCGCAAGCCCACATTCACCGGGCAATACACGAGATGGGACTCGTACAGTGCAACTTCATACAAGATTGGGCTCATTAGAAACTTAGTGTGCCGCGCCCTTAGGATTTGCTCAAATTAGCTCCCGAAGTCGCGGAAAAATCAAAACTATTCTCCTTGACAATGGTTACCCTGAGCATGTTATATCTCGCACCATAACACGGACGCTGGAGGCACAATCCAAATCTGACACCAGATTTGGACCTGCCAAATGCCCCGTGTACCTCAAACTACCCTGGAGGGGTAAGGTATCTGACAAATACGCCAGTCAGATCAAACACGCAGTGTCACGTTGCTATTACGCGGTTTCGACACGCATTGTGTTTTCTACACACAGGATGCTACCGTCAACTAGCAAGGATGTACTACCCACCCCCCACTTGAGTAATGTTATTTACCAATTTCAGTGCCGGTGCGATGCCAGGTACGTGGGCCGTACTTCTCAGCGGTTGGCTGATCGCATTAAACAACACATCCCCTCGACTATTCGGAACCGTACAACCAATCAGCGCACGCAGCCCGTCCGTGCCTGCAAATATGAAATGCACGCTAACAGACCAAAGATAGCCAAATGCGATTCAGCGATTGGTCTCCACTTGCTGAACAATCCAGCTTGCGCACAAAGCTATGCCGACGATCAATTCTCAATTATGTCCCGGGCCAGAAGCTCAGCGCATTTACGCTTTCTGGAAGCTGCTTACATTCAATCGCATGAACCTCTTCTGTGCAGACAAAAGGAGTTCGTCCAAGCTTTGCGATTGTTCTGAAATTACGGCGTCTAGGTTGCGTCCGGGTTCACCGATTATAATATAGTTGATTTCAAGTAATTTTTTATATACCTGCGTGATAACCTGATGAGTGCAGGTCGAAAAGCTTCGTTATCATGTCTCTTTTTCGTGCCATATTGAAATTTTGCAGTACCAAGAAATTATTAATGATTTTGAACCTCTCAGTGAGTTGCCAATTTAAGGATTTAAAAGCTTATTCTCATTTTTAAAATTCCTGGCATCAAACGCAACATGGTCATGCAACAAAAATGGACCCAGTGTGTGCAGAAATTTTTGCTCTTTCTATTCATGCATCTGGTATATTTTTTAGAGATCTGAATTAAAAGTTATTGAACCAAACCACAAAATGTGGTCAATTGTCTTGAAAGGATATGCCTGTCTCACAGTGGACGGCATTGAAAAGCTTTTCTTCTGCAGCGCAATTAGTATTCATGTCTTGTAAATGTTTATATCTATTTGCAATTGATTTGCTTCACTATTTCCAGCTTACTTAAAAGGAACTTAAATATCAGAAGTGCACTATAAGGTACATGTATAGAATACTTGTTCAGAAAGGATTGTTCCAGTATTATATCATTGTGTGACTGGCAGAAATATTACTACCAAGCTTTTGATTGCTCTATGTACCATTTTAAAACATGATTGGGATTTCTCTCTTTATCGACTAATAAAAAAGTGAAAATGGATGGTAGCTACCTAATCTTAGTATTTTCGTTTCAAATAAGCACATTTCTTAAATTACAGATATATTAATGCTAACGACCTTCTGCTTCACGCTACAGTGCACTTACGCCTTTCTGCCAGCTTCACGATGATATGTATTGGTAATGTAGAACAGTAGTGTATATAGCCTAGTACTCTAGGACAAATGCATATGGAAATGTATATGCCTTGGATGATTTATTCATACGTGATCTGTATGCTACCCGTCTTTGTACTCGACCTCATGAATCTTACATAGAAGATTGGAAGTACCTGTCTGCTTGTATCACCCCATGCTTCCACCAACACTGCTCTTGCTCTATTCTCTAGTACCATCCATCTTGTTCCTGTGCTCGAAATTCTAAAGAATATACGAAAATAGAACGAAGTTCATAGCTTTACTTTAGCATCAAAGGCAAACAACGAACGGGTATATCAGAGGAGATGGAAAGAAATGGCATGCGCTTTCAGTCACAGACACTTCTAGCGTAGATCTATCTAAATTATGTTGAAGTTGCATTTTGTTGTAGTGTCAGCTGCCTGTTAAACCAACAGCGAGTCTGGAGCCATAAGAATGAAGCATGTTTGTAGAAGTATAGGATGTTGAATTGGCTGCTGTATTTTAACATCTATACTCAGTTGGAGAGCAAACACAAGGGGTGAACGTTTGTTTGAGTTGTCACCTTTAACTGGTAAAATGAATACTTTAATGTACTCTATGAAGCTGTATGTATGTAAGAAAATACAGTGCACATAAATGATAAGTCTGGCAGGTTCATGGCCCCGCTTCATAGAAAACTTATGATCAGTAACAACTGCCACATTTCTATGACAAATTTGCTCTCAACCAATCAGATGCACAGATTTCAGTAGCTTATAACAGTAATTGCAACTTTTCATTGATAACAGTTTTATGAAACAGGGCCCAGATGCACAATATAGGAAGGAAGGTCTCTGAAAATGTTATTTTTGTGGTAAAAAGGGGAAAAATAATATAAGGATTTTAATATGTTATTCATTCAAGGAAGTACAAAAATATATCGTATTTTGCTAGTTACATTGGAAATATTATACTCCTATGAAAGGAGTTTGATTTAACAATTTTTTCTAGGGCTGTATATTGCATTGTTTGATGAGAGCCAGAAAGTTATTAACTTTTTGTCAATGATAAAGAGATATTTCCTTCTGACTCTTAGCAGATGGTTTGTCCATGTCCATGTACTTTTAAGGGGAAGTCCGCCCTGATATCAAGTTGGTTTAAAAAGATGAAGAAAAATGAGAGAAACATTTGTGAAAGTTTATGATTTTTTGAAGTTGTAATCAGTCAAACACAAATTGGCAGCTCGGTGATGTATCTTGCAAGCTCCTCTCCCATTTGGTCTGTACCGAAAATGACATACATTTACATTATCTTAGTTGTTGATAAAGGAATAAATTTGTTTCATACAGGTTTTGTGAAAAATGATGATATTCAGGTTGCATGTATTATCAAATATTTTTTAGAACAGGGCAAATGGGGCTCGCAAGATACATCATGGAGTTGCCAATTTGTGTTTGATTGATGACAACTTCAAACATTAATAACTTTATTTCTTATCGAATTTTGCTTAATTTTTTGTTGATCTGGTTCCTTAATTTTTCTGCTTCTTTTAACACCAACTTGATATAGACTACCCCTTTTAACAACATTCTCCCAACATGTTCACCAGTCCAAATATATATAACATCAGGGCCCCGTTTCATAAAACTTGTTCTCAATGACAAGTTGCAATAACTGTTATAAGCTACTGAAATCCTTGCATCAGATTGGCTGAGAGCAAATTTGTCAGTAAAAATCACCCACAAGAAACATGATGAAACACTCCCAGGGCATTGATCAAGATTCTTCCTTGTACATGCTGAATTTGTTTGAACGTAGTTTCCACGCATGAATAGAGTTCACCCTGAAAGCAAGGTTGATAATTTCAAGTTTGATCAGCAATGATGGTAGGTATTGCTTATCATACACCATTAATCCTATCTACTTTTTTAGCTCACCTGAGCCTATGGCTCGAGTGAGCTATTGCGATGGAAATTTGTCCGTCGTGCGTCGTGCGTTAACTTTTTACATTTTCATCTTCTTCTCCAAAACCCATGATCGGAATTCAACCAAACTTGGTAGGAATCATCCTTAGGGGTAGGGGACCCAAAGTTGCTAAAATGGTACATGTGGCCCCCAGGGGGGCCCAGGGGGAGGGCCCCCAATTGTAAAAGCTATGTAAATTTCAAACATCTTCTTCTCCAGAACCAGGCATAGCTCAGACTTGGTATTTTGTATGGAGATACCTCTATAGATGAAGAATGAATGTTGTTCATGGAATTTCTCTGAGTGGCCCTATAGGGGCCCTGTGGGGGTAACATACTGGAGGGAGGGGGGGGGGGGGGCGCTGCCAGGCAAAATGTACATTCTGATCTTCTTCTCCAAAACACATGATCGGAATTCAACCAAACTTGGTAGGAATCATCCTTAGGGGTAGGGGACCCAAAGTTGCTAAAATGGTACATGTGGCCCCCAGGGGGCCCAGGGGGAGGGCCCCCAATTGTAAAAGCTATGTAAATTTCAAACATCTTCTTCTCCAGAACCAGGCATAGCTCAGACTTGGTATTGTGTATGGAGATACCTCTATAGATGAAGAATGAATGTTGTTCATGAAATTTCTCTGAGTGGCCCTATAGGGGCCCTGTGGGGGTAACATACTGGAGGGGGGGGGGGGGCGCTGCCAGGCAAAATGTACATTCTGATCTTCTTCTCCAAAACACATGATCGGAATTCAACCAAACTTGGTAGAAATCATCCTTAGGGGTAGGGGACCCAAAGTAGCTAAAATGGTACATGTGGCCCCCAGGGGGCCCAGGGGGAGGGCCCCCAATTGTAAAAGCTATGTAAATTTCAAACATCTTCTTCTCCAGAACCAGGCATAGCTCAGACTTGGTATTGTGTATGGAGATACCTCTATAGATGAAGAATGAATGTTGTTCATGAAATTTCTCTGAATGACCCTGTAGGGGCCCTGTGGGGGTAACATACTGGAGGGGGGGGGGGGGGGGGTGGGGGGCGCTGCCAGGCAAAATGTACATTCTGATCTTCTCCAAAACACATGATCGGAATTCAACCAAACTTGGTAGGAATCATCCTTAGGGGTAGGGGATCCAAAGGTGCTAAAATGGTACATGTGGCCCCCAGGGGGCCCAGGGGGAGAGCCCCCAAGTGTAAAAGCTATGTAAATTTCAATCATCTTCTCCAGAACCAGGAATAGCTCAGACTTGGTATTGTGTATGGAGATTTTTTTCTGGGTGGCCCTATAGGTGGTCTGTGGGGGTAACATACTGGAGGGGGGGGGGGGGGGGTGGGGCAAGTTGTCCGCCATCCAGAAACTTTTTACATTTTCAGCTTCTTCTCCAAAACCCATGATTGGAATTTAACCGAACTTGGTAGGAAGCTCAGACTTGGTATTGTGTATAAAGATACCTCTATAGATGAAGAATGAAAGTTGTTCATGTGCTAGAGAGAACATGCACCAGATGTGAATTGATCCACCTCAGGTGAGCGTCGTGCCCCCTGGGGCTCTTGTTTAATACTGAGGAACAAGCCAGGGATTATTATAAAATGGGTTATTGAAATGAAACCGAGCTATGTAAACTGCTGCTGTTGATTGCTATCATTTATGGCATGAAAGGAAATGGACATTATAAATTGAGTTTGATTAAAAACTGAAAACTAATTATCGCCATGGCAGCCAAAGGACTCAAGTGTGACACTTTTACAGTGGTGGAGAGATATGTGAACTGCTAAAAACAACTGAAAGTCAGTGAATGCCAGCTCATAAACTTGCATGTGTCAAATTTGATTAAATTAGAATGACAAAGTTAGCATAACAAATTCAGAATCATTTTTAATGCTAGCAAATTTGTTGAAAATTGAATCGCCTGTTATTTTTTAACCTTGAATCGTCTGTTATTTTTTAACCTTGAATCGTATCTCACATTTTAAATTATATTTCTGGATGAGGGGTATAATATTGAGCAGGGAATACTAGACTCATTAAAAAAGAAAATTATCCAGCAAGGATAAAAATAACAGTGTGATTAATTTGTAGTTTTATCAGGATCTAATATTGCATTTTTATGAATATTTTTCCCCTATTCAATATACCATCTATATTTGATCCATGTGATGAATTATTTCCACTGTACATTTCATTACGGTATTTACTCTGTTGGTTTTCTGCTCTGCTTGATTGATGGATGTTAGACGAATAGAGCTTTTAATTTTAAAAGTGAATTGCACATTAAATATTGATGGAAATTACGTACTCATATGTTGCACTTATTGTCTGTGTTGCAATTACACTGATGAAACCCTTGATGGCACCTGTTAAGAGTTAGAAGGGAATTAACTCATGGCATTCGAGACAATGTTATTAATAACCTTCTGGCTCTCATACAGATGAAATGTTCATCTGATCAGTGTACATATAGAAAAGCTATTCTTTGAACCCATAGCAGTTCATAGTTTCCTGAAGGTCTGAATTAATCAGCTTTCCCTCCTCAAATTGGCAGCAGTTATTCTTTTTTTCCATCTCCTACCTCGTCTGAAAAAAATAAGATGTTTATTAAATGAACTAGTGTGAATGAAAATTGCAAAATTTAACAGAAAAATTGCCAGTTTGTACATGAAAATAGTGATTATGTATTTTACACTGCATTGCCAATTTAGAGAATTTGATGATTTCTCTTTAATTCAGTTGCTCTTATTCATAATGGCATAACGTACTGCATTGGAAATGGACTCAAAATTTTCCATGATTTTAGCTCTTCCTGTTCATGTATTATGTGTAATTTGTAGCATTCTGGATCAAAAGATAAAGCCAAAATGTCATTAAAAGGAGACACTCTACTGCTTTGGGTTTATGGAATCACCTGTTCTTTGTGATAGAGAGAGAGAGTACAATATCTCTGTGTTAAAGTATGTAAAGTTAACACCCTTCTGGCTGTCAAAATATGATCTGTAGATATATTTTTCTTTTGAAATCAGATCATGGGTATTTGCTATCATTGAGCTAAATTCAGTGAGATGTATGGAAGTAACAACTGAGTGATTAATATTTGTTTATGTCTGAAAATGTGTTACTTTTGAAAAGTTTAATAACCTTGATTAGAAAAATAGGATTGGACTCACAAGGCTTCAAGTAATTTAATTATTAAACCATGCGCAAGTAAGTTTATATGGTATCCCCAGGGTTAAGGTTGATCATGTGAGAAGGATTGTTTGTTGGATGTAAGATATCGTTTGTTGCCATGGGATTGTCTTCCAAAGCGGCATGAGGATCTGCAGGGCTCCACTGATCACCATCGATGCCAGCCGAGAGACACTCTCATAAATTATGCAGGGTTGATGGTCGGCAGATAGATAGGATGAAATGGCATCCAGCGTGGGCCAGATCTCCTTGACTCGACAACCGTCCGACGACGGGGATGATGCGACGAAGCCATGCTCCAGTGATCTACCAAAGAAAGCTCTCTAGAGCTTGTGTAGTTAAACACACTGGATACACTCGCATATTCTCTTGATTACACGCTGATGCAAATTGCAGAATTGCACCCTGGGAATGGTGGGCAGGTTACTGTCGTTGGAAGAGAGAGAATGTTTTGCTTGCCTACTACTACCTCCTTGCTCTCCTCCCTCTCTCTCTCTCTCTCTCTCTCTCTCTCTCTCTTCACTTTCACAGTTCTAGCCAAGGGCAATTGTGTGCATTAGTGAGTAATTTGGAGTGGCCATTTTGGCTCGTTTATTGGACGTTTTGCAATGCATGAACATGCATTCGCTTGAGCGCCTACATCGCTCCATCTGAGGCAGGTAGGGCAATCAACACTCTTGTGGAGCGTATACTGAGTATAGTGGGTGTACTTCTAGTTACGGCCTACGCACGTATAGTTGCTTGGCAGTGTCATTAGGTCAAGCGGAATCTGTGTTTACATTCTGGGTAGGAAGCATGGCCCTCGACTCATTTCCTGCAAGATATCATGGATCTTCTCTTGAGTGCCTGGTGATGCCGCAAGAAAGAGCGGAGCGCCTTGGAATCTGAAAGGGCATGATTTTTTTTTTTACAACCAGGGAGATTGATTCTATTTCTCATAAAACCTGCCATCCAGCTCATGTCATGAATTTATGTATCTGGAGCAAGCCTGGGGTAACATACTGCTTTTAACCCTCCATCTTGATTTACTTCTGCTCCTGTTATGGCTGCTGACCTGATTGTTAATATCCAGCATCCATGACGAGAGGTGTCATTTCATGCAGTTGCCAGCAAATACATACAACTTCTCTCCCATCATCACCTAGATGTGTATATCAATGGTGATAGGAAGAATCTGTGATATTTTATTATTGGGGTCACTGTATTCTCACCAAGGCCATCACCATCATCATCATCGTCATTGTCATTGTCCGTTATTGCACAGTGATTGGGAAGACGACGACGGTGCCTGCCAAAATGTCTGCAAGCCAATTGATTTGAGCTCATCTCCTAACTCACAGCTGATTGATTGGCAGTCGATCAATTCCCGGGATACTGGCTGGGGTCCATCCCACTCACGCCAGCCAGCGGTAATTTCATTCCAGTCTATTTTTGATATACTGCCACTCTAATACCTCGGCTCATCAGCTATAAAGTGGGATGAATAAAGGGGAGTAGCTTTACTGTGCATGTAGTTGGAGAGATGAAAGGTTTACCCAGCTTATCTCGTGTGTAAGAACTGCATGGATTGGTGAGATGCTACATACTGCACAATGCCAAATGCCTTCATGGTATTGCACTTACTTTGCAAGTGGAATGGTCGTTTATTCTCCAGCAAGGCAGAATACCAAATCATTCATGTAATCCGTGGCTACATTGTGTTATTGTAGCATCCATTTTGTAAGGCTTTGAGTGGATTCATAGATTAAGTATGTAAGAAGGGAGCTTATCGGCTGAAGCTATTAAATATGTATCCACTTAATGCCTGAGTATTATACATTTGATCCAAGGACAAAATACTACACCATTTGGATTTTTTTCACTATCTGAATATCAATGCAGTCTTCAGTGGAATTCTACAGAAAGGGCAATAGCGTCAACAACTGAAGAAGCGTGGTCAGGACTGTGGTTGGACTTGTGAAAATTGTGATGTTTGACTTTAATAGGAAATATGTACCTACTGAAAGTGTTTTTGAATGCCTGAAGTGAAAAGAAAATGTCACTGTTAGAGATATGCTGAGCTAATGTGGAACTTTTATAATTAGTCTTACACGCTCATCACTTGTTAGGAGAAGAGATTGTTGTGTGGAATTGAGCCAATAATCTCCTGTTTCCTGTCTAGTCTTGCTATGTTCCATGGTGAAAGCGAAATTCATGTCATGTGATCTTGAATGTAGAGTTCTCTAATCTTCAGGATATAACAGCGTCTTCACTTGATCTGCAGGACTAGGAAAAAGACACAGGCTATATCCCCTTTTACATGATTCTAGCATTGTCAGAGTCTTATGATAACTTTGACGCTTTCATCACACCCTCCAGTGTTTTGGGAATGCCATTGCAATAAAAGTCCAATACGGTAGGTTTTAGAGACACAACACTGCTTTTGTCTTAGCTGATCTCAGCCAGACATTGAAATTCAGAATTTGTCATAAATAGAACATTAAGAGCACCAGGGTAAAGGTTAGGCCTCTAAAATGCCAGAAGTATTGCTGTGATATCCGCCTGTGATGCACCGTGATAAATAATGATAAGACAATAGCAGCCCTAAGTAATTCATGAGCTGCATCACACGACATCCTGAGGACACATTATCACATTCTAAAACCCCTAGCTGGCAGTTATCCATCAAATCGCTGTGTACTTCATGTAAGAGCTGCATGGAAAACAATCACTCCATAACTCATCGTGTAATTGCACGAAGCCGGCTTTAACAGCAGTATGCCTGCCGCTGCTGACTGAAATTCACTCTCATTTGGCTGAGTAATAATATCTCAGGGGAGAGAGGGTAATGAAAACAAGAGTTGGGGTCTCAGTATGCTGCTGTGAACCGCCATGTACACCAGGAAAGTGGGAAGTCTTGCATTAGGAAGTTTAGGGATTGTCTGCGTGACAGTGGTCAGTTGTAACTGGCAGATTTGAGGTTAGACGATTACCTCTTTATGTATAAACCATGCAGTGTTCTTTTCAGCAATACAATGTGTGACTGATCATATTTCCTGGAAATATTATAAGCTATTCAGATTCACCAGGTTATTACAAGATTCATGCTGAACTTCAATCTACAAAACGACTGTTTCACTGTATGCCTGTAACTTGCTATTGGACGAATCACGTCATGCCAAATGTTGTAGTGTGCTAACGATCCACTTCCAGCACTAAATTGGCAACGTAGCATTGGCAGCAGCATTCGACCCGAGTTCAAGCGGATCTGTGAGTCGATCAGGCCATATTCTAAACTTGTACATGTAGCGTTGATTTGGTCACGTAAAGACAAGTTGTTCAAGACCAGAGTTGTAATGCTGCTGTTATCACAAGTCTAGAGCATATTGGGAAAGTTGTGTTTGACACAGATATCATGTCTTGGATTAAACTGTGGATCTATGACACATTTCTTTAACCACTTGAATGAAAATCAAGTTGAGTGTGCCTCAGACAAGACGGGGACACATCAGTGAGAGACACAGTATAGCATTGAGTCATCGTGTACAAACATTGTTGTCTCTATATTTGCCTTTTCATCCGAGTTGCTGGAGTTGACTAAGTTGTATGAATCGCCAATATTCAAAATAACAGTAAACTACAGAAGGGAGAGTTCAGGAGGAAGAAAGTGAGTACTCCTGAATGGTTCTGTTTGATTATACGGCTCGGTCGGCATTGGATCGTCAAGATGTAAGCGGACAAAGAGTCATGATCGATCAAGCAAACATACCCGAATCCGTCGTCTCCTCACCCCGATCCCTGCCTCGGCTGTCAAGCTCTTTTTTCGATGACGCTCTCTCGCGGCCCGACGAGTCAAGAAACGGGGAAGAGCACGACGAGAAAGAACAAGAAGTTCTTCTTAGCGACTACCATGATGTTCTCTTGGAGTTGGACTTCGCAGCATCGTCCCCTGATGATATGGCTTGCTTCACCATCACGTCTGCAGTCGGAGGTTCCGGCCTGCCAACAGCGTTCAGTCTCGAGGAACTCTCACCAGAAGAATGCAGAGATTTATCAGCTGCTTGCTTTCCAGTTAACGGAAGGTTTGTTCCCTTAAGTTTCTTTTATCATATGCAGAGATTTATCAGCTGCTTGCTTTCCAGTTAACGGAAGGTTTGTTCCCTTAAGTTACTTTTATCATATGCAGAGATTTATCAGCTGCTTGCTTTCCAGTTAACGGAAGGTTTGTTCCCTTAAGTTTCTTTTATCATATTCAAAAATTATTCATAATAGATGTGCCTGGAAAAGTATTAAATCCCAATTTGCTCAGATCCAACTTTGCTCAGATCAAATATTTAGAGTATATGGCCTGCTTCAAGAGCCATTTCTTGCAGCTAAAAAAATGTGATACATTAATGTACATGGTTCAAATAAGATATCCATACGTACTCTCCGATTGCCAAACAGAGTTGGTAGGTGACAATTGTTACTTTCATACACTCGGTCATGAAAATAACTGGCATATTTTCTTTTAGTTATTTGCAGAGGGTAGCATTCAATGGTAGCACCAATCTTGAAGACTGCATACAACACTTTTTAGCTTTAATTAAACATGTGACCTTTGCAGGGTGCTGTCATCAAATGTAGGGTGAAGCAAGAGAAAATGGAAATCACCCAGAGCGTACCCATCACTCAAAGAATTAGGCCAGATGCAAGGCAAAGCTTCAAAAACCATAGGCATATCTTTTATAACTGTTCATGATTAGGCATTGCTACATGTGTATACATTGTTCACAATCCCTTCATGTCTGCTTGCTGTCAAGTTCACATTCCTAACACATGTCCATGTTTGTGTAAAATGACCTATTGAACTTATAATGAACATGTTTTGTTGACTGACATATCCTACAAAACTTTATTATGACTTCCTCCTGGAATAAGCAGTTGAAACTTCCTTTGTGCATGTTTGTACATGTTGTTCATTAAAACAATCTGCACAATGACATTCTCAAGTTCATATACTTGCCAGTGGAATGGAGTGGGTTGAGTCAATTGCGAGGGAGGTGGGGGGGGGGGGGGGGAGGTTGGGGTGGGAGGGGTACTGGTCTCATTTGGTGAACATCTACAATAAAAGTGAAGTGGCACAGAGGAGTAGGACCTGGGAGAAAAAATTCTCCTCAGAACTTCAGAAGAGATGCATTTTTTATTTTGCGTTTTTGTATTGGTTTAAAAGATAAACTCTCTTTTTATGTTTCTTCACTTTTTTCCATTCAATGGAGGAGGGAGGGGGCATATTTGCCCTTAACCCTCATCCCATGATACTGTACCAAATCACTGGTCAATACATGTATTGAATAATTCAGTGTGAATCTCATTGTTAGGCTTCTTACGGAAAGTTTTTACATCGGCGGGCCCTCGGCGGCGCCGATTGATTCGGCGCGCCTGCGGCCCGGCTTTGTTCTCAACCCGCCGACTGAGCGATGCGGCGGAAGTTCTATTTATCTCGTTTAGCAGGTGGATCGCCGTAAATAGCCCGCACTGACATTGTTGGATAGTTTTTGAGATCGCGGTTGTTGAATACCCCCCTCTAGTGTTTGGTTTATGCATATGCTAGAAGCCAAATTAATACATGAAAAATCCGGCGAACAGCGACGACTTTATTGGATACATGTCAACTGGTATATTTATTATTTTACTTCTGTTAAATATCTAGTACTAGTGTTTATGGTTATAGTTATGCTATTAAAAGATGCCGACATCTTAATTGTTCAAAAGGAGGCAGTGCAACACTCATGAATAGAAAATAATATAATTATATAGTATGTCGAGTAATTCCCTGCTTTAAAAGAGTTATTTCAAATTAAATGAAATCACTAATACAACAGCCATGAGTTCTTTCTTCTTCTTAACTCTTTTATGTTTCTTCTTTCTTTTTACCATAAAATATTACGAACAAAAAGAGGGTGAATGTATTTTTCGTTTGGTGGTATTCCCTCGGATTACACAAAACTAAATAAATTATGAAGAAATAGGTACTAGAAAATCTAATTTGATTTATTACTTATCTAAATTTATGACCAAATATTTACTATTCTGCCTTGATGCTGATATATTTTTGTAAAATATTAATGTAATCGTTGGCCATGTACAGCGCGTTCGTTTCATTGTGTATTAAAGTTTTATACTGCTCATGACGCTTTCGCATTATGGCGGAGATATTATTGTTATTGACGGCTTAATCTATGCCTGGGGTGTTTCATAATAAAAGCTGTTCGTAAAGTTACGAATGACTTTACGAACAACTGGAACATGTTCTTGGGTGCTATACTAATCAGATTCTCAATCATTTAGTACAAAAACTGACCACCAATCGTGCGTAAAGTCGTGCGTAACTTACGAACTGCTTTATGAAATACCCCCAGATGAAGTTGAATTTTACTATTTAGATATTTATCTATTCTAATTATGAAAAATTTGATCTAATCCAATCAAGTTTAACGTTTACAGTAGCTTATAAGAACATTTGTTTGTGTTTGATAACAAATGTTATTCGTTTCAGTGGCATATCTACGGGAGGAGGGGGGGGGGGGGGGGAGGTGGCACGTGCCCCAGCCGCGCCTTTTTTTTTGTACACAACTGTTTAGCCATATCGCGGAAAAATTTGTTCCATTGCCCATGCTGAAATATTGAAGACAGAAATACATAAAGAGAGAGAAGAGGATAGATTAAGGGGAAACAAAAGAACTATACAATGTTTTAGGAAAGAGAAGAGTACAGAAAACAGGGAAACAAAGAAATGTACGAAAAGGGAGAAGAGGAAGCTTAAAAAAGTTCCTTTCCCAGTATTAAAAGCGCGAAAGCTACGACGTTTTAGCAAGTTTGAGATATGCGGCCTGAGAAAATCGAAGAGACCAGCCCACTTTTACACCATTTATTTTACTCATTACTACATGAATAAACATAAATCCTTACTGATTCGAATGATTGTACATTTGACATAGTGGTTTGCTTTGTTTTACTTTGAAATGATAACGATTTGGGGTAGAAAAACAGTTTCAAAACCTCTTGAACTCGAATCGAAAAGCGCACATAGCAACGCTCAGGCTCACTGCCGAGAACCGCCCAATCAAAATAGGCTAGTTGTGCACGCACGCTCTATCATTTCCATATGAATTACGTGTACCCTCGATCTCTGCCTTATTTGCATAGTTTATGCAAATTAGATCGATCGACCACTTCGCCTCGCGGGCCGGGTTCTTTTTCTCCAGCTTTGCCACCGGATTGATTTTCATATAGAAACTTTTTTTCATTTTTTTAATATATTTTCCACGAAAGTTTATTTTATCATTGATCGGATTTTTTTTTTACGGGTTGGAGCTGACAGAGTAAAGTTTGAGCAAATGAAAGTAGTAGTAGGTCGAGGCCTACTGTATTCGTAATTACCCTTTCAACTTTGAACTCCTGAAGTGATCGCGCGTGCAATGGAATCATGCAGCTGTTTTTTATCGCGGGAAGGAGTCATGAGGCAAAAAAAAAAATCAAATGCATAATGAAGTATAGATGAAAATCTTTTGAGGGCATTTCCTCTCCTTTTTTTCTCTTACATTCATAGGTTTATTATGGAGTTCACAATTTCTCATCATCAGCATCACACAAACTTTCATTATTGCTTCGTCTGCTGAATTGTTTTTCTGTATAAAAAAACATTATTCATATTTTATTGAACTCAATATATTCAGTCAAGCGACATAAATTACGAACGATAAACTGAGCGCAGCTTAGGTTCTAACGGTTTCAAAAGCATGAATAGATTTCCTGTCTTTTCATTGCAGATGAGAACAAAGAAAATACGAACGAAGCAGTTCAGCTAATCCCCGCTTTTTGTCAATGGAGCTCCAATTCGGGCATTTTACACGTTGAATAGTGTTCTACAAATTGTCGCTACACATCCATGTCGGGGGGGGGGGGGGGGCAATGCCATGACAAGGTGCGCACCATGCCTGTACACAAAAACACATTAAAAGGGTTTTTTTTTTTCTTTTCAATACCCGGCGATGAACGTGCCCATCATGATGATATAATAATACAGTGAAATGGGTATAAAAAATGCTAAAATCAGGGGGGGGGGGTTATACTTTTCACAGCCTGACATTATCCCCTTCATGTTTAGGGTGGTGAACACATTACACAATACTTGTTTCGGGTATTCTGAGTTCGAAAGTTGATTACTTTTCAGGGCCCATTTTGTAAATTCCTGCATGGGCATGGGTGTCCATGTTGTAATAACATTGCCCCCCCACCCCCCCCACCCCCCCCCCCCCCCCCCCCCCCCCGTTTTGGGAAAGTCATATAACTCAGCAAAAGGCATCTAACAAAATATATCCATCTTCGATTACTTGCTTTTCCAAAGGCGGATCGGAGTTGGTGGTTATAAAAAAGAATAATCCCGAATATATAAATAAATTTATATATATAAATAAATATATATATATATATATATAAACGACTAATGGGTACATTAGGAGGACAGTTTTTGTTCTTTTTCTTTGTTCAACTGTCGACCTAATGTACCAACTGTCGACCTAATGTAGGGGTCGCTATTATGACGGCACCTATTATTGTTAGGTGTCGACTTAATGTACCCGTTAGTCAAATATCCATATATATATATATATATATATATGTTGTATATGTTATTTCCTTACAATTGTTAATAATTATTCTAATGTATACATGTATCTCATAGCATTCGCTTGGATCCAGCTGAGGCATGCGGCTTGTCATTGTTCAAAACTCACCTGCTCCTGACAAAGGAATTGATTAATAAGGTTGAAGATTTGTCAAATCTGTCGGTCAATTGAATCTGGTGTCGTCGAAACTACTAACCCGTCTCCGTGGTCTAGTGGTTAAGGCATTGGCGTTCTAAGCCAACGACCCTGGTTCGATTCCCGGCGGAGACATTTTTTCAGCCTTTGCAAAAATTTCAAAAAGGGAGGATAGCTCTGGGGAACTTTGATTTGAGCTACGCAATCATTATTCTCTCATTTCCTTTCGCATTGTATTTATTTCCATGAGAGTTGCCAAAGCTGTTGTATATGTTATTTCCTTACAATTGTTAATAATTATTCTAATGTATACATGTATCTCAAAGCATTCGCTTGGATCCAGCTGAGGCATGCCGCTTGTCATTGTTCAAAACTCACCTGCCCCGACAAAGGAATTAATTAATAAGGTTGAAGATTTGTCAAATCTGTCGGTCTACTGAATCTGGTGTCGCCGAAACTACTAACCCGTCTCCGTGGTCTAGTGGTTAAGGCATTGGCGTTCTAAGCCAACGACCCTGGTTCGATTCCCGACGGAGACATTTTTTCAGCCTTTGCAAAAAATTCAAAAAGGGAGGATAGCTCTGGGGAACTTTGATTTGAGCTACGCAATCATTATTCTCTCATTTCCTTTCGCATTGTATTTATTTCCATGAGAGTTGCCAAAGCTGTTGTATATGTTATTTCCTTACAATTGTTAATAATTATTCTAATGTATACATGCATCTCAAAGCATTCGCTTGGATCCAGCTGAGGCATGCCGCTTGTCATTGTTCAAAACTCACCTGCCCCGACAAAGGAATTAATTAATAAGGTTGAAGATTTGTCAAATCTGTCGGTCAATTGAATCTGGTGTCGCCGAAACTACTAACCCGTCTCCGTGGTCTAGTGGTTAAGGCATTGACGTTCTAAGCCAACGACCCGGGTTCGATTCTCGGCGGAGACGTTTTTTCAGCCTTTGCAAAAATTTCAAAAAGGGAGGACAGCTCTGGGGAACCTTGATTTAAGCTACGCAATCATTATTCTCTCATTTCCTTTCGCATTATATATATATATATATATATACTCTTGTACCAGCGTACCAATCATAACAGAGGAGTTATTATTGAACATTTTCCCCTATTTTATATTTTTTAGACGTTAGCGAAAATTGAACTGATTTAGTCCGTTTTGAACTCTCTGATTTCATAAGTATTCCGACCGCTGAGAGCTTATAATCTGTGGCAAAAATGAGAATAGATAACGACAGAATACCCACGAAACGATTCTGTAAAGATGATTATAATAAAGAAAAACAAACAAACACATGAATACTGTAAAAATGGTTACCGTAGTTCTTTTATTACGAGGCGGCTAAAGTTATAAATATTAATATCTTATAATATTTTATAAATACATCTACAAAGTTGAACAGCTTGAAAATCGAGAAAAAAAATGGAAAATACAGAAGGAATCAGAAAAGTGGAATTAGTCTCGCTAAGATAATAAAACACATTTCCCAAAATAAATGTGACCCGTCACGTCAAAATGAGACAGAAGTCGCATTTTTTGAAATTGCATTTTATTATTGATTATTATTCTCCGTTTCATAAGCTTTAATTTGGTATATAGTTCAACTCTAGAGAGTGAGTATTAGTGGAGATAATAGCTTTCGAATCTTGAGTAAAGTAGGGCTGTGGCAAAGTATTTCTTCGGGAAAAACGCTTCCAAAGTTTGACTTCCGTTTTGCAGTCATGCAGCATTTTCGTTTGTAATGTCAACTAGATTTTTATAAAGCCCTTAGCAACCGTTTATTAATTCTAATAAAAACAAGTCCTTATGTTTCTTTAGGATCTCTTTTCATGAAAACATGAATTTTAATTCATTTAAGCCATGAATTCTAACGCTTTAAAGGGTAACAAATCAAGTAGTTTCACGGCACTGAAAAAGCTTCCCGCATCAACTTCATGCTTTTTTCGTTGAGCCTTTCCTATGCCGGTATGATTTTCTTAAAGAGGTGATTAACCTAGCTATAGTCAAAAGGTTTATAATTCTGTCATTTTGTGCGGGGAAATTTATTAGATTATGGTTCAAACTTTCAGAGGTTATATATCATTATATCTTTTTCTAAATTAATCATGTAAACTTGATTTCTTTCAATGTTATTTGCTTTCTTTTTATAGCTTGGATTCGATTGTCGCAAAGTCATTCAATTTTGGCAAATTTACTGATTAGACTAGTCTTTACCAAGAATAATATTGACAGAGATCGTTGATGTCTGCGTATGAAGCTTACTTTTTTTACTTTTCGTCTTGTGAAAGAGCAATAGAAATCGCCGCTTTCATAAGCTGAAGAATTAACACACGATTTTCTCTCTCTCCTTATACATCACGCGCCTGTTTCATAATCTCCACAGTTTTATTTCTTTCTTTTGAATGGTAACTCTCTTTTCGGTTCGCTCTTTACTTATTACCAGATTAAACAACGATGGAATAAAACAGAATCATAATAAAGAAATTGTATCCTGCTCTAGTTAGTTCTACCTTTAAAAAATGTTTATAAAAGCGTCTTTCTTTTCTTTTCGCCATATCAAAGAGGTATAGAATTCGCCCCTTTCAAAGAACAAGGATTAAGTCACATCCTGCCTTCGCGAGACGATTGATTTTTCTTCTCTCCCATTGTCCTTCTCAGGGGCCGCGGAACGTCTTGGAAAGTGGAGGGGCTAAGGGGGGGGGGGGGCTGCGTGTATAACCACATTTTTGCACTGCCATACGTTTGCACGTGTTTACTGAAAAAAGTGAGGGGGGCTGCAGCCCCCAGCCCGGTTCCGCGGTCCCTGCTTCTCAATCACGAGCTTGTGTCATAATCTCCACACAGGTCCTTTTCTGTATGGTTAAAAAGCTTCATTTCTTTTATCATCAATTCCCCATGTTCAACAGCAGGATAAAGATAAACTGCTTCTTAGCGCCGCTCTATAGTTAATAGAGCTTTATTTTTTTTTTAAAATTAACGCCCGAACAATCTCTCTCCTTCTAAATCTTTCACCTGTATCATAATTTCGACTGTTCTTCTTAATTCTATTTTGAAAGCTAACTCTTTCTTGTCTGTTCGGCTTTTTTAACGAATAAGAGATTTGGCCGCTAATTATCATCATGTTGACTGGCGGTATGAACATGACGAAGACAAACTGCATCTTAGCTTGAAAGTTCGTTTCTCCCCGCTCTATATTTAACTCAAGCTTAAAAAAATCAGATACTTGTTTCACTATCGCAACCGAGGGCCTTTTCATTCTAGCTTTACAAAATAATTTTCTTTTATTTTCGTCTGTTAAAAAGAGTTATAGAATTGGCCGCTTTTTATCGTCATGTTCAAAAGCGGGATAGAGATAAACTGCTTCTTAGCGCCGCTCTAGTTAACTAGAGCTTTAAAAAAAAATAATAATGACAACTGCT
The DNA here is from genome assembly GCA_025617745.1 of Heliocidaris erythrogramma. Lineage (NCBI taxonomy): Eukaryota > Metazoa > Echinodermata > Echinoidea > Camarodonta > Echinometridae > Heliocidaris > Heliocidaris erythrogramma. The sequence continues at coordinate 12,079,099 of CM046860.1, read as the reverse complement.
TTTTGTAAAAATTGACACCCAGACAATTCTCTCTCTCCTTCTAAATCTTTCACCTGTATCATAATTTCGACTGTTCCTCTTAATTCTATTTTGAAAGCTAACTCTTTCGTGTCTGCATCTTAGCTTGAAAGTTCGTTTCTCCCCACTCTATAGTTAACTCAATCTTAAAACAAATCAGATACTTGATTCACTATCGCAACCGAGGGCCTTTTCATTCTAGTTTTACAAAATAATTTTCTTTCATTTTCGTCTGTCAAAAGAGTTATAGAATTGGCCGCTTTTTATCGTCATGTTCAAAAGCGGGATAGAGATAAACTGCTTCTAAGCGCCGCTCTAGTTAACTAGAGCTTAAAAAAATGAATAATAATGACAACTGCTTTTTGTAAAAATTGACACCAGACAATCTCTCTCCTTCTAAATCTTTCACCTGTATCATAATTTCGACTGTTCATCTTAATTCTATTTTGAAAGGTAACTCTTTCTTGTCTGTTCGGCTTTTTAAACGAATAAGAGATTTGGCCGCTAATTATCATCATGTTGACTGGCGGTATGAACATGACGAAGACAAACTGCATCTTAGCTTAAAAGTTATCGATTCTCCCCGCCCAATAGTTAACTCAATCTTAAAACAAATCAGATACTTGTTTCATTATCGCAGCCGAGGGCATTTTCATTCTAGTTTTAAAAAATAATTTTCTTTTATTTTCGACTGTTAAAAAGAGTTATAGAATTGGCCGCTTTTTATCGTCATGTTTAAAAGCGGGATAGAGATAAACTGCTTCTAAGCGCCGCTCTAGTTAACTAGAGCTTAAAAAAAATGAATAATAATGACAACTGCTTTTTGTAAAAAATGACACCCAGACAATTCTCTCTCTCCTTCTGAATCTTTCACCTGTTAATTTTTAAATTAACGCCCGAACAATCTATCTCCTTCTAAATCTTCACCTGTATCATAATTTCGACTGTTCATCTTAATTCTATTTTGAAAGGTAACTCTGTCTTGTGTGTTCGGCTTTTTTAACGAATAAGAGATTTGGCTGCTAATTATCATCATGTTGACTGGCGGTATGAACATGACGAAGACAAACTGCATCTTAGCTAAAACTCATCGTTTCTCCCCGCCCAATAGTTAACTCAAGCTTAAAACAACTCAGATACTTGTTTCATTATCGCAACCGAGGGCCTATTCATTCTAGTTTTAAAAAATAATTTTCTTTAATTTCGGCTGTTAAAAAGAGTTATAGAATTGGCCGCTTTTTATCGTCATGTTCAAAAGCGGGATAGAGATAAACTGCTTCTTAGCGCCGCTCTAGTTAACTAGAGCTTAAAATATAAATAATAATGACAACTGCTTTTCGTAAAAATTGACACCCAGACAATTCTCTCTCTCCTTCTAAATCTTTCACCTGTATCCAAATTTCGACTGTTCTTCTTAATTCTATTTTGAAAGCTAACTATTTGTCTGTTCGGCTTTAACGAATAAGAGAATAAGCAGAGGGGGGGGGGGGCGCAAGGGGCGTATTGTGTTGACAAAGTATGCCCCAGACCCCCCAGATGGCCGTTTGGCTTCGTCAAACGGAGGGTTCCTCAGTGTGTGCCCCCCTTTCTGGAAATCCTGTATCCGCCCCTGGCTAACAGGTAGTATGAACATGATGAAGATAACGCGCGTCTTAGCTTGAAAGTCATCGAGTCTCTCCGCTTTATAGTTTACTCCAAAAAAAATGTGTACAATCTACTGGTGTCTAATAGCTAATTTCTTTTCTTCTTCGCCATATTTTAAAGAGGTAGAGAATTCGCCCCTTTCAAAGAACAAGGATTAAGTCACCTCCAGCAAGAGACGATTATTGATTTTCTTTCTCTCTCTTTGTCCTTGTTTCATATCTCTACACAGATACATGTACTGTTCTTTCTGGTTAAAAGGCTTATTTTCTTTTCGGCTTTTCAAAGGATTACAGAATTTACCCCTTATTATTATCGTGTATCAATAGTTTCGTTGTTCGTAAGTCATCTTCCCAGTTCTTCTTACTTCTGTTTTGAAAGCCAACTCTTTTGTATTTCCTCTCTACTTTCAATAGATTAAACAGCGATGGCTTAAACCAGCTTCGCACGTAAACTATGTGATTCAGATCTAGTTTCCCTCTGGGAAATGTTTATGTGGAATGATATTGATGTCAAACTATACCTTATTTTTGCACTCAAGTTATGCCTATGATTTCCAGTAACTTAGCAGTTGTTGCTCAAATAACTTTTGATGAGTTTTGTAAAGCGTACCTTAAAAGAGCATGGAAACTAAGATCATCAATCAAGTCGAGTCCACTTACTTAGCATGTGTATAGATCTATATGTGTGTATATATATATATACATTTTTTTTTTTTTGGGGGGGGGTTATGTTCATTTTTATGTTCATTATGTTACAATATCTTTTTGTGTTATTATATAATTATGTGTTCTATTGTATACGGATGCACCATCGGTGAGATGGGTGCGGCTGTTTCAAAAGCGATTTCCAAATAAATAAATAAATAAATAAATAAATGAAGAGATCTTGACGATGAATCGTGTGAATAAGTGAGATATAGAAAGTTACAATTCAGAATTCAAAGCGAGATCCATATAATCCGATTTTGCTACATCAACCTTTCTTCTGTCTCGCACGGTCCAGTGGTGTATTAAACGAAGCGGATAGAGGGGGCACATGCCAAGGGCAGCACTTTCAGGGGGGGGGGGGGAATGGAAATGAAAGACAATGACGAAAATGTGTGGTCCTGGATTACTACGCACCCAAATCATTAATAAAATGCATATTTTATAGAAACAGTGTTTTTAAGGCCTCGGATGAAAAAATAAATGAAGCTTGGCAGCTCTCTCGGATTTGTTTTCTCAAAGAATCTCGTAATATCTCCTCAATGTACGTAGAATATACATCTAGTTTATAGAAAGCAGTGTAAAGGGTTCATATTTACATTTTCTCTTTTACTTTATTTTTCAATCAATAGGCCTTTATAAAGAACACATAACGATGGACTGTCGAACTAGCCAAAATACGGTCCGGTCAAGGGGGGATACTCAACACACAAAATCGCCCCATGGCTGGAGCTCGCTACAAATGGGCACCAGCAATTTCTTTCTTTCTTTCTTTCTTTTTGCTGTTGCTTGTCGAAGACTTTTCGGACATGTGACAAAACCACCCCCCCCCCCCCGCCCCCCTCATGTTACTTTCTTTGTATAGACTTGAATTAAGATTTGAATAAATGTACCGACACTCTTTATCATAAATAATTAATAATTCAGTTCATATTATAATTCTTTTCATGTTATAATTTTGGATTGGTATAGACTTGTGCATGTACTACAATGAGAACGAATGACATGACGTCATCCCATCAGTCGTCGCTGCAGCTTGACTCCATGTTGAAATCCTCGTTCTCGCTTGATTGTTGATTTGAAGAAACGATGCTATCCATGGTGAAAAGCTACTTGTCAAAAGATATCCTGCTTTATATAAACCACGGAAGGATCCAAAAGCCAGGTCAAATTTGCATATGCCGCATTGTTTGTGACGAAGAGTCAAATCACGGACGCGTGTCCGGCTCTATTGAAACAATAATATAACACACGAATGCTCGCTTCCCTTGATCTTCTTATACAATAGAGATTTACAAGTCAAAGGTGAAATAAGGCATTCACATTTTCTATAGATGTAACTGCGGCGTTCAATTTCAGGGGAAGAAAATCCTCTGTCCAACAACAATTTTCTTATTCCACTCCACATTCAATGAATAAAAACAGAAAATGAGGGGGCTGAGTCAGTGAGAATTTGAATTATCCCTTTAAGTACCAGAAACTAAAATAACACTTTTCAGATATCAATACCCCATATACCCCGAAAAATAGACTTTTCATTTATATCATATAACAAATTTTCAACATAGTGAATGCCTTTGATAAAAATAAATCTGAATGTTATTTTGCAACAAATTGATACAATTTTATGTTCTGCAATTTGAAACTTTGCAAACAAACATTCAGTTAGTATATTGTGTAAATAAGATAGGGGATTTCACTGGGGTATAAAGAGAGGGAAGTTCCCCAGTTTCTGCTGTAAAAAGATAAAGGTTTATCTCCTTGTCTGGATTCAAAAGATGCATATCGGTATAGGGATCGAGGTCGTCTGCATGTGCATATGGAGTTTCTTTACAACAGCGCATGTGAATGGAAATGACCATCTTTTATTAGTGATTACCCACGCCGATGAAATCGGCAGGGTTATGTAAAGGGCTCCGTATGTTTGTTTGTTTGTTTGTGTACAACAGAACGGGTGAACGGATTCGCACCAAATTTTCATGGAATGTTCGGATAGTGACAGGAAAGAATCGATTAGATTTTGGTGATGATTGGTTGACCCCTGCAAATTCTGTGTGACCTTGAAGTTTTGACCCCAACTTCATTTCGGATAGTGACAGGAAAGAACGATTAAGAAAAGAATGGATTAGATTTTTTTTGTGATGATCGGTTATAGAAACTTCAGTTCGGAGAGTTCTTTTTTTGTTTTTAAGAATATTTTATTACTTCCTTTTTCAAAATAACATTTTTCACAATAATCAAGGTAAAATACACAAACAAATATATTCACACCCAGTATCGTGCCAAATTACATAATAATAACAATAAGTAACCATAATATTTTACATGCATGTATTAAATACTAGATTATGCCAAATCTAGAAGTCTTTATTGCGATAAAAAAGGAGCAAAATATAAAATATAAAATATAGTGACAGGAAAGAATCGTTTAGGGAAAGAATGCAACTACTCTGTAGCGCCGCCTTTGACGGCCTTTCTAGTTCTCCAATGTCTTGCAGATACAAATGGTTCGCATGGGCCACAGAACAGGAACTGGGGTGGATGCAGTCCCCACCACCACAACCACACACAATTATTGTACACACTTTATATAAAAACACTACCCTCTGATACCTTCGGGGAAACCCTATCATCACTGGTGTAGACAGGGGGAACCGGGGGCCATGCCCCCTCCCTATTCAGCCACTACAACAACAAAAAAAGCGAGAGCGAAAAAGCGGGGGAAGTGAGAGAAAAAATGCCTAAAAAGGCACTACAAGCCATTATCCTGGCTCTCAAAATTTGCTAAAAAAGTCAAAGTTTTCGCGCCCACCCTTGTACCATGGGTGTCGATCCCGGGGATGGACGTATATATCCCCCAAAATATTTGAGGTGGGAGGATGGCCTGTATTATCACTCCCAAAATGTAAACATAACTTACTTCCTCTTTACATTACTGCCATGTTTCCTATAAATGCTACCATTCATTCTTATCAAACTCGGTCTGCTAATGATTTTCACTTCCCCAAAATACGAACATCATATGCAAAATCTACTTTATGTTTTACCGGACCAAAATTGTGGAGTTCCTTTACCCAACGATATAAAAAACTCAGTGTCGCTCCAATGCTTTAAACGCAATCTTAAAAATTACATGATAAATAAATATCAGGATCAGCAAAATTATTAGTAGAGATCTTAACATGTTTTGTCCCTTTCATTTCTTAATTAATCATCTTTTACTGATGGAAATGACTAGATTTGTTTTATAATCGTTATATTTACATAAACATTGTATTTAATTTAATACTATATACTGGGTGCTGATGTACTTAAGACTCTTTTCGGTCTTCCTGTTGGCTCCCTCCACAATAATAAGGTGTATCATTACATTTGATTCATTTCTGTTTCATGCTACAGATCAATGTCATCGCAATTGTATTTTGTTCGTTTGAAAGTAGTACTGTTACCTTGTTTTATACATTTGTTTATTTGATATGTACTTTTATGTACTCTATGATGTATTTTATTGTTGTGGAAAATAAATGAATTGAATTGAATTGAATTGATAACATAAATAAGAATTATGATGCATTAACTTGAAACTAATAATTATTTAAACTCATGATGTTTAATCTTGAAAAAACACATTCTTTAATGATTAGAAGAAAGGAAATAAAAAAATGCCATAAGTTCAATACGAAAATATTGAAGAAAATTAGTTCACTCGCATTGTTTTCATTAAAAACATTTTGGTATGCTTTAAAATGCAAGTTTTATAGACAGATTCCCTGATGTAGGAGAGGGATACTCCCTCCCACCCCTGCTCGGTCTCTTCGCTCAGTGGTGTGTCGGGGGGGGGGGGGGGGGAGCACGTGCACTAGGAAACACTTGAAGGGGGCGCAAACGCAAAGGAGAGAAAGAAAAATAGGGGAGTGAAGAAACATTATAATCGTTACGGCTTTACGACCCGTACCCAGCCCTGTTACCTACAATGCAGTATTGCGCCCCAAATAACTGAAAAGCAGCCACGGCGGTGAACTAATATTCCGCCAAAAAAAAAGATGCTAAAACTTCGGAGCTTTCGCGCTTCGCGCGGGAAGGGGGGGGGACTCCCCTTCCTGTACCCACCCCTGTTACATACAGTGCAGTATTACGTCCAAATAACTATAACTTTCCGCCTAAAAAAATTGTTTTCTACGAGCCGTTATCTTTATCTCAAAATTGCGGGGGACAAGGGGGGGGGGGGGGTGAAATGTGAATCGACCTATAAAGCATTCACGAATTCACGACTTCCACTTCTCCGAGACAGGGTCAATTTCTCCTTCATCCTGACAGTCTCTATCTTTCTTTCCCTGCCACCCAGTCCCCCTTGTCTCTCTGCCACCTCACTCAACCCTCTCCCTCTCTTTATGCCATCCATCTTCTACATCAATCTACATGTATTTTTAATGTTACTTACAGTTTCCTATGGGACAGGGCATCTCACCAAACATGGTGATGAAAAAGATCCTTATGAAGGTTAACGACGTACATATCAAAGTCAACAACCTTATCCGGGGACAGGCGCAATCACGAAAGTTTGTAATCGTTCCGGAATTCTTAATAACTTTAATAAATTACCTCGCTCTCTCGCTCTTTTACTCGATCCCTCTTAATACAACAAACGGACTTATCGAATCACTTTTCTCCCCATTTTCCCCATATTTTGGAGTTCATTTTTAAGACCAGACGGCTGATCGAGATCGATATTTCAAAAATTAAAACACATCGATAATGTTTTAATTTCAATAAGGCGCTCATTATATAACTGCCCAATCCTGTAACAACATTACCCAAAGCACTAAGTAATATTTTTTTAATTCATGCACTCGAATAAAGTGTGCTTAATATTATTCCGAATTACCCAATAGATGTTGTTGACATATATAACGAAAACGTTAAAAATATAGGGCAAAGACAAGAAAGAAAGAAAGGCTACTCTTTCAACACAGGGGCGTTTTTGAAAGTGTGTGTGTGTGTGGGGCTGATTTGATTTCACTCATTAATGATAATATATTAAGCTAATTCATACATTTTATGAAATGTGTTTACTCAAAAAAGGGTGGAGGGGGGAGGGGGTGGGCTCCAGCCCCCAGGCCCCGTCCCCAGTTCTAGTTCCGCGACCCATGCAAAAGTAAAGTTGTACATGTATTTATATTCAGAAATCCGGTCTTAACTCGAGAACATTAAGTTTTTCGTTGTGATATTTCAATTTCATTTTTTTTTATTCGCAGCCATGACGGCTACATACAACAGCTATTAACATGTGAAAGTGAATTTATAATTGCATTGCTTGGAAACTACACAATGTATTTTTGGGATTGGATTTTTATTGTTGAGGTTTTTTTTTTGGTTTGGAACATAAAGCAATATTTTGAATAGTTGTCCGTCCTTTATTTATTCGTGTATTAATTTTTATGTCGTTTATCATTACTATATATTTTTGTGGTGGGCTCGATGTGGGAATATTAAATGTTAGGGGCCGACTATGTCCTGGCACAAACCTAGGTATTTTTTTTCTCAGAAAACTATGACAAATGATACGTACGGTACTTTGACGGAGACTTCAATACATTCGTACTTTTTCCAAAGAAAATAAGAAGCAAAATGAAGCAGAATGAGTCACCATTTAAACCGTAAGTGGCGCTCTTTCAAAACACTAAATATACAACTTCCTTCAAGGCAGAACAAAAATAAAGAACAGGAAGTCGGCGAAATCGAAGGAATCGCAGGGTGGGTCTCTAAACAAAAGCTCGCGCTAATCCCGCTGAACGGCGACTTCTTAGAGTCGCCGATGGATATGACAAGATCCGGGAGATAATCCCGCTAATCGGCCTTTTTAACTTTGGCCGCGGTGAAAACGGTGACAAAACTTTCCGTAAGAAGCCCATTGTTAAGCTCTGTATCAATTTATGTTTCCTCCCATCTCAGTAAGAAACTTCTTATACCCCAAATAGTTCTTGACCATGACTATGATCAATTGATTTCCATCAGCAATTTTACATTTTAGTCCACAAGAATGCCTGTGGAATATAGGGTGATAAATCATAGCTGTTCAATTCTTTGTCAGGCATGATAAATTGAACAGCTTAATGTCACTTTTGAGGAATAGGGATATTTATATTCAACTCTCGATCATATTACAGGTGTAAGGATGAATCATGCCTCAAGGGATGATCATTCTGAATATAAAAATAGGAATGTGTAATTTTGCTCTAGTTTTTTTTTATAATGATACATATATATATATATATATATATGTCAGTTTGTTGCTGAGATAGATAACTTTATTCCTTGGAGACATTTGCTCATCAAAAGAGAGGGACAGAGAGGTGTATACATGCGGGAACAATTGTTCCTGATGTATGGTAGGATTAGACTGAAGAGCAGTTTGCTATTTGAAGAGGTATTAAATAAAAATGAAAGATAGAGAGAGAGAGAGAGATAGAGAGAGTGGGGGAGATGGAGGGAGAGAGAGAGGAGAGATGGCGAGAGGGGAGACAAGGGAAGAGAGAGAGAGAATTATAAGTAGAAAAGAATGGAAGTAATACCTGTCAAATTAGAGAGAAATGAGGATTATGAGATTTATTTGTGGCAGGGAAAGATATACACAAGAGTGGTGAGCTCTGGAATGTTTCAAATGAGCTCTGGAAAACTGACAAAGAGCCAGTAAAAAACAACAAAATACTTATAAATCCATGCGATGAAATCTTGCTTGCTTGTACCGTAGAAATTAAAATCCAAACAGCTCCTGTAAATAACAAAAAGTTTTACATTGCGTATTAGCAATTACTTTGGTTTTACAATGAACAGTAAAATTACTACAGCTATAATCCTTATGTGATTTAAGAATTAGCTGAATTAATTAAAAATATAATTTAGAAAGATTGTAATATGATCTTAACTAGGTCAGAAAATGTATCAAATCACTGATGATGGTAATCTATCCATTATGATTTGTTCTGAAAGTGCACATGCACTTTTTGTGGCTTACATATTTGTAGGCTTACATATCACAACATGAGGTCACTGTGATGAACTTACTAAATATAGCTTCAACAGCATGAGAGTACAATTTACTTTTTACAGCTTAAAAGATATTGAAAGGAAAATGAAAACAGAACTATTTTTATGAATAATTTTGCTTTGCTACTGTCAGTTCATAATAGTTCAGATTTCAAATACAAAGCTTTTTTTTTAAAGCATTGATATCCACTTGTACATAATCACACTGGTAAGGCCAAGTAAAAAAATATATATGTTTAGCATCCCCGCCCGCTTCCTTTTTGGAGGCCGCCTGTTTTTTTTTTGTGTAAAACCCCACAGAATTAAGTGTAAATTTCATGATTTTTTTTTTTTCTTTTTTTTTTTTTTGGGGGGGGGGAGTTCGTCTCTATCCATTGCATCTAGCCTATGTAATAGCTGGCATCATTTTCCTAAGTCCAAGTGTTGATTTAAAAAAAAAAATGGCGGCCATTTTGGAAAAATAGCCCGGCTGGTTGTTAAATGGGTCGGTCGGCCATTTAAAAAAAAAAAAAAAAAATGGGGCTCCTCCTTCCTTTTTTCCAAAAAGGCATGACGCTAAACATGCATATTTTTTTACTTGGCCGAATATGATCTGCTTAAAAACTACATAAATGTGGCTTAAGTTAGCATCCCTTTATAGAAGAATTACAACAACCCATGGTTTGAAAGCCATTTTGTTTCCACTATTACGCAACATTTCTATTATTTTCCAATCAGCATCTGAGTGTTCTATAAAATAGAAAGGATTAAAACGCCATTTTGTTCAAAAAAAAACAAAACAGGACGTCAATGTCGTAACTCTGTCTATAAAAGGAAACTAGTTTCAGTATGTTACGCAATTTATGGTGTAATAAATATTTACAGGTGGATAGTGAAATACAATATCTCTTTTTCTAGAATAAACCTCAGTATATGTTGCATTTATGACATTTTAAAAGATTAATACCTTTTAGAGAAGGGATATTTTACTAAAGTCCAAGATTGTATTGTCTTTTTTTTATTTGAAGGACCTTAAAACTAATGTGTGCACTCACCATATCTGGGTAATTTCACCAGGTTGGGACACGCTTGAAAATTTTGGATGAAAAAGCTTGTATCATTGAAAATATCAGTAGAATCAATGCAGTTATCTTATGTAATATTAAGATTAGGGTAATCAATCATTTCATATGTTTCTCTCCATGTGTACACATGATTTATTTTAAAAATACCTTAAAAACCTATAAATCTGACGTAACATTGACACGGTGTCAATGTTACATCAGAATTTTGGCTTGTCAAGTTTCTCTTTGTTTTTCCTATAACTAACAACTTAAACTTAGCTTATCTGACTCAATACGAACACTCTATCTAAAACACCTGCTTTGATGATATCCAGCATCTTTGTACAAGAGAAATAGCAAATTTGTTACTATTGTGGTGTCATGTTACGTCATCACTCTCATTTTATACTTTTCTCATCTTTCTGCTCTTTGTGTACCCCAATGTCTGGAGTAAGCCTGAGTCGAATCGATTGGTTAGCCGGTGTTCGATCGAAGACATCGAATCCCGAATACGTTTTGGCAAATTCGGTGCATCGATTTGTAGTCCGCCAGATTTTTGACAACCGTAGCCACCATGAAAAAATCAAATAAAAAAAGAAACTCCGTAACATACAGCATATATACTAGCAGAGAACGTGAAGGCGACTTCAAAGTTCAAACTGTTGGCTAACTTTTGCTAATTCGCTCGCGGAGGACGTCGCGCTTTACCTGTGCTTTCTCTATGGAAAAATCGTTTTGTCGTTACGAACTGAAGTTTACGATAATTTTCTTGCACTCTCTCTGCATTGTCAATTTGACAATATGATTGAACATGATAAATACGGGCATGAGTACGAGTGTTCCTACTTAATTCGCAATAACTAATATCACACTCTCATCAAATTGGCAATTACTTCTGAATGATCTCTGAAGCTGAATGAAGTCGAGTCTATATTGAGCGACGAAAAGTTTATTTCGTATTGTTTTTTTTTTTGGCATCGAACAAACGTGTTCCATTCAGCTCTCCAAAGACAAAGTAAGATTATTAATTCTTTGAATTTGAATCATTGTCGGGTGTGTCGACAATGAGCATCGCTTCGTGCGACACTAGTGATATTTTGGCTAGCCATACGGACTAGAAACTTAAGATTTTGGCTCGTCCGCTGTGATTTTTACTAGCCATTGGCTAGCGGGCTATCGTTAATTTCGAGCAGCGAGAGCCCATACATATGCCCGCGATGCCAGCGGACCGGTCACCGGTGCATGCACTGCGTGCAACTGTGTGCAACTCTGTTTAACTCTGTTTTCACCGCACATCATTTATCGATTAACCGGTATTCGATCGAATCAAAGCCGTCGAATCCCGGTTTATGAAATATTCGATATGACTCAGGCTTAGTCTGGAGAAATTACTTTTTTTTTCTGTCCAGATGTATCCTCAAGACAACACATACAAAATGTTTCTAAATCATTCGAAACAAAATAAAAATATTTTCATCTACATCGTTTAGATTTTTCATGTCACACCACAAAGTGGAAAATGTTAAGTCAGAGATTGTTTTATTTTAGAAAATCCACATAAATCCCTGGAATTTAAACATATTAATTATGTAGAAGAGAGAGGATTCTACCTGAAAACCACTTAAGTTTGATGGATAATCCTGTGACTGGACCACAAATTACATACTAATTAGCATGTGTGTGCTGACGTAACATTGACACTGTGTCAGTGTTACGTCAGCATTCAAATTTTGTTTGAAACAAGTTTTCCACCATATTATGATATCAATTATGAAGGATAAAGGATCTGTTGTCGAAGCATGTATTGTAAATATTTATACTTAATATGTCCCTAACTGTTGGTTACATTCCAGAAAAACAAAGGAAATTTGTTTTTCATGACGTAACACTGACACCGCGTCAATGTTACGCCAGAGGTGACACTTTTAATCATATCTTTGTGATAGCTTAACTTTCCTGACTGAAAACAACTTAAAATATTTACTCTGATATGAATATTTTATGAAATAAAAACAAGAAAACTTGCTGATAATTTTAATGATACAAGCCATGTCACACAAATGTGTCCCAACCTGATGAAATGACCCATCTATAAGTCTATAACTTGTCAAAACAGCAGCTTTTCCAAAGCTAGCATTCTGACAATTTTGAATTTGACCTAACTGGATTGTGGTGATTGAGGGGAAACCACCTCAATATTCTCACCGCCCTTTATTATACATTTTTCACACCCAGATGTAGGTCACATAATATTGCATAGATGCATCTAACTCAGAGTTTAATGTGCAGGAAAAAAATGAAACGTACTGGTTCGTAATGCCCAATAGCGTGTCATATCTGAGAGCTAATCTCCATGATATATTTGTTCCATTATATTTCATGTGCTGAAAGCCAGAAGGGCGTTAACTCATATCCTTTAATACACAGAGTTAAAGCCCTTCTCGCTCTCAACAGACAATTTGTAATTGTGTCTGTGGTGTGATTAGGGATGGTTCGACCTAGTTCTTTTATTGGAGTATATTTCTGGTCTGTCTTGTTTTAATGAGTTGTCAGTCGCAGGTGGTTGTTCTCATAGTTTGAATGTCCTTGTGGCCTGGCAAGGGCGGTGTAGCCTGCGACATTCGATGCCGGGGAAGGCGAGCAGGTGGCACGTAGTGCGCAACGTCTGCAGGGAGTAGCGCAGTGGCAGCAGTATCTTCAGGCACGAGTCCTATCATTTTATCGTAATCCTAGCTATGATTTAACAATAACCAAAGTATAGTCCTAAACAAAAAGTATTAGGACTATAGGGAATGAAGGTGTATAGATTGAAAGTGAATTGAATTGAAGTAAATTATAAGTGATTTGAATTTCTCAGAAGCAAGAACTTTGCAAAGATTGGACAGGTACTAGTGGGCTGAGAAGTCATGGTGACCCACATTTATGTCGACGTACCCCAGGGACACCTTCTGCCATCGCATCGGCACTTCAAAAGTGGAGGCGTTAAGGCATGCAAACTGGTTGCAGAGAGGTTTGTCTCTTTTATCCCTTTCAACTTTCTATGCTTAATGCTTTGATGTTTCTTTTCAGATTTGTATTTTTTAAGTAAATCAATGTCTGTTTCTTAATATGAAAAAAAATTGCAACAGGATTAACGTGAGTGGAAGGGGAAAAAAAATTTGTCATTCTCTATACTTGGTCGGTCATGTGATGTAAGTCAATTAAACTTACCTTCATGGCCAGGCAGAACTTAACTAGATGTAGTGTCCATTTTGCAATTAACTTTTCATTAGGCGCAAATTTGCAGGCAGACTTAAAAAGTTGTTGTTATTGTCTTTCCTTGATGGGTTTCTGTCGCAAACAAATGGGATCTTCAGTTTGGAGAAAGTCGTCCATTATACTGAACGAACAAAAGAGTATTAGCCAATTTATTAGGTGTGTTCACAGTTTCTAAGTAATATTGGATTTTATCGAGAATACGCTCAATCATCATATTTTCGGCTGATTTTGAGAGAACTTGGCATATTTCACCAGTGGCATACTGGGGGGGGGGGTGATGCTTGGGCCTACACCAAAATCTTTGACATAAATGAGAGGAAGGTTTTTTAACAGAGGGGCGGGGGGGGGGGTGGTATGTTGCCCTGGATCAGATACTGTCCATCCGTACCTTTGCAAGAGTTATAGATAGGGAGTGTGTACTTCACATTCATTTCTTTCTCCTTTTTTTTTTGGTAATGAGTTTCATTCAGTATTGATATGAAACACATAACCTGCCGAGAGCCAGAGGAATGTGTACGCTTTGTTAAAGGTATCTTCATTACTGTACTTCTGCCTCTGGGCAACCATCCCAGAGAAAATAAATGGGGCGTCCCGTTGGTCTGGACAATCATTATTTACTGGTAATCTACTGGGATGGTATAGCCTTTTGAAACCTGACCATAGCCCACTCCCATCAAATCCACTGGCAACTCTCATTAATTGCAATTGAAACCTCATGTATTTGGTAATGATACACAGAAAGAATAACAGAGCAACTCGGAGAAACAGACCCTTTTGTTTTCTTCCTTCGAAATATGAAAAAGGGCCTTTAGTATTTAAAGGTCACGGAGAAACCTTATATTGAAAAATCGATAGCTCACTTTTTTATTGTGATTAAAAGAAGTCTTGATTACCGGCAATTTAGGTCAGGTTAACTTTGTTTATTTGTTGTATCAGTATGGATAGTTTATTACTTGTTCAATGAAGCCTGCTATAGTTAGCAGGCAAAAGTCTCACAATTAAGGTAAATGATTTTGATTGCGTAATCAGGAAAAACTTGTTGCTCTACTAATCAGATGAACCTCCTGTTAAGAAACAAAAGCTTTACCATGGTATCAAATTTCTCATTCTTGTTTTGAATTTGAAGAGAAATTACAAGATTTCCTCCGTCCTAAAATATTTAATTCAATATTTAAGCGTAGAGAGTTTAAATAGCATATGGCACTGAAAGGGTTAATTGAGACTGTAAATAAGAGTTTGCCTTGGTCTGCTGAGCTCTGGGGAGCGTTTCATCAAGCGGCTTGTCAGTGATTTTGACTGACAAAGTTGCTCTCGGCCAGTCAGATGCAAGGATTTCAGTAGCTTATAACAGTTGTCTGTAAAAATCACTCACAAAACGCTTGATGAAACGCTCTCCAGGGATACATTAATGTAAATGGTAAAGTGTTCAGATGATGCAGTCCTGATGCGGTATCTAAGCAACCAATTATTGGAATGGATGTATATTAGATGTGTGGGAGTGATCAGCATTTTACAATGAGCAAATTGGATTCGAGGCAGAATGATGTTGGCTTCACTGAGTAGACTGCACATCCTCATGTTTAGCCATCTTACCACCTACTACAGTGGAACATCATACACATCATATAACAAGAGTTTGTTATAACAGTGTTCTTTATAATGGGGTTCCTGTGTGTTTATAGGCCAGTAAGTTTACAAATGTTTATAATAAATTAACTTTTATGAGTCAAATCTGTATTTTAATACATTTATGAATTTCAGTTTAGATCTGAAATATTTTCTTCGTAACAAACTTCACTAGTACATGCACCTGTTTTATTTTTTTTTTCTGCAAAGAATATCCAACATTTCTTGAAATATGACAAACTGCTGATATTCATGGGAAGGATCTGCTGTGCAAGACACGGCTTCGGCGATGAGGATATCGAGAGCTTTATCACTTGGGAAATTAGTTCTCATATGTTACACATGGTCGTTCCTGGGCATGTATGTTCTGAATTATTCATGGTTTTTGCCAAGTCTTCCCATTTCCAGTACATGAGATTCACGCTCTTCTAAACTGAATACAGCCAAATGTGCCGAAAATGAAAACATGGGAATTTCAAATTGACGAATCACGCATTCAGTTAGTCTGGTGGGAAATAGGTGTCCATTTGTTTTGTAAGCTGCAAAAGATCACATACATGTTCATCTCCATTTATTTTTCTCTGAAGAATTATTCTTATACCCATGATAGTGGTCTCGCTTCTCATTTTGTAAACATTGTAGAAAAGGGATATTTTGAGAAGTTTTGTGTACACTATAAACTGATCTTTGGTCAAATTAAGATAGCAGAGATGATATACTGGGGGACTATCCCTATAATTAGCGGGCGAGTGTCCATTGAGTTGACTTCCTTTAATTTGACCTTGCCAGTTCTTCCATTTTCCCACGATTTACATAAAGTTGTTTACAAATGCAAGCTGAAAAATAATGTATTAAACACCACTTTTTGTAAACATAAAGTTCGAAAAATGATATGTATCTTTCACAACAATACTGCAAAATCAAAGTTTGACCAACGGAAAATATGAAATTTTAGCGATATTACTTCAGTTGCAAACAGAAAATATGACCCGATAAACTTCCCCTAAAAATTTGCAAGAAAATCACTGTGATGAGTCATTTTATTGTACAATTTTCTACAACCGTATGGTATTTACTTGAGCTGAATGTTCCACATAGAGTTGTGTCAGAAAAACTTGGTTTCACGTCACCGAGGTTGACATAATAGAAATATATTACAACCTCTTCCCATGCGTTGAAATCTGTATATGGCTGAGCTGTGTGAATTGAGAGAGTGAGCGGTCCATGGGCCATGCGCAATCCATAAATATGCTGACTCGGATCGATGGCAGACTCCTGAATATTGTATGTGCAGATTGTAAATTTGGCATCACTTTGCATAATTTGCTGCTCCAAATTGCTGCAAAATATTGTGTGAAAAAGATGTAATATCTCGGCAAAGAAAGAAGTCGCATTAGCGTAATTTCCTCTTGGTATGGAATATACAGCCCCAAATAAGGAGATGAAGTTTCATGAATATTTCATGCAGGGGTAGGCTTATATGTCAGAAAAAAAAACAGACACATAGTTTTTGGACAATTTCAGTTCAAAATGTAGCTATAAACTCAACAAAACAGACATCATATTTCCAGATTTTTTCAGACAATCACTTATAACTACAAATTAGTTCATGTGGGAAGTTTTAGCTCATAAATCTCCAAAATAGAGGCGCACATTTAGGTTCCTCTTGGTATGGAATATACAGCCCCAAATAAGGAAATGAAGTTTCATGATTATTTTTGCAAGGGTAGACTTATGTCAGAAAAAAACAGACACATAGTTTTTGGACGATTTCAGTTCAAAATGTTGCTATAAACTCAACAGACATCATATTTCCAGATTTTTTCAGACAATCACTTATAACTACAAATTAGTTCATGTGGGAAGGTTTAGCTCATAAATCTCCAAAATAGAGGCGCACGTTTAGGTTCCTTGTTCTGCCATTGTGATGACCGCACGCACAGAGCTAGAAGTCTGTTGGTAATTCAAAACAAACTAGGGGTTAATGAGATGCAAATTGCTCTCACTGGATTATGGATAAACCAAATACGATAGACTCATCTGTGACATCATTTGTTTGTCATATGAAAATGGAATAATTTTATCTTGTGCCCAGCAGAAGGGCACTAACACAAATTTTAGTCACAAATATTGGTCAATTTTATATTTGTCCAGTTTTTTAAGTTTTTATCCAGTTGTTTAGGTTTTTGTAATGAAAGAATAAAGAAATAACACAGAACCTAAACCTATCACTGTGTGCAATGGCAATGATGTATGGCCTGAAATGTGTTATGTAGATGCAGTCAAAGAGGGGTCAAAACTTTGAAGTATGTATTTTTAGAAAAATATATATCTACTGGATATGGATCCTTAACTGTTTGCAGGGCACTCTACAATTTGTTTATCTCAATAGCTGCAATACGTGTCAATCAGTTGCTTGGTGATTAAAATAGCTATGAATTTGAATCAGCTTCATTATGATATAAATAACCTGGCTAAAAGATAAACACGCTTCATCTAAAGTGTCATTGACCCAAATATACATGTATCAGTCAAGAGGGAATAAACTTTTCGGTTCAATCTTATGATGAAATGTGACTGTTATGACAAAGTACATGCACATGCCCTTGCTGTGAAGTGATAGCAACTTGAACTTTTGTGAAAAGGAGATAGGACTTAAAGGGATACTCAACTGTAGAGAGGGCACCGTGATCGTTACCTGATCGTGCCGTTGCCCCACGGCCGCCTGGTGGCGTATCCCTTTAAAGGTTGTACTGAATAGCAGGAGTGTACTCAGGCTTTATTTTGTCAAATATGTAGGGTGAGGAATGTGATTCGGTTTTAGC
Source organism: Heliocidaris erythrogramma (assembly GCA_025617745.1). Classification (NCBI taxonomy): domain Eukaryota; kingdom Metazoa; phylum Echinodermata; class Echinoidea; order Camarodonta; family Echinometridae; genus Heliocidaris; species Heliocidaris erythrogramma. The sequence continues at coordinate 12,060,934 of CM046860.1, read as the reverse complement.
TTAGGTTTAGGCTTAGGTTTACAGAGATTCCAACCCCAAGCATCTCCTAAACGGGAGATTCTCGTGCCTGGAACCCCTAGCAAACGGGAGACTCATCACGAACGCAAAGTGCGACGTCCCGTGTGGCCAAGGTACATATAGACCCGCTTTAAGGCCCTGGAAGCTCTAGGGTTATAGATGCTTTCTGGCACTATCTTCAATGATCTTAGGCTTATTTTTGAACACATGGCAAAACTTAATGTATAATCCAATGATTAAGATCATGAATTTAGTTTTAAACAGACTGAGATAGTTGGGCAGGAGAAAGCTAATTTTAAGTGGGAGAAAATACATCTTAAGCGGGAGACACACAGCTAGAGCGGAATAAATTCAAACTCAAGTGGGAGAGCGGGAGATTTTGCGAAAATGGCCTCGAAGTGGGAGAGTTGGAGTCTCTGGGTTTAAGTACAGTGTTTACTCCTTGACTGAATATAGGAATTAGGTTTTGTGTAGGAATAAGCTGGAGCTCTGTTGCTGGATCATATACATGTATGTTGTGCAGCCCCCTCCTCATGTGAATGAAGTCTATACTTACCATTTCAGATGTCTTGTAAGGGAAAGCACATTTAACCCATTGCCTACGCAATTATCTCACTCCCATAGGCTTACTACAGGGAACACTCGGTTCAAGTAAGCGATGGGTTTACTTGTAAGAACAAGATGGGGTTATTATTTGCACTATGGGTCAGGGGTGGTATTCAAATCAAAACGCGCATTAAATTACTAAGCATTTAACTTGGCTAAAGTAGAATGGCTTAACTCGTATTCAGATATTTTAAGGTATTTTTTCTTTAGTCAGCCGACTTTAAGGCAAAATATTTTACTGATATCCAATGTGACGTCACATATCCTAGGGAGCTGTGTTAGACTTAAAGTAAAATACTTGGCCAAAAGATTCAACTGAATACCAAAATTGCTGAAGTATTTTATCTCAGCTGAAATCTAAGTAAACTACTCAAATTGAATCAAGTATTGAATTGAATACGGGCCCTGGTTATCTAATATTTTTTTGACTTTGCTTTGATCTCCATGTAGGTTGCTCTCCTGCCATGTGAATGGGGTCTGTGGATATATCTCCTAGTCCTATCAAGCACTTACATACATGTGTATTTGTGTTTGTAGTGTGACTAAGGTTGTTTGCTCTCGCCCAAGGCTAAGGAGGAAGATGCTTGACTTTGAAACGTAATTTGTACAAGTCCACCCACTATGATGTCATGCCTTTACAACTTTGTAATGACTTTGATGCTGTTTACACTTCACATGTATGTGCGCTGGAGTATACCCTAAACTGCTCAATCATTAATAAGGTGAATGCGATTTGTCTCGGCCAGTGCAAGTTATTTTGAACCATTGCTGCCCCACTTACGTGTAGACTTTGCCTTTTTTAATCTTTAACCTGATAAGCATGACATAATCAGATATACAAATGTCAAACTTTGTATGCATCTGATCCCACCCAACCCTATACACGTATAATAATGTATGAGTGAGTGATATATTAGTATCTCATAGTGGATTTAGACAACTGCAGATAACTTTAAATCTTTTTTCCCTGATCCTTGCCAGAAATAGTTTTCCCCTTTTGGAGGTTAGATTGGTTTCAAGTTGATACCAATCATTCACAAACTTTATTAATTTGGCTGGAAGTCATAACAGTACTGTATTATATAGTGAAAGAATATGGCATAGGGCCATTGGTCGGTCATTGGTTTTCATGGTGCTTGTTTTTCAAATTTGACTATTTACCCCTTCTTGCTCATGTCGTTTTAGCCATCCTCATTCTCTAGCATCCTGTATGGAATGTGAAAGATAATGAACAGATATGTAGGACATGCTGAGCTGAGTTGAAGGCCTTTAACTCATAAAATTTGAAATGCTCATATAGATAGGCATAAACAACTCTCCAATCATTCCTTCATTTTCGATCACCAATTAGGCATAAAAGTAAATTTCATCATGGATCAGAATAAACCCCCTGTGAAGTAAACATCTATTGTACTTGACTTTTTGATAAATGAGGGATGAGACCTGCATAGATATTCATATTTATGACGTTTGCTATTCTACATGAGGAGTTATATCGGCTGTAAATAGAGCATGGTATGGTTATGATCTCTAACTTTTGTGGTAATGGGTAATACATCATTTTTCATGCTGTTAATTGGTTTGCATGTTGAAGGTGCTGTTTTACAGTTTTATTACTGTGATGAAATAGCTATTCAAAGTGCTTGGAGCATCGATAATTATAACAAATAGGAATAAAATTCGGATCACTCTTTTTGCTGTCGCCAAAAACAAAATTTGTAGGTAATTGTTGATGTGCTGGTCTACATTTTTACGGCTATGACGAAATAGCCAAAGTGTTCGGGACACTAATATTACCAATATCAATCAAATTTTTGAGGTATTCTTTGTTTCTCATCAACGCAGTTTGTTTGTAATTGAAGGTACTGGTCTACGTTTTTATGGCTGTGATGAAATAGCTTCAAAGTGTTTGGAATGTCAATATACCAATGAAAATAGAATTTGGATGATCTCGTGGTCCCTAACAAAGTTTCTAGGTAATTGTTGAAGGCGTTGGTCTATATTTTTATGGCTATGACAATATAGCCATTTAAAGTGTTAGGGGCATCAATATAACCAATTAAAAATAAATTTTATATGATCTCTTTGTCTCTAAAAAGTAAAATATGTAGGTAAACTTTTATGATTATAGTACTTTTATACTCCTTGTGCATTAGTGACACACACTCTTTGAAAAAGAATAGAAGTTCTCTTTTTACTTCAATTATTCTAAACAATCATTTTTGTTGCTTGGAACAATCCATTATGCGGTTTCAAGCAGTTTAAGATTGATTTATGCTCAATTCAGCAATTCTGATTTTTATGGAATTATTAAATAGGAGCTTTGAAAGAGCCCAATTAGAGTGTTGGTAGACACTCGTTACAAGGGTTTTTCTTTAATTTTATTTAATAAATAGCAAGATGCTAATATTTCTACGCTTCTGTCAAGTTATTCCTGCTTGTGTAGAATATCAAAATAATAGATGAGAAATGAAACTAATTTATGTCTCTGGCCCACCATGTATATGCCCCTGTACAATGTCCATGAGTAAAACAAGCTGTGGGTGCAGGGATTTCTACATACCTGTTTGAGGTTGTTTTGCGGTACATTCCTGGTTGACAGTGGATGACTGGTTGCCTCTATTTGATGTTCCTTTCAGATATCTACTTTGAAATTCATCAGAAATCATGCAAGGACGGAACCTTAAAATATCTGGCACATATATCTTTTGCTACATGTGGAACAGTATTAGGATATTCATCAACAGGTTTCATTCCATTGTAATTTCCACAACCAGATTGAGAGATATTGTCTTTATAAAGTCAAAACTTTTAAACTCTCATGGGAGACAGATTTTCCTGTATCCAGTAATTCATTGATGGGCTTAACTTGGTTCATATACCCTTTATTAGCCAAGAAGTGAATCCACAGACTGCTAAACTGTGCTGAGTATATGTTCTGTAGGAATTGTATCTGAGACAAAAATCAAACAAATAGGGCAGTCACTTTTTCCGGAAGTTGATAAAAGCGGGAAAAGAGTTGTTTATGTGATTAAGCTAGTGATGTAGACTTTCAATGACTGAATGAAGATATAAGACAGTACGTGACTTCCCTGTTGAATACTGAATACTGAATTCTTTAACTGTCATAGGCTTAATTAATACAGGTGCTACCCGGTTCCTGTAGTCTTTGGGCTGATTCATTGCCCATAATCAGATACATAGTTTGAACATGATTCCAATATGCCATATGCCTTCTGAGAGCCAGAAGGGCGTTAATCCATATCAGAGTTAACATCATGTTTAAAAATAGACCTAGAAGTGGTGCTGAAACAGGAAGTGTAAATGGTAGTGATATTCTTACAGTCATTGTCCTTGTTCAATTTTATTACTATGTTTATTGAAACAAAGCAATTAAATGCACGGTACTATTATCTAAATGAATGGAAACCATGTGGCATTATACAGTGAAACCAGTTTTTTAAGAATTTAAATAGTATCTATTCTTGTGTTTGATATTTAACACTTGTGATATTCATAACTAATAGCTGTTTTAGAGTTAGGTCATTGTTTTAATTAATTACTGCCCATCTCATCTAATATTGACCTTTGGCCAGAACATGGTGGCAACACACATAAGAGCAGGAGTGCTTATCAGGTATCAACCGTTTATCAGTTTTTACTTCTGTCCCCAATAAGTCATCCATTAAGTAATTCTTGTGTGACTGTCATGCCATCATCTACGGCACTTGTCACGAAGACATCACAGCCTGGAACTGCACCATCATTCTCTGTTAAGTCTTGGAGAAATGGTGGACATGACAGGAAAAATTAGAAGACATATTCCAGAAGGTGAAGCTCGTTGGACCTGGGAGTTGGAGCTGATTTGATTTCATCTGATCTCTGTCTACTGGAGCTGGTTCTGCTGTCCTATGTTTTGAAGATGGATGCTGGTTTGCCAATGAGTCTCCCCTGATTCTTATTCAAATCAAATCCTTTTCTTGCCTTTAGGAAGAAAATATTTAAGTAGTACTAGGAGGTTGTGCCTGAGAGTATTATGCCACACCTCAGATACTTAATGTCATTGTCCTTAATCAATTTTATTAGGCTATTTTGAGAAGGCAATGCTTGCCTTGAAAAAAGCTCCTCAATGGTAACATTTCTCTCAAATCCATATCAGACTGGAGTTTGTATGCTAGAGTAAAGTCACATTTCCTTCCAAAATTACCAAGAAAACTTTGCTGAAGAGGAATAAACGCAACGTGTTAAAGAATATACTTTGTGTCGGTTTTCAGTTTGGATGAATGCTTGGACCGTTCAGCACAATCCCACATCATATTCAATATATGATACAACTCTTAATCAGTCTCTGTAATTCCTTGTGAGCTGGAATATCTTGCATCCAGGATGTATGAACTCCCAAAAACGTTTGACAGCCATTTTCTGTGCTGATTGGCATTGTATTGTATCTTGTAACCAAACCAGGAGAAAGACTCCATGTCAAATACGATGGAGGAAAGAGGTGAAGAGACAGTAGTGATGGCAGTGGATGAGGATGAAATAGAAGCATCTTTTGAAGAAACTGATTTAGATGCTCCAAGAAGGAGACGCTCCACAGGCAAAAATAACAACAAGAAAATTAAAAAATTGTAAGTAATAATGATAACAATTATTTGGGTCTTGTATGTATCATTATGATCTAAAATCTCTGTGCACTTCCAAATGGCTTTGGAAATTATTGAAATTTTTATCATTGCTTAAGCTCTGTTAACGATTCTTCAGTTCAATAAAGGAATAAATTCTACTAGGTACATACACCTTGTCAATCGAGAGTGGTAAATGACATTTAGTGATGGCAGGGCTCAAACCCACCGCCTGGTACCTTCGCATCTTGGGTCAAGTGCTTAAACCACTTGACCACGACACCTCTGATGGAAAACCCATTTTCAATCTGTCAACCAGGTTCGGGAGTTTGGGAACATTTGCACATCATTTGAAAGATTCATGTGCAACTGCAAAACCATGTACCACAGCATCAAAGTATTTCAAGCTCAGATGGCACATTTCTTTCTTACTATCTGATTACTTTTGTTATTGGTTGTTTTTACAATGATTATATTACTATTTGGGTGATATTTTAAGTATCACACTTTTTTTGCTCTAGATTCCATAATATCAGAAAAAGGATATTATTGTTCCTACATTATCCACAGAAAAACAAAGTACACAGAAGTGGAAAGCAACTTAGCTCTAGAAAGCTCCCATGTGATCTGAAAAAACAATAACTTTGAAGTGCAAGAAAGAACAATATATCAAAGTTGCCCCCTTGTATATATTACCAATGTTCTTTTTTTTCGAATTAGTAATGCACAAGAAGGTAAACAAAGTAGTTCTCACCATTGAGCATAAAATAGCTTCCACTGAAATCTCAATATTTTCCATGGAAAATTCTAAAATTACTATATATTTATAGTATGTACACATACATGTCATCTATATCTTGTTACAGTTGAATGCATTTCTGGCTTTAGAGGCATTTATTTACCCCTCTAAAATTTTCCATTGAAAATTCTAGCAGAGCTATTTTCAGCATGTACAAATATGTACATATGCCCTCTATTATTTTTAAATACCTTTCGGGGCGTACCAGCATGTACTTGCTATTGGTTTACCATCACCACACTACTAAATGTCAACAAGCAATTGAAAAAGATTATAAATTTGATTAGAATATAATATATCATGAACTTGAACCAGATGCACCCAACACTCTGGGTCCCGTTTCATAAAACTTGTTATCAATAACAACTGCCACATTTCTACGACAAATTTGCTATCAGCCAATCAGATGCAAGGATTTCAGAAGCTTATAACTGTTACTGTAACTTGTCATAGATATCAAGTTTTATGAAATGGGGCCCTGGATTTCATTCATGTTTTAACCCTTTTAGTGCAGTAGGCTTTATAAATTGCTCATATTTTGCTGTTGTATCAAAAGGTTTTCTTTCTTCTTGAAGGTTATATGACTGGTTTATATAATTTGGAGGACTAGATTAACCCCTTGCCCACAGGAACCAGGGGAGTGTTTCATCAAGTGTCTTGTTGGTGATTTTTACCAACGAATTTGCTCTCAGCCAATCAGATGCAAGGATTTCATTAGCTTATAACAGTTGTCGGTAAAAATTACTGACAAAACGCTTGATGAAACGCTCCCCAGGTAATTTTATGTTTCATTTTGAAGGGCATCACCAAAGGAGTTGAAATTGATCAAATTTGGTTGCTATGGTTACCTACTAAAATTATAATCCATAAAATATTCAATATCATGGAGGGACAAAATGCTGACTCTTTACCGAAAAGACTGAAGAAATCAACTTAAGGGCAATTTCAATGCCATGTTGTATTGCTTTTAGATATCAAGTTCGGATGATGATACCTCATAGTAATTTTTGCATGTCTCAAACGGTGATGGACAAGGCTATTATTAAAAACCGCCTTGGGTTGATTTTTCGAAAGTCTTTGCAATATTCCATACAGGTGTGAACTGTGAATCGAGTTTCTGGTTATAGTGGAGCTGAATTTTAGCGATTTTTCATTTTGCATCAATTTTTATGTGCATGATTTTAGATATGCAATGGTAAAAATAGCTTTCCAGCACAGCAATACACCTATCCATATCTGTCAACCCGCTTAAATACACAATGGCGAATAAAGACTCGATTATCACAAAATCTAGCAGAGTAATCTGCTAGTTACACTTTACCGGTATATGTAATATCTTCACTGCATTTAATGTGCAAGATTGGATCTGATTGTGACTGATAATGAAGAAAATAGCATGGTTTAAAGCAGTAATTTAATTATGAATAAAATCTGAAAAAGTAATGAAACAATTACATTTAAAAAAAAAGTAACAGAAATATAAAATGTGATGTGCATTATAAATTAAGAAAAGGATGCTTTGAAATAACTGTATGAAAATTGTTCCTGGAAACAAAAACATTTTTATATCAGAGACAACACCCATCCCTCTCATTTAAAAAAAATGACAAGGTTGTTGGCCACCATCAAAATCCAGTAGGTAACACCACTCAAGGCATCTCTAGTTACAAATTAACTAATTTGGACTTTGTAATCTTAGCAAACACATATGAGTGGAAGTATTAAAAGCTGCATTGCTTGCATGCTTTTAGTTGACAGGTTTGTTTCTGGGGCTCCAGGGCCAAAGATCCATGTTCTCAGTGATTCAGGTTTATGATTACATTACGAACACGGTGTAGTGTGATTTGGAACTACTTCCATTGTTCACAAGAGATAGAAGTAATGAATTATCTTGTTTTCTAATCGTTTTTTATTGGTTTAAAAATAGAAGTATGAACCATATTTAGTTTATTCACCTTTTGATAAAGTATAACTAGCTACTGGTGGATGATCTGATTTGATTAGATAAATGTAGAGTCAATGATTGATGTATCACATTGACAGTGTGATGATATCAGTGGTGGATATTTCTTTGCTGTTGTGCAGTAGAGATGAAAATTTAACTTCCAAATTAATTAGCCCATTTTGCGTTTTATTATAAAAGACAAGCTTTCCTTAGTCCAAATGATATAGGAGCCATGTTAGACTTTGGGAAATTAAAACTAAATATAAACTGAGTGAGTTTTTGGCAGACTACAGCCCGGCGCACACTATACGATCCGACTGCGACCCGATTTTCGAACAAATAGCAGTTTGCATTAAATGTGAAAGTTTAAAAGAGTGAAATTATCACATTTGAAATTCGGAATAATGATACGAATACTAATAGCGAAATTTTGGTTAACTGCAATTCTTCTGGTTAGAGTAAAGGCCAAATCGGCTTAAAATCTTAGTCGATCGCAAGATTGGTATGACGTCACTACGATTTGGAATTGATTTCGCTTTTGTTCCTACACGGGGGCTCGCAGTAGCCCGGAATTTCGATTTTTAATTCAAACTACTATTCAGAACTTTGATCACAAACATTTTACATGTTTGAAGGTTCATATGAAATGTTATAACAACTTTTCCCAAAATCGCATCGTAGTCAGATCGCGCAGTGTGCGCCGGGCTTTATGTAAATTCACCCTCTTACATGTACCTATCATTTTGATATTTTTCCCAAAAGTTTTATCAGAGATAGCAGTTATTCATATGCATTGAATTGCAAGATTTCTGTTACTCTTAAAACCATCATCAATCATTAATGCCTTTGCAGTATTACTAGTGGTATCAGTCATTGAAATTAACCCTCATAGCCTCTTTACACTTAATTTTTTAAACCCCTGCTATCCTTAACCCCGGGCTCTTTTTTATTATTTTTTTTGCTGTTCTCATTTGCAATTTTAGTCCCGTACTCTTTAGTCAGGGCTAAAGAAAATTCATGTTGTTCTCACTCCAATTGCTTAACTTTGGACTATTTATTTATATAAAAAGTGTTCTCTGATCCAGTTGATATCGAGGAATTGACAATACAGTACCAATATACCTAGCTAGCTTGCGATCGCTGCATATTACGCGTGCAGTTATTTTTCAGGCCGTAGACCTGAAGGTGAAAAGGATATTTCTGATTTTCTCTTTGATTCCACTTTGGTAGATTATTGTTTTTCCAATGTAATTGGTGAAATTGACATCAAATTATTAATATGTAGTTTTTTTTACTTTTTTAATTACATTTATTAAACCAATTTCATTTTACAAAGTAATTATCGATATAAATGTTGCCTCGAAGCAGACTGATTATGAACAGGAACCAACGTTGATCGACGTCCCATAAATTTTCATCTGTGAAAGTGTGCGCACGTGTCAGTACCAAAATGAATATTCATACGAATGTTTCTGCCCCAACAAGGCCCACATACCTCGATTGCTTAGCCCCACCTTTGGTGCGGCTAACCCTGCTTTTCCCCGGGGCTGAAAAATAATCCCGTACTATCGTGGAGTACGTTAGCCCAATTTTTGTAAAATGCAATGTGAACAGAACGTGGGCTAAGCTTAGTCCCGTACTATCTGTGGGGCTAAATCCTGGTTTAGCCCCACCGATCATGTAAAAAGCCTATTTGACTTCTGAATTCTTTCATTCCCATATGCCTGATACAAGGATTAACCGGTTCCCGTAGGCAATGGGTTAATTGTAAGATTTTTATTACTCTTAAAAATCTTTATCAAAACTCATCAATGATCCCGTTCCCATTACGAGATTGGAAAGTGGATCGCGCTATCGTGGGGCAACCAATGGTGCGCCAGGGAGGTCCACTGGCACGCCTCGGGTTCACACCTGCAGAGGGTAGCGCTATCTATCTTGGCACTCTCTGCACAGTAAACTGCGAATAGGCGCTCTAGATTGCGCTATCTCTCATTGACCACCCCCAGAAGTTTTCTGGTTTGGGATCGCCGTGGAACAATGTTGCCGCATTCTCAGCTTAGAGGTGGCGCGATCTATCGCTATCGCTAGAGTGCGCTATCCCTTGTAATGAGAACGGGGTCAATACCTGTTGAAGGGCAGTCATTCCTAACATCAAGTCAGTTTGATTTTGAATAAAAAGAAAAATGTAGAAGCTGTAAATATGAGAAAAATTTGAAATATGAGAAACTGTGTTTTTTAATTTTTTGATGTCAAGGCTACTTTTCAAACTTGAAATTGGAGTTACCTTTGCTGTTGTATCTTAATATTTTTATAATTTTTTAAAATTTAATTTGAACTACAAATGAATGGAAGATATGCTGTGTAGTAGAAGAAAACAAATCCTCTACACTGTATGATCAACTTTATATAGTTATGTGAACATTGTTATTCAAAATATCTAAGCTTTGTAAGTTATTGATTGGGTTACAGGGTGACCTCTGCACTGGGTTATTGTCTTGGACAAACGTTTTGATAGTCTCATCTTGCAGACACATTTTGATTTGATTTGATTTGATTTGATTTATTTACCACCAACAACATTTAATTACAATACATTTTTTTTACATACAATGATATTTACATATAAATGAAGAAAAGCATTGGTTGGTAAAAGGGGCCAGATAATAGCACATGTGCTAGTCGAGCCTGACCCACAACAACAAAAAGTATTTTGGTAAAGTTCAATTAATACCCAAATTAAAAATAATAATAGTTTATAATGAAGTACAAAAAGTAGAAAGTAATGATGTTAAATACATTTCTTGTACATATACAGACTATTTACATAAACGTTTTCACTTATGATTTACTCAGCAAGTATGTCGTAACAGAATTCCGAAACCTACTTCTAGACCTGGTTAATTTGATTTTAAAAGGTAATCTATTCCAAAATTCACTACCAATGAAAGACAATGAAAATTGACCTTGCGTCGTTCTGAATTTTGGTAGACGCAACTGTCCACTTTCCTTTTGCCTTGTGGAGTACCTATGCTGTATAGTGTCACAGTAATTTACTAAAGTATGAGGCAAGTTGTTATTATACAAATCAAACATGAAAGTAGAAATTGACAAGTCATGCAAATCATATACATTAAGGATTCGCAGACTTTGGAACAAAGGAGTCGTATGAGTTCTCCATTCACTGAATGTTATAGCACGGACCGCCATTTTCTGTGAATACAATATGCTTCTTCATAGGTAAAATTTTCATAGGTTTACTAGACCAGTATATTACAAAAGAATGGCTTTTAGTGCAAAAGGTGTCTGGTAGCTGGGCCTTCTGCATACATGTACATTGTTTTATGAAGTTGAAAAATGTATTTCATATAACAAAAAAATAGGTAAATCTTTGTGGATTTGACCTGGATATACATCAAAAGCCTAGAATACAGACTAGTTTTCCAGGGTGTAGAGAGTGACTTGTTACCCAACAATGAAATTGAGTTGAAAGTCGTGACTGGGCCTGGACCCGGCTTCTTATTTTTCATGTCTACATGTAAAGAGATATACATGTACTGTAACACTAGTAACAGGTTCTACAATCAAGACTACACACATGTAAATCTTCTTGAAATTGTAACTTTTGAAGGAAAAAACGGGACTTTGGAGTTATGGTCTGATCAGCTGGAATTGATTGAAAAACCTGCTCTGTCATTGAGTAATTGAGGGAATCAGTTTCTATGATTGTGCACTCATTGTGAATACACTCTTGACTTAGAGCAAACAATGTTAAATAGAAGGGATGTACTGCAGCACAGATCCTGTTATTAATACAGTAATAAAGTATCGCATGCTGTAAGCCAGAAGTCATACCTTTGTGGCTGCATGGTGGAATGCATTTGCTTGCATTGGACTGTGTACATGATGGGTAAAGAAGTGATTAAGTTGTAAAAAACATGAAGCATGCACTCGACGATGCTACATTCGTAGACCCTGTGATTATTGCTGAGGACTCCAGTGGGCGACAGGATTTCAGGTTAGTTTTCAAAGATTTGTTGTTTACCATTCACAGGTAACCTGTAGCTTTCAGGCTGGTCGACCAGGGGTACGTTCTTTGGAAAATGCGTGTCATAGTTCATACCAAAATCAAAGCACATTCAACGGGTCAAGCTCATGGAGCATTATTAACCAATCAGGATTCATCTTTTAGCAACCTACTGTTGGTTGACCTGTTTCTCATTGGCTGATCGTCAACCGCAGTTAGGTTGTCAATATATGATTTGTTTTATTTGTTGTGCAAGGGGACATTGTAGACCATTTTTATAGGTATATATAGGGGGGGGGGGGCACTCAACCTGTTTTTGGATGTGGGTGTACCGCTGCCAATCTCAAAACGGGGCTAAGGAGCTAAATGGTTAATTGAGGAAGCTCATTTTTGAGGGTCTAAGGTGCAAAAGGGCTCATGGGCAGAGCTAATTGTAGCTACTCGCGATCTCACTACTCTGGTACACGTACGGTGCATGAGCTGAGTCAGCGGTCGCAGCGCTGTTTTTAACGCCGTACATGCCGCACCACTGCACTGACTCGATGTCGCATGCAGATTGATCTCGCTGAGCCACCGCTAGCACTAAGTTAGGGGGCACTAGGCCGCCCAGCTCCCCCGCTGCGCTGGCCTGGGCGGCTAGGGATCAGCGACCATTCCTGGACAATGGGCTGTGCTCATATTCTAGGGAGCGAGTCGGAAGCCAGCCAATCGAGGTGCGGTTAGTGAAAAAAGCATATCATGGGAGCGACCCGAGAAGGTTGAAAATGGGGGACGTCACATGTGTGACATATATATATGATGTCACCAGTCGTGGAGGGGTTTGACAGTTTTAGATTCATAATTTTCGGAAATACCACGGTTGTTGAGGTATCACCCACCATTCGATGCCGAAAGTGCTTGTGAATGAAATCCACCTGAAATATTGCATCTTGCTTCTACGGCGCGAACGCCAGTGAGACTAGGGCAGTTGACACGGTGTTGCAGCAATGAAGCTGTATTACAAGGGCGCGCTACGACTGGTGCCATTACGGTATGCAAAGAATAATCCAGAATTGAATTATTTTGGTTTTAATACGTGTTCAAATTAAAACAGATATCTAACTGTCCGCAAATGAGAGTGAATCTCCTGTTGACCATAGAGTCATATCCCTTGACCAAACACACCCCTTTGCGAACGAACACAGATTGATCTACCAGAGTAATCAGCGAAGTAATGGTTTCCATAATAGAAACCATGAAGAGACGATCATATTTGTCCTACTCCACCCCAGTGTAAACGAATCTTATTTGCTCTGTCTGCACACCACCCCATTCCCTCGACAAAGACGCTGCCATAAGAGCCATCCCTGATATGTACCAAAGACCACACTACCAAGTATGTGCTTAGTGTCATTTTGCTGTATTAGAAAATGAGAGAAATATATGATTACATCGGTGTTATTTATAACCATTCCAGGGAGAGCCTGAATGCTTGTAGCTTCATTGTCAGGGTTTATTCATAGACATGATCTCTTTGAAATACTGAGGCCAACACTGAATTGTATTTGTGTACTCATGTTGAACGTGGTCACGTGGAATAATCCTGCTCATCTGAAAGCAGTATCTGAAACTGGTATGTGCCACAGTTTTGCTTTGGTAGCAGATTTGTAGTAAGGAAGCCTCTAATCTACCTTTCTTCCAGGACTGAATTGATTGATTCCATACAGCATAATATGATGCTTATCTGAGAATTGATTACATGTGGCATTAGTGTACTGTATTATTTGTAGTTGTTACTTTAGTTTTAAAAGAGTGGTCAGCTATGATGTTGTAAGATGGACACTTTGAGTGATACGCTCCCTTTGGGACGGTGCCAGAACCAGGGGTGGTACGATGAAAGCTCGGCGGCGGCGTAGAGGTCTCAAGCAGTTTTCAGCTGTTGTTCATGTGTGGAGGTGATGTACCGTCTCAATAAAAACTTGATTTCTTGTTTTGGAAAGACACCGTGCCCTGCTAGTACGGTAGTTCTGGAAAAACTTTGCACTTTGGTGCAAGGAAACTGTCATTGTTGCGAAATGATTGAATCACAGCACTAAAATTTGCGAAAGTTTCATGTTACGTAGGTTTCTGGTTTTACAATTGATGGATGCCATGGCTCATGTACAAGTTGGTGCTTTAAAAAAATCTATCTACTTTGTAATTGCAGTTAAAAATCAACTTGTGTTCTTGTTACCTCAAATTAAACCTATATATTACACGTAATCACCAGCGTATAGACAGGCGTAATTATCCATTGTTTGTGGGGGGATGATCTATTCATCATCCCCCCACTAACAATAGAAAGTGTGCGCATATCTACGCTACTGCTCATAATTCTTTCCCCCTTGAAGGAGAAAAATGTCAGATGACAAATTACATAAGCTAGCATCAAGAGGACTATGAAATAAGATTGCATATAAGTCTTATGATAAGAGCAGCCTTACATCCTTTCCATGTATGCATGATTATGGTTTATTTTTTTCAAGTATTTAAAGTTATTGGTATCAAAACCACAGCGACCACAACAAATACAAAATGAAATTTAACACCCAGACTTCATAATAGACCTGTTTACAAAATTATTCAAATTTATGGATATTTCTTTCCTGGGGACCTAGTAACAAGGTATTCCATTAACCTGTTATTAATGAATGAACTCCAATACTTGGAATCCAGTTTGCATACATTACTTGTTGCTATATCTGACATGCCTCTGACAAGCTTTCAGGTTATCAAGAACAACCTTTGTTTTAAAAGTATGCTTAAAATTTGAATATATATTTGTGAACAGGTCTATTGTATGTATTTTTTGTAAGCAAACGACTGCTGAATGTTCTTACAGCAATTTGAGCATACAATCATCTTGAGACGGTTTTTCTGTTCTTTTTTTTAATATTCTATAACTCACATAAGCCATGCATATACAATTAATAGTGTTTGATATGAAATCTAAGATTAGAAAATTTCTCTCCTTAAAGGGATCCAATAGCCCCCCCCCCAAAAAAAAAAAAAAAAAATTAATTTGTATATTATTGAAAGATATTGTTGAAAGCAATAGAATTGTAAAAAATAACTGTTTGAGACATTAAAATAGGTTATGAAAAGCGTAAAAGGGAAATATGATTATTTTATCATGGTCTTCTCAGTTTTTAACTTGCATCAAACTTCATGCATGCTAGCTTTTATGCTTCAAATAGAGTGCCTGTTCATGCAAATGCATTGATTTTTCTACTTATTTGTCATTCTCCTTTATTTCAAGTTGCAATATATATTTGCAGAAGTAATATTTAGAGTAGATATAATTAGGATACCATGGAACACCAAACATCCAAACAAATATATTTTTAGTGATATATATTTTCCATATAAAATGTACAATCTTCTGAAAAATGATTTGTGTACAGCTAGAACGTGTAATTTAACCTCAAAAAACTTTAACTGACATTCTGTGGGTTAACAGTTAAGAAGTGTGAAGAAAATAAATGAAATCATAAAACACCCTCGCGCAGAACCAAACTCTGAGTTCAGTTGTGCACGGACCTTATTTTGTGCGAGTGTTTACGGGTCCGTCGATTAATCTACTGGCAAGTCGCAGTAATGTTTATTTAGGGAGTAATGTAAAACTTGCAATATCTCTTCATAGAGTTAATATTTATAACTCATACTTTGAATATCGTATGGCGAAATGGAACCTTAACATAAAGAGCAAGATATATGTTGGTGATTGGTAAGATTGTTGCCATAATGTCATTTCACCATTCAAATTGAGACAGCTAAAAGGAGATTTAACTTTTTCAGTGCCGATGTCAGGTATATGTGACAGATAGAATTGTCATCGACCACAGGAAAGGAATATGGTGGTCAATGTACAGTATATCAAAATTTTGAGCATAAATCAAGCATTCTAAATATATAATTATAAATATATGCTACCTTAGAAATTTTCAGAGAAAATTGCAGATTTTTAAAAAGATGATACCTTATTTCAACATTTAACATTTAACAATAGTAAACAAATGAGAAACCAAAAAATAATGGACAAAAAAGAAAATCAAATGTAATTTTCAAAAATTATTATGCATAAATTTGTTAAAGGAATAATGTTTGGTATCATAAGAAATGGTAATAATTTTCCTACAAGTTTTGTACACAATATTTTGTGAAATGATACATGGTTAATGAAATGCATGTTTGAAAAGTAAGCATTGATCACATTTATGTAAAACTTTGAAGAGCTCTAAAACCCCTTGGCACAGTAAGAGTTAATCAAATATTGGTGCAGACTGCCTGTGTGTGTTCATAAAGACCCTTATACTTTAATAACGGTCATAAAAAAAGATGGGTATCGTTTTAATTAAATGCAAATGAAATCCTTTTTACTGGGATCTTGACAGGTAGAATAAGGTGTGCAAATATTGAATCTTGTTACCAGTAGAAGACATGCAGCCATAATGATGTTAATGAATATTTCTGCTTTTATATCGCTTCTTTCATTTACTGATCAAAACACTAAATTTATCAGGATTATGATATTGGATTATCCTATTATTGTCTCCTAAGTGTTTAATTGTGTAGTAGTACCATTGATTGAAATGTTTCTTGTGGTGTTTGGAGTAGTATTGGTCATTCTTGACTGCCAGTCGAGAGTCTTAAAGTTTGAATCACAGCCCGGCACTACTAACTTCTTTTGCTGCATTTACCGCTCTCTATGAAGTCTACCCAAATGTAAATGGGTACCGGTAGCTGACATGCTTTGCTTTTACTGCCCAGCCACGTCCAGGGTAATAGTCTGCAAGCACAGACCCTAATATTACGTGTTACAAAATCATTGTGTCTTGAGAGAAACCTAACCCAGGTTCCTACTAGTTGTGTCTGGAGCAGAGCCTATGGTAGTCTTACAGGACAGACACATCTTTTCTGACTGAACAGGGTTTGTGCCTGCAATTTCAGTATTTCTAGTGGCATGTTTGTTGCACAAGGGATATGATAGTGCTATACAAGAAGCCACTGTTTTTGTTATTCCCATGTAAAGTGTTAAACAGATTTGAAATATTTTCTTGGCATTGATTTATTTAATCCATCCATCAATCATCTTTTTCTTTTTTTTTTTTTTGTCTCTCTCTTCAGATCCAAGTCTTTTGGCAACTCTGTGTCCAAAGCTTTCAATGAAGCTGTTTCAAAGCTGGAGGTGAGTTATTTGATTTTTTTCATCAAGAAACGATTCGGATTTAACTGATTTATGTATCACAATTTATTTGAATACATAGTGTGTATAGTATGTATCACCATATGAAGACGATCTGATTTGATTTATGGGTACGTAGGTCAAAGGTCACAGGTCGATTTCTGAAATTTCAGGTGTTAGCCACTTTTGTGCTGTAACTCAAGAACACTGAACATATGAAGATAATTGGCCTACACATGTAAGAAATACATACAATCTAATTATACATCTTGCTGAAGAACGTGGGATATATGTGATAAAAAAACTTAGTATACATATATGCCAACCGCTCCGTTTTTGAAGTTTTTAGAGCCATAAAAAAACTGAACGTTCAGATTTTTTGGAAATAGGATTAATACTAATCGGCTTTCCATAGCATATCGAGTCGCTCACTGCACCACAAGTTAATTGAGTCTGCAGTATGTTTCATGTAAGTAGTCGTACATGATGTGTGATTTGGTTCGATTATGGGTGAAAGAAAATCTGTCAAAATAAAAGCAACCATGAGCGGAACAGTGTCAGCCAGGGGCCAGCTGCCAGCTGCCAGCTGAGGCAGGTCGCTGGACCCCTTACTCCAGGGAGCTCCACCGCCGCCAGACGCTGGACCCCCTGCCAATATCAATATGTGCGTTCAGTTTTCTGAATTCCACATGTTGGCAAGTATGAGTATACTGTGCTTGGATTTGCTCGTTATCAGAGTGTGTTTAATTTTCCATGTTTGCTTTTTAATTGACCTTCAGAAGTTCTGCAGCATAGTGTCGATGATATATACGTGATAGTCATAGAGACTCCGCTCAAACATACACAGTATGCAGAACGTTTTCATCATTTTGTATACGTGTACATTTCCATTACAGCATCAAAAGGGTGTTAAAAAAGATCTTGTTTTGCTAAAAAACAAACTTTAATTGTTTCAATTTGTTCAGGACTAAAATGATATATCGTTTCGTTACTCGGTTTTAACAGTGTGTATGTGGACATATCCACATGGACTATAACTTTATCTGAAATTGTGAATTTACTATTCTTGTAGTATCTGTCAAATAGATTAACCAGAAAGTTTTAAATCATTTATTAGCATCACAAAATATTTTCCTGTGCTTTGGTAATGAGAGGGATTTTTACCACAAACTTCCAGATACCAACATTAATTTATTGGAGTTTCATACAACGTACTGTTAATAAATTAATGCTACCAAACATTTTGCAGCAATCATGCGGGATTGAATCTAAATAATATATTGTTGTGTAAATAATGTATTAGTTGGTGTACATATTGTCAATTAAAGTCGACAATTACTTGAAATTACTGCGGCATATGCTCATTCATGATTGGTTGTGGACTTTGAGACATTTCAACCAGTCAGTATGCCTGTATTTTTCTAGTATACCAAGTGACATCTTGAGATGTGACGGAAGCTTGACAACATCCATGCCACGCATGGCTTTGCATATTTACCTTACCTTTAATCCGAAAATAGATATGACAACTTGGGTGCCAGCGTTTTACGCACTGCACTCCTGTAAGAGTTTGAAAATATATTAGAACATTCTATGATGAATTAGCAATCTAATGAAATTGTGGATATGTTGCATGGATTGACTGCCTTTCTAAGATTTACCTCTTCTCTCTCAAAGATGGGACATGACAGTCGCAACAAGCAATTCCACAAGCTGTTTCCCTGTGTACCAGATTCTGAGCAAGTTATAAACAGTAAGTATCTTCATTTTTATGTTATACCTTGTTATACCTTTTTTTACCTTGTGTTGCATTTGAAACGAATCATGGACTCCGACTATTCTTCCAGGCTAGAATATAATGAGGGATTCCCAATGTTTTATTTTTTTCCTATCAAAATTCATTTTTGTGCAAAATGCAGTAACTTTTTTTTTTTTTAACTGTCTGTCATAACATCTCATAACATCCTTGATTATATATGGTTTGAATGGAAAACATTTTCTAACATAGCTAGTGGTTTTGGTGGGAAAACAATGAGCAGTAATTTTTTTCTTTCTTGCCACAAAAACCACTATTTTTCTTGTGGCTTGTACATGTATGCTCCTTTCAAGTTCAATGGATGCTACCATGAAAGGTATTCAATACTTTGAGAACATAATAGTCACACCAAGTTCTGTTATATATTGAGTTTCATTTCCACAGGGTAGTTCCATTTAAGCTAAGAAAAGGAAAATTTAATGGCCAGCTTTTCAAGGTTACAGTACTGGTGCCACCGCTCATTTATTTTTGTTGTGGAATGTTATCACAGATATGCACCGAATGATTTTCCAGGCCCCAAAAATGGAATCGGGATTTCCCTTTACTTGCACAGGTATCAACAAAATGATGCATAGAAGCTGCGGTAAAAAGTAATATAGACACCTTGAACAGCCCTTTTTTCATAGGAGGTGATAAAGTAATACATGTTCTTGAGTTTATAGTAAAAAATGAAAGTGATGGGATTCTGCATAAATCTCTTGAACTGCGTTGAAAAGCAATTAAGCAAGTTTGATGTGTTCAAAGAGAAATTCTTCCGTTTGGAGCCAGAGGGGCGTTAACTCATACTTTAACACAGAGTTAATGCCATTCTGGCTCTGAACAAACAAATTTACCATTTCTGTATATAATTTTTTGTCTCGCCCACCGGAGGTGAAGGCGAGACTAAGGGATCCAAATGGCGTCCGTCGTCCGTCCGTCACAAACGTTAAAGTTTACCTGCAAGACTCTCTTATGATGCATTACTTGGCAACTGTTACTGCATTGGCAGCCACACTTGGGTGATAGAAGCACTAGGGCATCTCCATGTTATTGTGTTGTCGGAGGTCACATGATGGCAAATGTCATTTGAGGTCATATGTTAAAGTTTACTAATACTACTAACTAACTTTTTAACTAAACATGCAAAACGGGAAAAACAAACTCAAAATAAAACTTTCTTTTCTTAAAGATGATATGACAGTGGCAGATGCAGGATTTTCCAAGAAAGTGGGGCCCCCAAAAAAGGTAAAAGGTCACCACCATTTCCAACTTTCCCATCAAAAAAATATGTGAAAAGTTAAAAACAAAAAACAAAAGCCATCACTCCAAGCACCCCCCCCCCCTCCTTGAGGCCAAGGGGGGGGGGGGGGGGGGGAACACATTTTTTGTACAAATTTTTCTGTGACTTTTTCAGAAATTCCCACCAGGGGGGGGAGGGAGTAGGGGCCGAGGCCCCCCTGGGTCCGCCACTTGATACGTACAAATGTAAAAATATACAGGCATACATGTACATGCTGCAGCAAAATTTGCAACAAAAAAAACAGAAAAAAGGAAAACATTCAACAACCTATCATCATTGATCCCCCACACACCACAATGCCCATCCTAAAGTTTCTTTCAAAAACCCGTGGAATTTCCACGGGTTGCGCTAGTATCATTAATTTGCAGTTTTCTCCAAAGCGCCTTTACCCTTGGGGCAGTACTCAAAATATATTGGAGATAGCATATTATAGGTCCACATGAAAGAAAAAGATCCTACTGAGTAATACATTTTGAAAAAAAATGACATTTTAGTCATTTTGTGTGTTGGAGCAAATGGGGGAGTTGTCCGCAACTACATCACAGTGACATTACACTTTCAGCCAATTTGAAATTCCCATTATGTATAGTGATTACAACTTTTAAAAATTCATAATTTTCTTATTGCCTGTCCGATTTTGTTCAAACTTTCACCAATCTGCTTCTTTGATTTTTCCTCTTTTTTCAGAACAACTAGCCATTAAGGTTGGATTTCTCTTTAAATTAATAACATTTTCTCATTTATTTTATTGCTACTTATATTCTATCGGTGGGGCTAAACGAGGATTTAGTCCCACCGATAGTACGGGACAAAGCTAAACCCACTTTCTGTTCACATTGCATTTTATTAAAGTGGGCTAACTCCAAAGGGTAGGGCTAAATAACTGCTCTGGCTAGGGAGATAGTACAGGACTAAAACTGTCAATGAGAACAGCAAAAAATATAATCTGGGCTTAAGGATAGTCCGGGGTTTAAAAAAAATCTTAGTGTAAAAAGCCTTTTTGTTAAACTTTTGTTGATATAACCAGACCGTGGTTGATGTGTAGTCATGATTTTTAAAGAAAAAACAAAAACTCATTAAATGAAAAGAAGAAGAAGAAAACAATGCTTTGTCATAATTCCTTTTGATACGTATGTTCCTCCAAGCTCTTGTGCACATTCAAAGCAGGATGAAAACTGTATTGAAATGAAATTAGAAATAGCACAGAAATTATGGCATTCTTAGCATTGCAAGCACAAGATTTGCAAATTCTGAATAGGGTGCAAAGTGCGCAAACTGAATAGCACTTGTATCATTTTAACTCGTACTACCCTTTACCTGAGGGCCATCCATGTTAGAAATACAATAATAATTCCTATCGATGCATATAGCTTGTCTCAATAGCAGGGTTCCATACTTTTTTTGTGTAGGCGGTCCAGACTAGTACTAGTATTTTAAAAATCATGAAATTTCTAGGGTCTGTGCGCATGGGGGGCCCCTGTTCAAAGGCTGGTGACATTATTTGTCTGATAACAATAGCGAGATTTTCAATTAAAAGGTGCACCCTAATATGTGGTTTGTACATGTGAGTATGCTTGTGTCTGTAAACAGTAGGGAAACTCTAGGGTGTACTTCAAAATGTTTTGTTATATAGATATTTTTTGTACTAAAATGTGGAAAAGGTGTTGATTCACTACATTTCGTATATAGTTCAGTGGACACAAGCCTTGAATAGAAGTGTTCGCTGATTTTCATACAATTCTAAATATATTAAAAAATAACTTGGTTTTAATGAAAGCAGCAAAATCAGGCTTACAGATCAAAAAGAGTTTGAGGAAAAATCGGACAACTAATAAGAAAGTTATGAATTTTTAGTGGCATGAAAACTAGAGAAACAATGAAAATCATGAGACAAATTGGCAACTCAGTCATTGGTTTGTGATGTCATAGCTACACAACTCACCAATTCTTTCGTTTATATTCATAGGCCTAGTACAAAAATTTTGTCCAAGAATATGAGTTTTCAAATAACTTGAACCAAATTACATCTACAGTAATATGTTTTTGCATGTATAAACCTTTACAAAATATTTCAAGAACTTCAAAATATTAATATTTTTTTCCAAATATTATATTCCATAATCACTCAGTTTTTTTTAATGTATATTGTATGAAATATTCATATTTTCATGATTTTTACAGAAATTGATTTGCTCTGTATTAGTGTATACATGCAAAAACATATTACTATAAATGTAAGTAGGTTCAAGTCATGAGGAAATCATATTCTTGGACAAAAAAAATTAAAATTTGTATTATGAATATTAACAAAACAGTTGGTGAGTTGTTGTGTACCTACGACATCACAAACTCATGACTTTAGTTTCCAATTTGTCTAGTGATTTTCATTGTTTCCCCAGGTTTTCATGGTTTCCCCAGGTTTTCATGCCACTTAAAAATTCATAACTTTCTTATTAGTTGTCCGATTTTCCTCTTTTGATCTGTTGGTCTGATTTTTTGCTTCAATCAAAACCAAGTAATTTTTGGACTGGACTTCCCCTTTCAATGAAAAATTTTGTTATCATTCTTTGCCAAATGTGACCAGCTCTTTTAGAGTTTGTATTTTGTTGGTGGGGGTCCTTAATTAGAATTTTGGTGCCCTTGAGTACCAGGCAATGGTAGATATTTCATACCATTGCGGTCTCTGTGGGAATAACATGCCTATGTTCCTCATCATTGCTCATGTACATAATTAAAGTGCTGGTCTGAATATATAATATGTGGTTAACCTGGTAGTGTTCACAAGTCATAGTACAAATTTTAAGGTTGAATATTTAATATCCGGGGAATTTGTTTGGCACTTGATAAGCTACACCAAGGTAATTGTTGATATATTGATCAATAAATAGGGATGCTCTAAACCCGTTGCCCACTGGAACCGAGTGGCCCCTAAATCAAAGCCTATGAGAAAAAAATAATTCAGTACTCATCGGGTTAACCGTTTGTTTTCACATGAGATAGGTTTGATATGCTTAGGGTTTGCGTGAAGTGGATCCCTGTTGATATTGTGAAATTTTGGGGGCCCATATGCGTGGGCTCCTGATAGTTTTGATCTCTGCCATAGACATCACAGTAACGATGCTATGCGCAGACCTTTGCCGTGAAGGAAAAAAGCGAAAATGAATTCTATTTGCTTTATGACCCTGAAAATATGCAGTTCCTGTTTTGACATCTGTTTTCAAGGCAGGAGATTGAAACTGCTTGTGCACTGATATGCAAAATGTTCAAAAACAACATTCTTATCTGTATATGAATTGCTACACACATGTAGTTCAATTCATTCCCATTTCATTATTGTCTGTTTAGAGCCAGAAGGGCATTAACTCATTGCCTACGGGAACCGGGTCATCCCTGTATTAAGCCTATGGGAAAGAGAGAATTCGGTAGTCAACGGGTTAAGTCTGTGTTAATGTATAAGAGTTGGCTACAAACAGATAATACAGTAAACTAGGTGTTTCTTAAAAAAAGAAACCCAACTTTTCCCATCAATTACTCGAAAAATTATTATTTCCGGGCTGATTCTTATTGTTCATGTCAAAGTTCAATTCATCATATGATACCAAATATGCATTGAGATTGTTTTATATGAATAAATTTGAAAGGTTGTAGTGAAGTCAAAAGTAGTTTGCGCATAAAAGTAATGCAAAGTTTAGTTCCATTAGGTACAATGCGAAGAAATAAAACAAGTGATGAATACGCATAACAAAGAAAAGCGATATTCCATGATGTTTCCTAATTCATATTTCAACATGTATGCAACTTTGAATGAGATACGAGTCCAAAATCAGCCCCAAGGTCCTCCCAAATGATCGTCTTGTCTGTCCAAGCATTTGAAGACAGAGTGAGATTAGTTCATTGTGTAAGATAAATAGATCCCTGAGTCACTCTCGTGTGCAAATCAATTTTTACATTGCTGGCTTAAAATTGTTTTAGTTCAATGATCCCAGGCTCTATCATCACAAATGTGGTAGCATATGAAAGGGGATAAAGTTCCTCTTTTTATGATGTATTACAATAAATCAAGTTCTGTTTATTTGACGAAGTGTTGCTGGAGAAATTTGGATTTCCTTTTTTAAGAAACACACTGCATATTGTCCCTTTTTATAGGTGTGTATACCATTCACGGATGCGCTAAGTTCAGAACAATTTTTTTAATTATGCTGTCCCTATGTGCAGATTCCCTAAAGATATCTGGGGATGGCTTGAAAAGGCGATCAGAGTCTGTCTGTGAAAAATATTTTATTACTTGCTTGTCACTGTCGCTCCAGGCAACTTGTGGAGGCCTAAGTCTGATATGAGAGCCTCTGAAGCCTCTCGAGGATTTGAGGACCCATTGGTCACATAATTTGAAATATGACTCCATTTTATTGAATACCGATGCGGGGGAAGTAGAGAGATCAGTTTCTCCTTGCAGTCTCATGACCCCTACATGTTCAATCCCACTCAGTCTATTACCTAATATATTGGTTTGTAGTTGCGGTGTTTATTGAGCAATATAGAGTCCATGAGAAGCTGGATTCTAGTCATTTATATCTCACAAATCCTGAACTTTTTGAACTTATGTTTTCTTTTTATAAATTAGATACATGCACGTTTTAACAAAATTATTGTTATCAATAACACTAAAACTGTACTTCATGTTGTAATAAGGAATATTTGTGTTGTCAGGAACAAATTCATTCACGATTTTAGGCTTTTTATGCAACTTTTAGAACTTTTTATTAGATATTTTTGTATAAAAGTGATACACAGATGATTTGGAGGAAAGCATGCCCAATTAAATACTAAGTGTGAATAGGAGTACTTTCAAGAAAACAGTCATAAGTATATTCACCATTATTTAATGATTTTTTCTTCTTCTCCTTTTCTCTTCCAGCGTATTCATGTGCCTTAGTTAAAGATATACTCCTCCAAGGAAGAATGTTTGTTTCTGAGAACTGGATCTGTTTCCACTCCAACATCTTCTCGTATGAGAAACAGGTAAGAATGATAAACCTTTCTAAACTTCATTCATTTGGTCTAAATATAATTGGGTACAGTACTTAATTTGCTGCTAATAGCCTTTTTAAGTATATATTTAATTTGACAGATGTATTGATATGGGATGTTGAGTCAATGATATTGAAACAGAAATTTATATTGCCATTCATCATACTTTGTTGCAGTAGAGAAAAGATCTCCTCAAACTCTCTTCCCTGGAATGATGCTGAAGAGCAGAAATGCATCTGTCGCCATGGAAACCTTCTCTCTTATCTCATCCTCTATTTATCATCTTACTCATGTATGATTCATCTCAACTTTCTCTTAGCCCATTTTGATATATATCTCCTTCAATCCTTTCTCATTTGTTCTCTTTGTTTTTATGTCACATGATTATTTACTATCTTGGTACAGCAGTGATGTATAGGGAGGCCATTCTCACTCTCAGGTTTTTTATGTCTCTAGAGGTCTTGGCCTCAGCCCCGGCCCCAAGACCTAAAGCTTTATGAAACTAATGAAAAGACTTCCTTCTAGTTCTTGCCCTTCTGATGGACATACAGCATTCTAACATTGTGAAAATAGTATTATTAAAATATTTGGAATGGACTTGCCTTTTCATATATTTCACTTTATATGTAACTCCACCCTGATGCTTTCCCTAATTTCTCAATCATTTTTTTCATCTCTCTAAAAACATAAAACTTTGTCTGGATCTCTTTTCCCCTCCCATTTTCTCCGCCAAGTCATCTCACCTATTGTATTTGTCATGGGTCTCCACCTCTCATTTTTCAGATTGCAATCAAAGTTGAGACGATCACCAAGATTACCAAAGAGAGGACCGCTTTTGTTGTTCCCAATGCAATAGGACTCCACACTCCCTCAGAAAAGGTCAGTACCCAATCCGACGTAGGCCGATCGTGATGCTGCAGAAGAATATTAATATTTTGGTTGTGAAATGAGAGGGCTATTTTAGAAAGGAAGAGAATGATAGAGAGAAAAAAAAGAGGGACAGAGAGAGGTGATGAGGAAGAGATGGGGGGGGGGGGGGGCAAATAGAGACATAGTCAAAGAGAGAAAGGTAGATAGGCAGACAAAGCAAGCAAGCTATTGAAGATTTTGTTGCTGATATGAAGAAGATATAGATGGAGACGGAAATATTATGTGGGTGTTTGGATGGTTATACTTTTAAAAGCAGAATTTTATTGCATCTTTAAGGCACCTTAAATGAATAAAGCAGCTCTCCAAAGGATTGTTAAAAGAAACATATGCAGTCACCATTGCTGTTCACACCCCTGACATTTAGACGTATACTTTGCCCCCCTGCGGAAATGAGTTCAGTAATATCTAATGATGTCTCTTTTTTTCAACATACCCCATGGGCCATCACCATAACAACAAATCAGTAACTGCTATTGTACATGCAGATATATTTAGATAGTATAGGCCAGGAAGTAGACTTCTGTGAATTGTCATTTTCATTCACCATTGCTCGACCACAGGAAAGATATATGGTGGTCAATATATATCAACATTTTGAACATAAATTAAGCATTCTAAATATATGATTATAATTATATGCTACCATTGAAATTTTCAGAGAAAATTGCAGATTTTCAAAAAGATATTACCGTATTTCAACATGAGAAACCAAAAATAATGGACAAAAAACAAACTCAAATGTAATTTTCAATAATTCTTATGCATAAAGTTGGGTAAAGTAATAATGTTTGGTATCATAAGAAAAGGTAATAATTTCCTACAAGTTTTGTACACAATAATTTGTGAAATAACAGATGGCTAATGAAGTGCAGACATTTGAAAAGTAAACATTGATCACATTTTGGTAAAATTTTGAAAAGAACCCCGTAGCACAGTAAGAGATAAAATCCATTGGCGCATGTAGACATGTTTGCCCATCCCATTTTCATGATTACCTTTACAATACACATGATCCCATTATTCGCATTAAATGCATGGCATTGTTGTATTACCAAGTGACATGTTAAAAGCTTGCCTCCCAGGCACTCATTATTCTTTTAAATTACGGCGACGGTTGACATTTCATTGTAATGCTATCTTTTGAGTGTCTCTGTAGAGGTTACATCTTTGCTGCAAAACATGTTCACCAATAATGTTCAGTATAGTCCAGAGTCTATGTAAGCATGTTCAAGATCAAGTTGAGTTCTGGTCATGTGATTACATTTTGAAAGAAACTGTCTCGAAGCAGTTGGGAAAGGTTGATCATGTCTACATAAGAATTGGTGTATACTGTGAGGTTTTTTAATCATCAAAATGATAAGAAATTGACCCATTCTTACTGAAAAGAACATGCAGTGCACACAGAAATGGGTATATATGGGACTGCACATACAATGTGGATGAATTGTTCGTCCCAAACAATTCAGCTATTTCTTGTCATATTTTGAATGTGAAGGCATTGAGGAAAATTCTATTGAGGGGACATTTCTAGTGTGATATTCTTCCAAACTAAACATAAAAGGAATGAGAAAACTCACAAATTATTTTTCACCTTTCCCAGAACTCAACCTTCTCTTTAAGAGAAGAATCTTTGTATATTGCATCCTAAGCCCTAGATAAGTAAGACTTGGATGTCTTGGAAATAAGTATCATACCTAATTGTATTTTATAAAGGGGTACCCCCAGTGAAGACTAAGTGTGAGAAAACTTGGCTTCAAATGTATTGTTAATGTGTAGTAACAGAAAATATGAAAGCACCTCCCACCTTGTTAATAGTGCATATAGTGCCATTGATTTTTTTTAAAGTGAATAATACAAACAAGTGAATAATAACCTGCCCAGTATCTACAGTTCATTTTTCAATGACATTGTTGACAGGAAAACTTTGATAATTGATCACCACTACTTCAAATTAATTAAATTTCATGTAATTAGTTAGAAGGAAGGGGGTAGGGGGTAGTGGGAGAGTTAGCAAAGGAGGAAGGGAGGAATTGAAGCAGAAAGAGATTTTTTATGTTTAGAGGAGAAAGACAGTGAAAAAGAGAGAGAGAGAGAGAGGGAGGGAGGGAAGGGAAAATGGATTTGCAAGTAATCTATGATAATAGATAACTACTTCAATAATTGAAACAATACATCATTACATTCTATAAGTGGAGGAAAGGGAATATAGAGAGAACAGAGTGGGAACAAGGCAGGGTTATTATTGAATGAGGGGAGGGTTATTATCGAGAGAGGTTGAGAGGGATGGAAGGAGAGATGTATTTTCTTTCAAATGTTGTCACAGACAGCGAGAAGGAGATAGAGAGTGAGGAAATATGAGTAGCGGAACCTGTCAGTTCATATATGTGACCCAATTTCTATTCAGGTGTACATAATTCAGTTTAGATCATGCAAGATGAAGTTTCCCTTGCTCATTACAGGCAATGGAGTGTCAATTTGTAGGCAGTAAGGCTGTGACATGCCTAATTTCATTTGTTATGCAGTAATGCTCAAACATTAGCAACATTAATTCCTCGTTTACACATGGTGCTGTAAATTACAGTCGCAGGATAAAACATTTTATGTGTAAATGAATAAGTAGTGGAGATGAAAAAAAAATCGCACACTCCCATATTATGCCTCTATCAATACATATTTGTTTGTTGTAAGGTAGAGATATATGAGGCAAACTCTGCTTATTTCATTTCATATTGCCACAACGGTTTTTTGAGCGGTATACCGTTTCATATGTGAACGGGGCTTAATGCTGCGTGCAGATTCTGGGGCGCAATGCATATTTGCACAATCATTTGGAAAGGAATCGATGCAGTATAAAAACTTACACCACTTGGGTAATTATGACCATGATAGTTATTAATTTTCATACTTCATTTGGTAGTGTGTTATTTCAAAAACAGTGTTGTTTCTGTAACCAGTTGTGTTTTCTCTCTTTGGGTATTTACTATCAGTAAGCTGACCATGAAATTTGCAGAAAAGGAAAGAGAACTCTCTCACCCATCCATGGCCAGTTAAATATTAATGTAGGCTTTATATTTCTGGATTGAATAATACTTTGACATTGAGAGTATAAAGTGTACATTTGTTCAACAATGATATTGAAATTGATAGTAAGAAAAGCCTTTACACTAAATGATTCTGAAGTTTAATTAGTATCCTCATGTGTCTCCAAGTATCATTTAAAAAGCAATAGCTGTAATATTTGCAGTTTCATTTTCTTTTTTTTCTTGTAAATCTTCATCTACACTAACTTGTTTTTTAATGTTTTAATTGTTTTGAATAAATAAAGTCACAGTTCTGAGACAGGTTGGTGTTACACAGGGAATGATGTAGTTTGAGTTGCTTTGAACTTTCTCACCAAGCCAAGCTGATTAAATAATATATTAGGCTCTTCAATTCTGCCTCGAGTGTTGGATGATGAGGGCATAGTACTATCAGGTTCAGATCGTAAATGAAAACTAAGGGCTTATATATGGGCTCCAGATAGTACTCAGCACCCACATTTGCACAGAGCGAGAAGGACATTATTCAAGCAGTATACTTTTCCATGCATTTACACCCTTCTGGCTCTCATCAGACAATGTAATGTGATACAAACAAGGATTTGGCTCATTCCTTTTTGTGACATGATAGGCAGCCAACATTTGGTACTTATCAGAGGTAATCTGAATTCCTGATATTTTGGATTTGTTATCATATATGTTACTGTATTTGGATAATTTGATGCTTTCATTGAATGATTATGACAGATCGAGGTACACATTTGACCCCAAATATATGTGAGAAGAAAAAAGTGCTGTCTGTGCGTGCGCGGCACTAAAACGGTAACCCCCCCCCCCGAGTTAAATACATATACATGGAAGCAAATCACAGAAAGAGTTCTTCAGGCATTCTGCTTTCATATGTCAATGATAATGGCCTGCATTGTACACAGTGTAGCCATTGACCCTGAATGCATGTAATTGTGTAGCAGGTTCATCTGGTTGCAGTTTTATTTCCAGAAGATATAATTCACGATTCAGTCGAAACCGATTCTAAGCCGATATCCACCTCCATCTACCTGTTCATAAAGTCAAGGTACAAGCAAACCAATATTCTTCAGGTTTCAGAACCATGCAGAATTTCAAAACAGGACTATTCAATGAATACCTACAATAGCAGATACTATTTACCTCGGGCAGGGACCAATGAACAAAGCGAAATAAATGATCAGTGTGAAGATGACCTACTAATAACCTACTAACTTGTTGACCTATGATTGGTCATTGTCAAGTACTCGCAACAAAAACCAGGAATTTGGCTATTTTTGTATTGACTGTATTCCCTTATTACTTCCTGTGTCACAGACTGTGATCTGTGTGAGGAAGCGATAGAATGACATCAAACCAACGTTGTCTACACCTGTAAACCGCTTTGAAAAAAGGGCTTAAATTGTTCATGTCAATGCTGGCCTACATATGAACTTCATTATATTACCTCGTTATTGTCACATAATAATTGATATGTTTATTTTTGATCAAGGTTCGTCTCTATTTAGGATAGGGTCAATGAAGGTTCAGATATCACTGAATTGAGAATGATTTTGAATCATAGTTCAACTCTTTACATGCTTTGGTTGACGAACAAAACAAAGTTAACAAACGGTGGAATGCAACAGTCGACTTTTGTTACTTGTAAGTAAAGTGTGTTTTACAATAATACTCCAAATAAATGTGGCAGTCTGGGGATTTGATCCATCGAGAGATAAAGAGTTAAATGGAAATTATTCCTAAATTTATACCGAGTCAAAAGAGTAGTGAAAAAATCCCTCTTCTCTATTCCGACTGTCAAGGATGTTTGTAAAGTTCAGTTGCCTTCATATTCGAAACATGACTAGAAATAGCTGAAATGTTTGGGCCGAACATTCATGCCACTTGTGTGTGTACATGTAGTCCCATATACCCATTTCTGTGTGCAGTACATCTGCTTTTCAGCAAGATTGGGTCAATTTCTTATCTATTTTGATGATTCCAAGACCTCACAACAATATACACCAGTTCTTATGTAGACATGGTCAACCTTTCCCAATAGACCGCTTCTGTAATGTATACAAATTTATGCACATATGTTCTCTGAGCACCTAGTGACGAGCTATTCCATGAACCTGCTTTTTACAAATGAGCCTCAATGCTTGGAATCCAGTTTGCATACATTATTTGTTGCTATGTCTGGCAATCCTCCGGCAAGCTTTCAGGTTAGCTTTCAGGTTGTCAAGAACAACCTTTGTTTGAAAAGTATGCATAAAATTTGCATACATTACCGAAGCGGGCTATTGCTTTGAGAAAGTTTCTTTCACAATGTAATTGCATGACCAGAACTCAACTTTATCTTTAACCGTTTGCATAATAGACTCTTTATTAACCTATTGCCAATGGGAGCCGGGTGGTCCCTGTAGTAAGCCTATGGGGATGAGATAATGCAGTGGTCAACGGGTTAAGTGTGTTGATTACCAGAAATTAACTCATTTCTAACTGACAGTGAACTAGATCACATTGATATATTTATCTTTGGTAGTTGTTGTTTTGCAGATCATTCATACCTGTTTGCAATTGAAAGTACTGCATGTATAGAAGTTATTTTTGGCTCTGACGGAGGAATGTAATTCAATTCAAATTCAAAAATGGTTTATTGAAAGAAACATGTGTCGCAGCCAAAAGCTGAATAAAACATGTGTACAATATAAACTATCAATTACAAAGATTAACAAGAGCGAAAAAACTACTACCGGTAATACAAGGTATAAATACAGTAAATGAAAGTCAATCAAAGAAGTAAGCAAATTATAAGATACATCATTGAAATACGTTAAACATTAAAGAAAATCGAAAAGTACACAAATTACAGTATACTCGTCACAAATATTTTACATGTACTTACATGCATCTAATAACAGATTTAACAATCATAATGTCTTCATGAAAAGAGGTATAGAGCCAGGTAATCACAATGAGACAATGAGGTAATGAGATGGTGAGAGGAAAGGATAAGAGTGGAAATAGATAAGAGAGTGAGCACTGGCTTTGGAAGACTAACAGAGAAAGAGAAGGGGTGAAAGGAGGGATACAAAGGAAGAAGGGTGAGGCATGGTGACAAACGAAGTAATGGTAGAGAGAGAGAGAGGGAGAGAGAAAGACAGAGGGAAGGTGTAAGTGGAAGATAAAAAAAATACATTGACAAATAATATTTCAAAATTATATTATATATATACATAGAAATTTCTACTTAGATATTCCATGGGTAATTTGCGAGAAATTTGAGTTTGAATATAGAAAATTAATGGGTAGCTCAAGATACCAACTAGTTTGTGTAAACAATGTACGTGAGATTAACATAAGGAAAGAATGAGTATAGAGAAAGAGAGGCAAGAGAGGAGATACAAAGATATAATCAAAGAAGATCTAAATTCAAGAACTGTAGAAGAGAGAGAGAAAGAGAGGGGTGGAGGAAGAAAGGAGTAGTGGATATTATTGCACAGTACATAAATGGGTCATAAATAGTAATCATTCAGAAATTAATGATTGCATAGAATCAATGAAATTGCATAATAAATATAGAACAGCTAATACACCGAGTGGGAACGAGGCAATATAAAGCAATGAGCAGGTATGTCCTAAAGATTAAATAAATTGACCAATGAAACTAACAAAATTTCAAGGAGATCAGTTCTAACTAATAATAGCCACTTGATAAATGAAGTTCACCTAATTCTCATTAAGTAAGTCTATAGCAAGAGCAAGATTTTATGAATGGCAAGTGAGTCAGAAATCGAGCCAGAAGAGTGAGGAATTTCTAAATATATTTGCCTTTGTGCATTTTGTAAACACATGGAATATACAGGTTTGATACTTCAGGATGAAAGCTTTTGAATTTTTGTTCACTTTTATTTTAGTTTTTATCAATCATATTCCATAGACTCCAGCAATAGATGTATATGTCTGGTTCCAATAATTGATGATTTGATACAATGGAGACCCTTGATTTAGGTTCTGTAAATCACTACCAATAGAGCTTAACCAAATAAAGCAATCTCGTGAATACTTTGGCTATTTATTCTCTTATTCTTATACTGAGAGAGTGGTAACTGGAGCATGAATTATATACTTCAAACAGCAGCAAACAAGGATTCAATGCCAATAATTGCTTTTTATTGTTGTCTCTTTGTTCCAATTGAATATTTCCTTTTCTGTTCTTTTCTTTTTTTCCCTCAT
The DNA here is from genome assembly GCA_025617745.1 of Heliocidaris erythrogramma. NCBI lineage: Eukaryota > Metazoa > Echinodermata > Echinoidea > Camarodonta > Echinometridae > Heliocidaris > Heliocidaris erythrogramma. Next base: position 12,027,381 of record CM046860.1, on the reverse strand, counting down.
TTGGTGAAAGCATTGTTCACAGCTATAGCTTTTTCGGGATACATAATAACATATTGGAAAATGTAGTTTACAAACACGATTGCAAAATTTAAAATGCATCCCCATTGCTGTGAGGGCACTGTTAGGCTGTTTAGTTTCTCATGTAGTATGAGGTCATCTGTAATGTCTATTTCAGTAATTGTAAAGATCATCTTTAGTCGTGTTCATCGGAGAAAATTGATATTTATAGAAATTGTTTGCGTACATTTTTTTATACTGAGCATTGAATTTGTTTATCATTTGGTCTCAATTTGGAGTCAAAGAGGATTCCAACTTGGTCATTTTAGGAGTTAAGGAGCTGGTTTAAGATTAGATAGGGTAGCCGGGCGTGAACAAAGGATAGGCCTACATAAATGAGAGAGTGATAGAATGAATGAGGAAAAAATTAATGCAGAGGAATAGGAGAAGGAAGGGATTATACTTGGGATAATAGATTTTTATTGAAAAAACAAATGAATGATAGAAAATGTGTATAGATGAATTGTAGATTAGCTCATGTGTTTAATAACTTTGGTTCAATCAATGTCTCTATACTTGAATGTAAAATGGTGAATGTAGTCAAAGTTTGAAGGATACCATATATCACACTCATGAAGGAGATACAATTTTGGTGTAAAAGAGAAGCTAATTTTCAAATAATATTGATTCAGATGTAAAGAAAGCTACATATGTATGTGACCCAGCATTGCTATACAAGCGAAGGTTCTACAGTGTATTAGGTTTAGCTTGTATTTTAACTTAATTGATTATCTTTACACATGAATGTAAATCCATGAACAATAACATTTAAAGAAATTGTAAGTGAAGGAGATACACTTTTCATGTAAACAGAGAAACTGATTTCCAAATTATGTGAATTTAGAAGCAAAGAAAGCTACATACATGACCGATCCTTTTTATACAAGCAAAGGTTTTCCAAGGTCACTTTGGAAGGCCAGTGTAAAGAACAGTTGGTTGCAATAATCTCATTGCGCTCATTTAACAAGTGAGGTTTGCATTGCATTGCCAATCCAATCTTAATCAGATTAGGTATCTTTTCATTTCAAATGGGTCCTGCCCTAACACATCCATCTCAGACTGGTAGTAGTCAAGAATAAGCATTTCTACTTCTCTACTACTTAATGGGCTATGGTAGTCTGCAGGCATAAACCCTTGTCAGTCATGATGTGTTACACAGGGACTGAACTATAAGACTGTAGACTGTGTACCATAGGCTCTGTACTGTATTATGTTGCTGGACCTTATTTGAAATGGCCAGATACTAAGAAAGTTAGGCTAGGCTCATTGCTGTGCAAAAATTTGTGTTAGTGTCAAAATAAAGTCTGCTTTTGCAGACTAGATCCAGGGTACTATGAAACCACTTGCTTGGTGTCCCAGGCAGGGCATCCAACCTTTCCTAATGGCAAGTACATGCCAATGTCATGTACCTGATAGGACTGGTTGACTGAATTAGCAAGACAAAATTTAAACAAAAAGGAAGAAAAAAGTGTAGTTATATAAAACAGTCATCTAAAACAATATTGAGAAATCTGCATTGATCATGTCGATACACATACCTATTAGAGGAGAATATTGATTGATTGGTATTGTATGATTTACTTGCACGACTAGGGCAGTATTAAAAATATTTGATAGCAACCTGCATTACAGGTGCTCTCGATTATGTCTCAACCAGAAAAAACCAGGATCAAAATCGGAACATCTCACCAACTTTAAGGAAATCAATTTTTGATCTGCGTGATAATAGGAGCCTTCTACTGGCGACTTCCTTTGTATCGATTCTAGACTTATGACCGATTTAGACTGCTGGTTTTTGTATGGTATCTTCTAAATCCAATTTCATAGTTCACGATATTCATATTTGCATAAAGTTGTGTGGCTTCCTGACTGGTATTGACAACTATAATTAATTCTTAAGATGTCATAAAGTTGATAAATCCTAAATGATATAATGAACCCTTTATTTTATGTCTTTCTCTTCATTTTTTCCTTTTTTATTTTTCCTTTTGTTTCACCCTCTCTTTGATACAGCACATCTTTGGTTCATTACTTTCAAGACATTCCACTCATCAGCTTCTCTACCGAGTCTGGAAGAATGCCAAGGGAGAGACAGAGGTAAGAGTTTACAAGAATGACACTAAATCGAAGATGATATAAAATGGAATAGCATAATAAAAGAGTCTGATGCGAGTCAGAAGGGCACTTGCTTTTAAGATATACTGTAAAGGTGGAAATTTTCGTGCGATTAAATTTTTCGCGCTCGGCTTAGTGCAGTGAATTTCGCATGTTTTTAATTTCGCCGACGCGCCAGGCTCATGGGCAAAAGAATACATAAACAAAAATATTCGCGTGTTTTTATTTTCGCGCACATTTCATGCAGCGCGAAATGCGCGAAAATTTCCACACCGCGAAATGTTCCACGTTTACAGTAGTTGAGTTCTGGTCATGAGACTACATTATGAAAGAAACAGTCTCAAAGCAATTGGGAAAGGTTGATAATATAGCACATTGGTGTATGCTGTAAGGTTTTGGAATCACCAAAAAGAGAAGAAATTGACTCAATCCTGCTGAGAGTCACATGCACTGCACACAGAAATATTTAAAATACGCCTGAACATTTCAGCCTCTTCTTTTGAAGAGCAATCCTTTTCAGGGGACATTTCTACTATGATGTTCTTCCAAACTAATATGAAAGGAATGAGAAAGCTCACATTATTTTTTGCCTTTCCCAGAACTCAACCTTCCCTTTAAGAAGAGAGTCCTCTTTGTTGCTCTTGGGCAGACAGACCTGAACATGCATTCACTGAATATAACCTTCAGAAATATGAATCACTGTCACTATTAACACCCAAAATATGCGTAGTGAATATTGAATCAACCATTCCTACGTAGCCACCCTCCCAGTAACTATTTTTCCTGCGATGACTGGGGCTTTGCTGAAACACCATGACGGGGGATAATTTGGTAACCAGAAGTCTTTATCTGCAAATTACGTGGGATTGTGCCTGAAATATTAATGTGAGTCAACTTGTGGATGTGGGTAAAGTTTTGAGAAGAACAGGGGGAGTGATATCACTTTTTAATGAATGAGTTAACACATGTGGTCTGCTTAGAACTAGAAGGGCTTTAACTCTGTGTTAAAATATATGAGTTAACATCCTTCTAGCACTCAACAGATGATATCCAGAGTCCACATTCAGGAATGATACAATGACTTGAAAACCAGCTGTCTGATAAAAATCTCACATGGCACATACATTGAGCACCTCGGCTTCATGAAGCGTTTGCTCATTTAAAAAGATAGACAGAGACAAAGAATCAGACTGACTGACACAGAGACAGAAGGGAAAGGGCAACAAAGGAAGAGAATTTCTCTGCCAAGAGAAATGGTATTAACCCACATTCTTTAACACTCTCAACAGCTTTATGATATCAAAGAAGAGAAGAGAAAAGTTCTTCAGTTACTTTGTATTTTATAAGTTAAAGGGAAGTTTGAGTTCTGGGAAAGATGAAAAACTAATTTGTGAGCTTTCTCATTTCTTTTATGTCAGTTTGGAGAAAAAAAATCATAATAGAAATGTCCCCTGAAAAGGATTGCTCTTCAAATTTGAAATTTAACGAGAAACAGCTGAAATGATCGAGCCGAACATGTGTATGTAGTCCTATATACACATTTCTGCGTGCAGTGCATGTGACTCTCAGCAGGATTGAGTCGATTTCTTTTTGTTTGGGTGATTCCAAAACCTTACAGCATACACCAATTCTCATGTACTGTATAATCAACCTTTCCCAATTGATTTGAGACAGTTTCTTTCCCAATGTTATCACATGACCAGAAATCAACTTTATCTTTAAGGGAAAACTGTACACATTTGAAACAAGTTACCTTGAGTTAATGACTTGTGGAAGTCCTGTCTTATGATATTTATAGTGTATTATTATCTCAAAGATTCTGATGATGGCCTCTCAGAGAAAGATAAGTGCCAATCGACTTTAAAAAGCTTCATTTCAGTTTCTTCCGCTGTACATGTATAGAATTCCACTTCAGGATTTGTGTGTAGTTCCTCGAGCAGCTTTCTGACTATAGTCTTGAATTTCTCTTTTGCTTTCACTCACATTTTACGTGACATTCTGCATATGTATCCTCACATACTGTTAGATGACTTCTCAAGTGCCTCTTTTTAATCAAACATAAATGACTATGGATACAATACTTTGCTTCAAGCTTACTGCTCCTTAATGAATAATTCTTTGAAGAGTCTACTGTTGCAATAGTTTTCAAGTATCTCTATATCACAAGGCTCTCAGGTTTTTAATAGTATCCTCGTGATATTTTAGTCGTGAGTGATCGTTTTGTTTTGCACTTACTTTTGGAGAGGCCGTATACCAATCAGGGATTTTTTCTTAGGAAGTGAAAAGGTAATAATTGGAAGCAAATCATTCTTTAAAGAGAAGGTTGAGTTGTGGGAAGGGTGAAAAATAATTTGTGAGCTTTCTCATTCCTTTTATGTCAGTTTGGAAGAACATTATAGTGTAAATGTCATCTGAGAAGGATTGCTCTTCAAATGCCCTCAAATTAAAAATATGACAAGAAATAGCTGAGCTGTACAGGCCGAAGAATTATGCCACATAATTACGCCACATGTTTATGCAGTCCCATAAACCAATTTCTTTGTGCAGTGCATATTCTTTTCAGAGAGATTGGGTCAGTTTCTTATTTTGATGATTCCAAAACCTCAATTCTGTGTAGATATGAATAACCTTTCTCACTCGCTTTGAGACACTTTCTGTAACAATGTAATCACATTTCCAGTACTCAGTTTTATCTTTAACCCCTACCATGCGTGGGCGGCAAATCCCGCCCCAAAATGTGAGTGTTGAACATTTTGTTTAGGCTCAGAATGGCTTGAAAATTCTTTCTCATACAGAAACCTATACCTCCAATATAATGTTTATTCCTATGCAATAAATCTTTGCCCAGTTTGCTTAGGAAAAACACTCATTGAAATTTGATATTCAACTCTTGAAAGTTAATTTTTGACAATTACTAAAAAAATCTGGTGGCATGGAAGGGGTTAATTACAATGCAAATAACATTCCAGAAACTTTTTTTTCAAATGATTGTTGTTGAGGGAAAAATTTGTTTTCAATAAGAAGAGTAACAAATTATATTCATTCTGCAGTATTAAAAACTTTAGAATCAAATAATGCAAAATGTGGGTTACTCGAGTCCAAGCTTTTCTGTAAAAGAGTGAGTACTCTGCAGGGTTCTTAAACATATTCACTAGGTTGATAAACTGGGTATATATTTTGCTTCAGTTCTCAAGCAATGTATATGAAACATTCTTATTTTGGTAGTCACAGGAGGCAGTTTTTATTTAGGACCCTTTGGCATGCAAATCAAAACACATCAAACTATATATGTGGTACATATGAGATCTGAAAGGAAATGACTGTCATAATTATATTAAATAGATGTGGTGCTAATAAATCATTGGGTCTTGTTATCATTGAAGGCTTTATTATCATTATTATCTGGGATAGATGCCAGCACAATTCTCTCCGTTTTTATATGTTCAAGGACCAGTGCTGCAGCCACCATGTAATTTGCTCATTTGCTTTATTATGTGGGTTTGATAAAATAGTGATTTTCATTTGAAGTTGGTCATAAATGCTGACATATGAAATGCTATTTGCGTATAAAGTACCAGGCTCTGTTTGTTTGTCGCTGCATTGAAGCAGTCTTTAAGGGGAAGTCCGCCCTGATTACCAGTTGATTTTAAAAGAAGCAGGCAAATTAAACAGATCAGTGAAGGTTTGAGCAGTGAAGTTGTAATCAATCAAACACAAATTGGCAACTCTGTGATGTATCTTGCGAGCTCTTCTCCCATTGGCCCTGTGCACCAAAAATCATTAATTTTCATTTTCTCTAAAGAATATATTCACTCATACATAGAGCTTAGATATAATCATTGCTCATATGTTTTTACACAAAACCTGTATGAAACAAATCTATACCTTCATCAAAAACTAAGGAAAAGAAAATTCATGAAATTTTCTGTACTGAGCTAATGGGAGAGGAGCTCGCAAAAGACATGACCGTCACAGAGTTGCCAATTTGTGTTTGATTTCTTATTGGATTTCGCTGAAACTTTCACTAATCTGTTTCTCGCATTTTTCTTCTCTTGTTCAAATGAACTTATTGCTAGTGTGGACTTTTCCTTTAAGGGGGTCAGCTGCTATAAACTATTATATCACATTTAAAGCCTTGTATGTGAATGTTAATTGCCAGAGCAATCTGCATGTGTCATGCTGATATTACAAGTCCTGGTTTTCAGCCGGACTATAGAACATATTCCACTCTCTAAGTATAGACTGAAATAATAAAATCTTTGATTTTAACCCTTTCCTTGCAGTCAATGAGCCCTGGGTCTAGTCTTCAAGGAGACAGTGATGAAGAAGACATTCCTGATGAAATTGAAGATGTAAGTCAAATTTTCCTTCTACTTCTGTGATTAACCCCTTCAGTGACTTGGGTAGTGAATCCCATCCCAAAATGAAGATGCTCTCCTACAAGTTGGGCATAAATGTACCGGTTTCTTCCTGGAGCGAAAAACAAGTACAAACATTTTGAAGGTGGTTCCCTTAGGAGAATTTTATCCCAGTTTAAGAACAAAATCAATATGTAAAACCCTAAACTAGACTCTTGAATGGTAATTTTTTTAAATAAATGTTCGGAAACCTTGTGGGACAGAAAGGGTTTAAGTGCTTCTGTTACTGCACAACCAAATGCCATTGACTGGGAACATCATCTCCTAAGAGCCCAAAGGACTAACAGCGCTTTACAGAGTGTTAACGTCCTTATGGCTCTCAGCAGATGTATGCTTTTGGTAAACCATGTCAACAACTCTCCTTTTTTCTAAAAGCTCAAAATGTAAATCACTCTAAGTTATTTTCAATACTGTATCAGTTTACCTTATTAATGTCCTGGTATGAACAAGAAGAAGCCTGTTTTGTGTTCTGTAATATGAATTATTTTTTTATCTCTCTTTTCACAAGTTCTATTTTTCCTTCTTGCAGGAGGATGAGCTAGATTTGGAGCATGATGGCCCCAACGGTCGAGTTCTGCCTCCAGTCAGTGTCCATGACTACCAGCGGTTGGAATCCTCACGCTTCTCAGGTAAGGCGTCCAGCCAAGGCCCCCTAGAGGCCTGCCATTTTGAAGGTGACGGTTAAAACCAGATTTAAATGCCCCTGAAGCCATATCAATAATTTATTTTGTATGATGCTTCCTACAGTATAAATGCTCGGCACCCAGTGGAAAATAATAGGTGTACCACCATCAAGCATGTGTAATATGATGCAGTGGAAACTCGCTATAAAAAAGCTCCGATATAACAAGATTCCTGATATGATAAGGTAATTTTAGTCGTCCCAGGTCTTTGTTTTTTTTACCCTTGTGTAAGGAGATTCCTGATATAACATCATGCTCCCAAGTTCCTCGTAGTGAGTTTCCTCTGTACATCAATTTTTTTGTATTCTCATTATGTCTTGCCCTATGAAGGTATTGGATAACTCAAAATAACTCCTAAGAAATGAATAATGCATATAAGATTGAAAGCGCTGTGGATGAGAAAAAATGTCGCCAAAGAGGATAAGCTTAATCTCTTCTGTTGAATTTTATGTGTGTCCATTAAAAAGGGATTTAGTTACCTTGAATGATTTATTCTTTAAGATGTTCCATCCTGTAGGTATCTTTCCCATGGATCAAAAATAAAAGTATAAAATCAAGCATGAAAATTGCTGCCAAAGTGGAGGCGCATAATCCTATTCGTTTAATGCTTCAGGCACCTGTGTTAATACCTTTCTATCTATGACTTTTCATATGAACCAGGACACCATCTCATCAATCATAGCAATCTCAAACTATTCCCATTCTGTCTTCCTCTGTCCTCGTAGAGCCGTTACCTAGCAACCAAGTATGGCCTATAGCAGATGTGTTCCATTATTTAGATTGAAGGAATTTCAAAGCTCACCTGATGGCAAGATGATTTAGATTTTGGATATGCCAGGGTCCTATAGATCAATCTGAAATTTTGTTCATTAGTTGGTGACGGACTTGAATAATTCATTATTTCATCCTGGGCCCTGTTTCATAACACTTGCTATCAGTAAGTGTACTGCCCCATTTCTATGATATTTTGCTCTCAGCCAATCAGATGCAAGGATTTCAGTAGCTCATAACAGAACTTGTTATTGATAACAAGATTTATGAACTGGGGCCCTGGAGATATTTCCCATGAAGCATAAGCAAGGAATAAAATAGGGGCATTATTAGCTAAAAATCCATGTCAAATAACTAAAAATAACTAAATAAATTACTTAATATGACAGACATGAAAAAAAGCAATACACCTCACCTGACAGAAAAGGAATTTAGATTCTTTCAGGTACTCTAGGGCCTTTTTTATGAAACTTGTTTTCAATAACAAGTTACAGTTTTTTTACATGTATAAGCTACTGAAATCCTTGAATCTGATTGGCAGAGAGCGACTCTGTCATAGAAATTAGGAAGTTGTTATTGAAACCAGTTTAATGAAACATGGCCCAGGTCCCTATTGTTTGATCTGTTATCTTGTGTGTGCCCATTATGAGATGACTAACATGAATAATTCATTTATGGAGATACTTCATTTTTGGAGGTACTTCATCCTGTAGGCCTATAGATGTTTCTCATGGAGCATATTAAAAAATTATAAACTTAAAGACTTGTGTGAAAAGGCACTATCTACATTACATCCATTTGGTATACGGTTAATAGATGAAATGTGTTTTTTTCAACACTTATGATGGTCATTTATTGCTCTATGCACAGTTAAATAACCAAAAGGAACGCATAATTAATGATTACTTAACTCAGGGCGTGATATATTTTCTGAAAAGGAAAAGATGATCGTCAATTGTTTCATTAGATTTGTAAAATTAATGCTGTTTTAAGTACATGTAGGAGCAGATTAATTCCACTGTGGATATAGGTACACCAAAAACTTTTTTGCTGTTGAAATGTTTTAATACGATGTTCTGATATTGATATTTATTAATGATGTACATGCCACCCAGATACAATATAATTCATGCATGCAATATGCCAAGAGTCATGGTTGTAATGCCCCGTTAGGGTTGCCTCTCGAAATCATGAGACAGTAGACACCACAATCTTGGCTTATTACAGAGCTTCAGTGAATGTGTACAGTTTCTTCATGCCAGCTTTATTAAAATACGTGTGATTAATCATTCTCGTATGTAAAATTGTAAACATGCAATTGGACCGAAGACCTCCCCATTCGCTGGCCTTCGGAAGAGCCTGAAAGAATGAATGTGTAGCTAATTATATCAGCGTTATTAAAGGCCAGGTTATTAATCATGTGAATATGCTTTGTAAAGGGAAAGAGCAATAATGAGCAATGAGATAAAGAGAGAGAGACACACAGACTCACGTGCAGAGAGAGAGAGAGAGAAAGAGGAGAGAGAGAGAAAGAGGGAGAGAGATAGGGGTGGAGATGGGGAGGGAAAGAGAAGAGGAGGAAGTGAGAGAGAGAGAGAGGGGGGGGGGGGTGAGATATGGGGTGGGAGTAGATACGTCACAAACCTTTATTTAAAAAATCATCCATTTGTCTGTTATATACATGTGCAGCTTATAGCATCAACATGAGCAAAGCTTTTTCATAATCTCATTTCATATTCATTTCATTCCTTGTCAGATTCATATGGTGGGTCACATCCTGGTCAGGGTAGCCCTCGGCAACCACGCCTGCCCTCTGACCAATCACATTCCATGGGGGACTCGCCCGATCAGGGCCACCGGTCGCATACTGGCTACCATCATCAGCTCTGCCAGAGTGAGTTTTCCATTTGTTGAATCGACCATGTGACACATGCTCCGATGACAATTGCATTGCTCTGTGGTTAATTTTTGACTCCTAACCTAAGTTCTTAACCCGTTCACTCCTGAATTCTTTAACTCTCATAGGCTTAATACAGGAGCCACCCGGGGAGTGTTTCATTAAGCGTTTTGTCAGTGATTTTTACCGACAAATTTGCTCTCAGCCAATCAGATGCAAGGATTTCAGTAGCTCATAACAGTCGTTGGCAGAAATCACTGACAAAACGCTTGATGAAACGCTCCCCCGGTTCCTGTAGTCTATGGGTTAACTTCAAGCACCCTGGCCTACCTAACGTAAAACCCAACCACAACCATATCCCTTACCCTGTATCTTTTATGAAATAAACACCAGGGGAGCGTTTCATCAAGTGTTTTGTCAGTGATTTTTGCTCTAAGCCAATCAGATGCAAGGATTTCAGTAGCTTATAACAGATCTCAGTAAAAATCACTGACAAGACACTTGATGAAACGCTCCCCTGAGCTAACGTCGCCAAAGCATATGTCGAATCACAGTGGTCTATGTGAGAATATATTGTTTAATTGTAACATGACTACTATCATTCTGCAACAAAGCCATTGCATGTAATACATGTATATGTTTGTTTGTTTTCCACGATGAATTTTGTTTTTTTCATTCGTACTTCCATCTTGGACATGTCATGTGTATAGATCGATATTCAGGCATGATTATTTAAGCTAATGTCAAACAAAAACATTTCTCATGTGTTAATTTGGAACTTCATGCATGCTTTAATGCATGTTGCACGTATGTGTAACATACATTTTTTCAAACACATGCTCGGATGCTTGTGGGATACATTTATGCAATGGGGTTAAGTTTCCTGGTGAACCAGATCTTCGATATAAATGAAAACATATACATGTTTGAGGGAGAAGGAGAGAGAGAGAGAGAGAGAAAGAAAAAGAGAGAGGAGACACAATCACAGACAAGCAAGCAGAAAATGTACATGAATCGTTGAAATGGGGGAATGGCATGGTAAAGGATTTGAAGAAGGGAATACTTAGTTTCAATTATGTTCATGAAATCAGGATGACTTAGCATGTTTCTGCAATAGAAGGCTATATTTTTGACCCTCTACTTTCAATTACGAGTCTGCACAGCATGTAATTCAATGAGAAGACAAGTAAACATGCATGATGACATGCAAGTTCTTAAGTATATACATGCTTGCATGTGTATATATGAACTTGTTCATACAATTTGCAAAAGAAAAAAAAAAGAGGGGAAAAAAATTGAATTTCAGCATACATTGTGGTTTTGCTGAGGGTGCGTGTATTTTGCATTTGGCAGTCATTTTCACTTTCATGTATTAAATACATGTATAGTGATGTTTCTTGAACAATTTTTCTCTTCAGAAATCCTTGTGGATCATTTGATGGTCTGTCTGGGAAAAAATACATGGTTTTTTATAGGAGTGTCCATGACAACAAGCATGCCTACTGTCCTTGTAATATTCATAATTTTATGTTCCTTCAAACATATCATTTTGTTATCCTGATATCTATGTAGCACTGTACTTTTACACACTACAGATCCTAAGAAAGATCATATATTTGAATGACTCTCGGGATTAGCTTGCTTAAATTATATTCCCTAAATAGATGAACAAAAGAAGTATCATTTGCATTACAATAATGCCACTGTTATGTTAACCTATCACTATTAAAGTAGATATTCAAAGAAAATCACAAATATGGCAATTAATGTATCACTAGAAACTGGGAAGCTTACAGATGGCAATCGTATAAGTTTTATGTCAACTGCGTATCTGGTGATTATAAAAACAACACAAATAAAAGCTCTTCTCAGCATCTGGAATATCCGAGGATTCGCCAGAAATATAGCGATGTTTTGATGTCGTCACACCCGGGATCGATCCTGCTTAAGCAGACGACGTCCTATAATGAATGAACGTAATTGCAATGCAATTATTTATCAAATTATAAAGAGTTTGGTGTATTTAAACATGACCTTATTTCACACCATTATAAAGGGAAAGTGAAACTGATTCTGATAGCTAAAACCGTTTGATTGTAAATACATAGGAGAAGGGTCAATGATCAATGAAATAAACCCCACTTTCAAATTGAAAAGCCCTCCGAATAATAGCAGGATGGTATTCGTTCCCTCTTGAAACGCCGAACATGCCCCGGTGCAAGCAGCTGAAAATACAATGGCGTCTTATTTTGTTTACAAGTGACTGATTCCTTTATTTTTTAACGCTGCATTTTTCATCAAAATAATACCATACACGAAGTTAAGAGTGAGGCAACAGACTAACATTAAGACTGACGCTAGTGAAGGAAGAGAAATAAGTGAAGAGGAGATGACAAAATAGGCTCTGAAAAATGTGTAAGATGTTATGGGACATCGTCTGCTTAGACAGGACTGGTCCAGGGTGTGTCGTCACATATCTCAGCAGCGTTCGAGGAGCTCTTCAGCTGCTATATCGGGGGCTGTATTTTACCGTTTTATAATTGATAATAATCATTACTTCAAATGTTTCCAAGCGTTGAATTTGGATAACCTTGTTTAATTTATGCCATCTATGGAATAAGAAGTATTAAGCCAATATTTAAAATCATTAACGTTCTACTTTAAAGATTATCTAATAAACATAAACTAATATCAGAGATCATTTAATTTTAGTAGATCCGGGAGATATGGGAATAGAAAACAGAGCAGACAAATTGTAGCTCAAATTTCCCACACTGACAGATTTTTTTTTCCTTTGATGATGACAACCAGATAATTCCTTGCATAGCATTGTAGCATTGATACGATGGATTGTGTCACACATTTAAGCTCAGACAGATGCTCAAAAGTTTACTGATACATTACTCACAGCTTAGAAATTCTAGCGGCAATCAAAAGCAATTACTCCCACTACTAGGCGAATGATCATTACCCATCAACTCTCCATCTCATCATGTCCCTCCCCCTCATCATGTCCCTCCCCCTCCATTTTTTACGATATTGCCATCTTTGTAAAGCACCTACGGGACTGGTATATTAGGAGCCTAATAATCATGTCGAAAGGCTATGTGACGTTAATGTTTAAAAGTGAAAAGTGATAATTGTCTCTGGCTGCCAACTTTACAAACAACTTATGCCACTGAAATAAGATTAGAAGCTTGGTAATCATCTCATATAAAGGATTAGACTATGATTAAAAATCTATAAGACTATTTCGAACTTAAATTAAAAATATTTGATGTTTATAAATGTTTGTATCAAGTGCCATTGCATTTTCTTCAAAATTGGATTGCAGGGGAGCTTTTCATCAAGCATTTTGTCAGTGATTTTTACCGACAACTGATATAAGCTACTGAAATCCTTGCATCTGATTGGCTGAGAGCAAATTTGTCAGTAAAAATCACTGACAAAACACTTGTTGAAACGCTCCCCAGATCATCGGAGCTGCCAAGTGGTTCTGATGTTTCCATATTACTATTTGAAATATGAGAAATACTGATTCCCTCACCAAAATGGTGATTTTCAGCATAGAAAACCGAAGTAAAGGTATTTGGTTCTTGTATAATACATATCACGATTTAATTTCTCTCTGCACGTCTATTACAATTTGAAAGTATTTCTGCTGTACCCTCAGCAACCTAATTTTAGCCTACAGTGCATTTAAAGGTTCAATCATACCAGCTTTTCGTGCTGTGCCTGTGCTTTGAACCCTTGGTCTTTGTATTCACAGTCAAGTGTTTCAACCACTCAACCATGACACCTCTTATGATATGAAATTTGACAGCGCTGCATCATGAATGGATTTTAAGAAATACGAATGAGACTTTGATTTCTTGTCAGTGCATGTACTAGATTCATGATCACATTTCAAGTTCAAAAATTTGTATACTATATTATATTTATTATTATTTTGTGTTTTCTTTGCAGTGTTATGTTCAGTCAGCATATTCAAGTCAATCATGAGGCTTGGGAGCTCTCTGAAGCAGCTACCTCAATATCAACCTTTCTTACTCCTCATTGGCATCTTGTAAGTATCTCCACTCTTTAATAAATAGAAGATTAATTTTGATTTCATTTGTTTATCATTTATTTATTTTTTATTTATTTGTTTATTTATTTATTCATTAATTATTCATTTACATTACTATTTTTTATGTTTATTCGTTTATTTAGTCCACCTGTCACTTAGTCTGCTTTAACCTGGATGGCCTCATCAGTGCTTAACACTGTGCATGAACAATTTTATGGTAAAAATATCAAAAACAGGAAGGTATACTATAGATAAATCTTATTTTCAAAGGAAGATAATAAGTTGATAATTATGAAAAATTAATAATAGGTGAAAGGTTTTAAATCAAACTATGAAGAAGTAGTGGTAGTGTATAACTTAATGAATTTATAAATCAATTGACCCAGATTCCTCATGATGAAGGAATGTAATCAAAAGTTTTTCTCCTGGTCTTGCTCGCAACCTTTTAGTCACTAAACCGCCCGGGACCGCCCTTGTTATTACTCACTGAACCTCCCAGGACCGCCAGTGGACTTTGACCCGTGTAACACTGCTACAAATGTATTGTAGGGGATATCGGGCGCTGAAACTTTGTATGCTATCTTTACACATAAGCCATTTAGAATCCGCACTGAAGCGATGTATTACTGTGGAAAGATTTTGTGGACAGCAGAGAGTCTATGCCGCAAGATGGTTGACTGAGACTGAGTTCAGTGAGTAAATGACTACAATACGTGTAATCCTCAGTGACTAAAGGGTGAAACCTCTAGATCATGACATTATATGCATTTCACTTTATTTGTTTTGATGTTTATTGTCGGAGCGTCATATCCTGAGAAGGGTTCAGTAGAATTGATAAATTGACATTATTTCTTGTGTTCTTTCATCCAGACTTCTGTGCCTGACCTTCTCAGCAGCAGTACTTACTATCAGGATATGGAGGCTACAACCACACATGGCCACCCCATCTCAGACATCAGCTCACGAGTCCGTCCACCTTGAAAAGTAAGTCCTTCAGGGCCCCTGTTTCATATACCTTGTTATCAATAACAAGTTGCAATAACTGTTATAAGCTACTGAAATCCTTGCATCTGATTGGCTGAGAGCAATTTTGTCATAGAAATCTGGCAGTTGTGACTGATAAGTTTTATAAAACAGGGCCCAGGGGAGCGTTTCATGAAAGGAAGTTGTCGGATAAAAATATCCGACAACTGTTATAAGCTACTGAAATCCTTGCATCTGATTGGCCGAGAGAAAATTTGTCGGATAAAATATCTGACAAGTCCTTTCATGAAACGCCCCCCAGATGGATTGTAGCTCTCAATACTTCAAATGATACTTCAGTGATTAGGGGTATCGTTAGATGATTTTAATTTTATGGTGAGCAGAGAGTGTGTCATCAAAATTGTAGCCCCACTGAATTTATTCTGTCTCCTCCCTTTCCTCCCGCCCCTCCCACCCCACCCACATGGTGACAGTGAATTTTTTAATTTGTCACCAGCAAAAATACAGGACCCCAATTCCATTCTGGAATGCTCCTGACAGTGGCTTATTTTTGGAAATGGTCTTTTGAACAAATTGTGTCTTGTTTCCTGTGATTTCTCTATTCATCTTGAAAGATGCTAGTACATAACACTGTTCTATTTCTATTTGTGTTGGCTCCTTACCAAGCAAGTAAATTGGCCACCCCCCCCCCCCCCCCCCCCCCCCCACACATTCTAGTCTAACTTATCTGTCTTTGTGGTTTTCCTTGACAGTATGGAGAATGTAGGGGATCTCTTCTTATCAGAGCAGCATAAACATCAAGAGAAAGTATCCCATATACAGGATACTCTTTCAGCCAATCTCAAGGCTCTATTACAGGTATCTATCATTTCATTGGTCAATAGTTTGGTTACTACAGAGTTCACATGACAGTTCAGGATGTAACACTCCTTAACACCCCTCAAAGTATCAAAATTAATATTTCGTTGGGGGAATTATGAATGCTTTTAGCTGACTTTGTATATTCAGCTTTGGCAACAACTTATGTACATATGTACCATATTGATATCTGAAATATTTTGAAAAATATACAGTAGGGTAATGAAAAAAAAGTATGATTGATTTTAGTGGTTTGGCTCAAACTGCCCCTGTAATTAACACAGATTTACAGATTTCATGAGAAGAATTTTATTAACAACATCAGTACCTGACTGTATAGCTTATGGAAGTTGTGTTTATGTTAGGGTTAATGTTTCCACATTCCAAGATGAGTGCTTGGTTTATTGCTTGTCATCAATATCAACTGTCTGGAACATTTTGCAAGGGAGTTTATTAATTTTTAGCCCTTGATATCAAATAAATACCATCCTGTAAAAATGGCAGGTCGAAACCACCTACACACGAAAGTCATCTGAATTCTTTTTTTTTTTCTTTTTTTTAAATCTGAAATTCCAAGAGATTCTAGTAAGCTTTTAAATGATATCTAACACTGTACTGCAGTATAATCCACTTAAATATCATGTTATACCCAGAACAATCATCAGAAATATTTTCATTGTTTGCTTAAATTTTGGACTTGCAAGGTATTTAGTCAGTTTGAGGTGCTGGGTCACTACTCATCTGATTTGAATGCACTTATTAAGTCTTTATCTTCTTGGTTTGGCTTCTCAGGTGCAATCGTCATTACGACATATGAATAAGAGGCCATCAGAAAATTCCATTCCACCCCAATCCAGCGAAACGTCACCTGACAGAAGAAATAAAGAGGATTTATA
Organism: Heliocidaris erythrogramma; assembly: GCA_025617745.1. Lineage (NCBI taxonomy): Eukaryota > Metazoa > Echinodermata > Echinoidea > Camarodonta > Echinometridae > Heliocidaris > Heliocidaris erythrogramma. Next base: position 12,010,633 of record CM046860.1, on the reverse strand, counting down.
GTACTGGTCGTTGGTCTGCTCATCCTACCCAATTTGCAATGCATTCCACTCGCGACCTCCCCTGGTGCCCATCTACCACTCGAAGACATATTCCTACATCCTCTCATCGAGTTTTAGCAGACCAATCCCAGGAATATTGACCAATTGGCTTTTAAGAACACTAACATTCATATCCATCTTGGCCATCAAAATCATCATGACAAAAAATATGATTCAGTGGATGATGTAATACACCAGGTCTGTAAAAATAGCAGCAAATATTTGTTTTATTTTCATCAATCCTGATGCCCCAATTATACTGGACACAAGGGGTGAAGAGCTAAGCCAGATGGATGTAATTCTGAGCTGGTAAAGAAATTCAGCCTCTCCCAGCTGGTTTCAACATCTTGCTTTTAAGAGCAGTCCAACTGTTCAACTTTGTAAGAATGGTCTTTAATACCCAGACATATCTTTTGCTGTCATTATTAGAGCAGATCCAATCAGTTCAATCTCCTGTAAGCTCAATTTACTCCATGTATGTATAATAACAGTAATATAATTATCCAGTTATGCGAGGGATTTCACACCTATGACTTTGATCTGTTAATTTTGATTAAAGGTAATGTCATATTGTTTTGAAGTTAAGAAATAATTAGAGTGACAAATAGGTTGCTTCCTTTCCCCAGAATCATGATTAAAGGGAATGTTGATTACTCTCAAGGTTTTTAAAAAAAAAATTGATTGTGAGCTCATTCCTTCTATACAAGATTACCGTATGACTTTAACATGGGCAGGATTATTCTTGTAATGCTCCCCATACCTTTAAGCAGTGCTTTCCAAGACTGTGTAATTTGTTATAATTTTGATGGTTTAAAAACCTCATTATAGGAAATATTCAGAGTTCTGGACAAATGGTTCAAATTTAACTACAACACTTGTACTCGATATTACCTCCTATCATAGCCAAAGGGATTCAGTATTTTTATTTCTAAAATTTACTACCTCTAACTAAACATGGTAGTAGATTTGAAATAAGTCATATACTTTTCCTTGTATGTTTAAGAAAAATTATAGACATTTGGATTAATAAGAGACTCTTTGATAATTTTTTTGATCGTGAAAAAAAAAATGTTAAAGCAATTTTAAAAAAAAATTGTAAACCACGGATACTACCTTCTCTAATTTAACCCAATATGGTGCTACCAGCAATATATAAACCTTTATTCTGGCAATGATTTGTTCTATTAAAGTCTATTTGCTGGTACTAAGTTTGTTTTTTGTTTTTTCTTGTGCAGTAAAGGAAATAAACTCATTGTCATATCCTGGAACTGAAATTTGAGACTTATGAGATCCTATTATTTATTAACTAGGTAACTCCTTTTTTTTGGAGGGGGAGGGGGGGGGGGGCTATGGTATACACCTAAGTGTCCTGGAAAGCAACATTACCTATAAAAATACTCTAGTGCGGTATTCTCAGAAACATGAATTTGTAGATTATTATTGGCATTTTGTCTATGTACATTCGCCAAACAGACATTAGGAAAGCTGGAGAACGAAAGAGGCAAATTTCTCTTTTTAACACACTTCACACTAATTAATTTGGTTAAAATTTTGTTTAGTGTTGAAAATGTTTAATGATATTTTTGACAGAAAAGAAAGATGGTGGTTAACTATTGGTACCGGCCATTGTATGCACAGTAAAAGGTTGAGAACACAAAATTTCGATCAAATTTCTCAACTTTTCGTTTTGATTGCTCAAGTAATAATATCACTGTTAATTATTTGATGATTATATGATGTACGGATCGTTGCAAATACGTTAGTCATGGAATGGTCAACGCTTTGGAAATCTTTTTCCCTGAAATGTTCATCTGCCTGCTGAGCATATGATGCAGTATAGCCATTGGGAGAAAGGCCTGTTGCAAGCCAATCTATGTATTTAACTTATTTCTTTACCAGTGCTATTTCAACAGCACTGGTGTGGAAAGTTCATGATTTTGACGATTGAAATGCGGTAAACAATCATGTGAGCAATTGTAGAAGCAGCTGATTTGAGTAAAATGAGAATTGATGTTATGCTAAGTACCAAATTTGACTGAAAGCCAAATTGATTAATCTTTGAATGTTACCTTGTAATGTGCATCGATAGAATGCGATTGGATAGAAGAGATCCTTTACAATGTATCTTAATAATCGGTCACAAAGTGTCGAAATGTACGCATCACTCACTGTTGATGTTCTTATACATTTTTATTGCAACATTTAATATTTATTATCTCGGCATAAATATGTATACTTCAATTGCAAGTGTATTAAATAAATATGGGAATTGCGATTGTCTAAGGAAATATATGCAGGATGTGATCATTCTTGCGATGTACATATTCCTGTTATGCGACTCATTACAGATCGAGCATACGATCTTTAACACTGGGAGTAAAATGCCTAAAAATTTGTTTACAAATATACAAATATACATTATATTTATGTACTTAATACCCTGGGTTACAACTTAGGCCATCCCATATTGCAGTCAAATGTATAACAAACAATTACACATATGTATTACAGACAGTACGTATTCTAATATAACGAACAAATGTGGATAGACAGTAACATCTTGTATTTTAAAAGTGTATTTCTACATCATGATATTCTTCTATAATAGAGTTGTTTATATGATAGTAGTTATGTAATATGCATTGCTTTCAGTTTGATGAAGAAGAAGATACTATTCATTTATCAATAGTCAAAGAACATCAGAAATAGACTGCTTTTCTTGATCTTACATATGCCTCACTCAGTTGCATTTATCTCAATCTCCAACACAGGGGCCGAGGTAAATGAAACCGATAACAAATTTGCTATTTTCATGCGGCTGCTTATTTGTCTCCAAAAGAAGTAACATTATAACCTACATTTTGCCACTCTCCACCCAGGTGAGGTAAATGGGTACCCGGTAGGAAGGAATTCCTTGAATGCTTGAGCACCACGGTAGCTCGGCTAAAGCCGGGGTAATAGTATGATTGCAGGACCCTCGGGGAGCACAGTATATAATACTGATGAGGCCATCCTGGGTAAACAAGACATATTATTATTATTATTATTTTGCAGAAATTTTATTCTTTACATAAGTACCAATACATGTATTAATCGGTCACAAAAATGGAGATGAATTATCACTGAATGTCTTTCAAACTGATTTTTCAGCTTTGTACGTGTGTAAAATTGTATCTGTAGAGAGTATATCTGTGACAAATTATTGTGTCCGTGACAAAAATTGTATCCTAATATATTTGATAAGAAATCTAATTTATGATGAGAATGGATGTGTTTTCTACTTTGATATATACTGTGAATCGCTAGGGGAAAAAATGACTTTGCTATTTTTTTTTCCTTTCTTTCTTTTTCTTTTAATTGCTGCAACGAACAGGAAAAATACAGAAATTTTGCTTTAAATCAAGCATTTTTGGTGAAATTATCACTATCTAGTTCTTGAATGTGGTGTTTCAATACACAATATTTTTGTTGCTTATATGTCTGATCTGTGCAATGATATCACTTAAGCCAATGTTTCATATTTTGTTGTTTTAGGTTGCATGTTTTATTTTGTACCTACATGTACCATTCTTATTAATTTGACCATTAAAATGCCTGTATGCTTGATAGTGTTGCTGTTTATGAAAATATGCTTGACCCTTTTTGTGTGAAATTATTTTGTTGTTTCCACTAGGTTGTAGGTTTTTATCTCTGTTGGAAAAAAAAGCAATGTGAAAAACCATCCGTAATCTAAAGAGAAAATGGCATTTAATGTTATACTTTTTATTTTCAAGTATTATACGTTTAATGCTGAACATGCCCCATGACATGACAATTATACAATGTTCCACTGCATTCCTCATATATGTAGTAAGTTATTATAATTATTGAAATACTTAAACATCAATACTTTGTGGTACTTAAGTTTATGCTATAATTATTCATTCAGATTAATACATATTTTGTTAAAATGATATTCCTTGGGATAGATATAGATATTCATGAGATATGGATTACAAAATTTCTCTTTCCAGAGCTATTGTTTCCAAACAATAAAGGTTCTATGTTCACATATTGTAGAATTCATATCAGTCTGTGGAGGAGAAGTGCATATTTTATCAGTTAACAAGTTATTAATATGATTACAGATCTTATTCTAATATTTCAAATAAAAATTTAACCAATTCACTGGAAAAATTAATCTAACCCCAAATCCCCTATGAAATAAGAGGTTTGGGACATTCTTGTAAATATAAATAAAATCTATACAAATACCATTTAAATGCCAAAATGTTTATTGAAGTCATTTAACTGCAGCTAAATCAAATCAATATATATATATATATATATTATATAACGTACAATCTGTAAATATCAAAAAGAAAATTTAACTTCACATTTACTTTGATAAAAACTTAGACGTTTGAAATGAACCGTGTACAAGCAGTAAGATGTAATTGAACAAATTATTAGGCGTGTAATGGAGTTTGTTATATATCTTCATATATTGCAAAACACTGATTTGTTTGGTATTGCTTCCTGAAATATATTTGAGTGTTAAGTAAAAACAAAATCCATGTTGAAAACTGCAAATAAAGCCTCCACCAATATAACATATTCAGTATTTTTGGCATTCTTTGCCCTCATAAAATTTGAAACAGCTGGTTTGGTGTGCTGCAAGAAATTCTAGAAATGATTCTAGCTCATACTAGCTGTTGTTGGTATCTTTTGAGACACATGGCTTCCGGCCTGCAGTATGTTCTATGAGAATGAGCCCTCATCTATCAACTCGTGTCATATTTAGAATGTTAATCCCTATTCCTATTAAAACTTTGACATTGATATACCCAAGCTATCATTCAGCATAATTAGGATTGATTAATATACATATATCTCTCATATCACGTGTTTCAAAGAATTCCACAAAATGAATATGACTTCATACAATTTGAAACATTTACTGGTGGTGTTTTTATGATATTCAGAAGAAATTTCAAATTATATTTCCATTTTCACACATTATCAGTAAATCTGTTGTTCAGTGTCTCTAAATTTAGGATCCAACATTCCTATATAAGCAAGGGAGATAAAAATAATCCCTCTTTTTCTCTTTGTTGTTGGTGTTACATGTTAATTCATGTTTTAAGTTTTCAATTCATCATTACTTTTCTTATGGTTATAACACTCATCATCATTGCTTTGGTTGAAAGGTTTTAGATATTTTCCATTTGCTTTGTTTTAGTTGTGAAATATTGTTGGCAGTGTATGACATTCTTCTGTAGTTTTTTTTTAACGAATGAGTGCATTCATGCTGCAAAAGAATTGATTTTCTGTCTCTTTGCCAGTAATGTGACCTGCATCATGCCATTCTTTGACAGGGCAGTGATATACAAGTACCTTAGGTTTTCTGCACTGAACATTTTTATTTTCATCCTTGTGGACCTTACAGGTTAACCGGGTTGTGAAAATCATTTCTGAGTATGGTTGGGTTTTTTAAAACAATAATAAAGTAATAAACGAAGAAGCTTGACTGGGGAGGAATTTTTAATTTGTAAACAAATCTTTCGGCATATTACTCCCAGTGTTAAAGATCGTATGCTCGATCTGTAATGAAAAACACAAGTCAGAAAAAATTGGAACCAGCGGGATTCGAACCTGTCATCAAGCAGTAGATGACAGGTTCGAATCCCGCTGGTTCCAATTTTTTCTGACTTGTGTTTTTCATTACAGATCGAGCATACGATCTTTAACACTGGGAGTAATATGCCGAAAGATTTGTTTACAAATTAATAATAAAGTAGTTTCATCTGAGAGCTTGCTCTTAGGTCAGAATCCCAGGTATTACTTGTAGGCAATCTCCCTTTGGTACAATAGAACATTGCTTTATTGTTTTGTAGAAATTTTGTGGAAAGCTTGTGTGGATTGTTACTTGTATGCGAATGCACCCTGAATAATTTGATGATGCTATTTCTTTTAAAAGGATGTATTGTTTTTTGGTTTTCCATAGCTGTGTAAAGTGTCTAAAGGTATACATGATGTGATGTTTCAGATTCAAATCATAGTAAAATAATGGCTGGACCTGTATGCTCTATTTTCTGAAATGTTTATGATTCGAAATGTATTTGTTTATTATTATACTTGTCACAGATGAAGTGCAAGCTTTTCCATGAATAAATCGGAGAACAAAAAAATTGATTTACGACTGTTGATCTTGTTATGTGTGGCATGTGGGTACAGTATTTGTGTTCCCCATCTTATAAAATGCAATGAAATAGACCAAGGACCAATGTCATAATGATATGGAACAATATTCCTCATTTCTGTAATAGAGGGGCCTCAATTGTAAACATTTCAATACACTTCTTAAAGATTATATCTCTTTAGGTAATCTTAGTCAATATTTATATGTGTACTTGTTCCTTGTTCCTTCTCTCTATTTCTCTTCCTTCCTGAAATCCTTTCCCAGGCTTTCAAACATATCAAGAGCTATGTAAATCTATATACCACCTGTTTGGAGCACGAAAGGCGTTAGCTAATAATTATACTTCAACACCGAGTTAACACCCTTCTGGCTCTCAACAGACAATATACTTCCTCCGTTTTTATTCTACTTTTCTTTTTTTTGCCTGTCATCCATTTCATTTCTAATTCCCATAGTACACATAAAATAACCATTGGGAGATCTTTTCTAGTTTGGGAAAGAATAATGGCACTTGGAGTCATTTGCAAATGTTGATATTTCTGTCACTGGGTCTACATTTATGTCTCATTAAATGATTACATAATATGTATAATATGTATAGGCAGTGTGGTCCATTTCATCACAGTATTGTTATCTATGATATGGTTCTAATGATTTTTTTTTCCAGTGGCAGGTCTTGTAATATATTTTGTCTGTAATGCTGCATGAAAACATAACAAGAAGGAAAAGAAAAACTAACCTCCAACAAGAGGGCTACTCCGAAAATGTGATTGTTTTGTTGTTTTGGTGATGCTGCTCCTGGAGTTACAATAGTCCGGGCCACTGGTGGAGATCTCTACGTCATCCTTTTGTCTGAGGGAGGGGAGGGGGGGAGGTTCTTTGTCCCTCCTTCGAAGAAAAGGATGACGCAAAAATCGCTGTCAGTGCGGGGGATACATTCGCATTGAGCGGCAATGGTGATTTCTAGTTTTAAAATATGGAAGAGGTTCCGCAATTCCAAAAACGAAACACATCGAATTCGGGGATTACGAACCTTCGGAATAATGAAACGGCTTCGCGTTTAACGTACAAATATTAATGCTCTGTTTAAAACTCTTACCCAATTTTTATGAGTAACAAACCCCTGGTATTGGAAATTGTAAATTAATAATAGTTTCTCATTAGGCCTACATCAATTTGTATAAATGCGACGACAGGAAAGAAGGCTCGTGAAGACCGCTTTAAAGTTAGGATGGTTGAGGCCATAGATGATTGGATTGACTACGCTGTTCATCAATAGAATCGTGCAACCATAAATAGGGTAAGGACCTAATATGAATACATTCAATCCGCTGGCTAGCACAGATATCATGAAAACGCAGACGACCATGAAAAGATTCTTGGTGATCTTCATTATCTCTTTTTTGTTGATGGCTATGTTGACAGGTGGACCAGGATCTCGAGGTACAGACGAACTCGCTTCGCTTTGATTATTCACTGTAGCACGTGGTGTTATGTTTTCACTGAAAGCGAACTTGTTTCGTATTTGCCTATTATGACGTAATACATGGTGCAAAATAAGAATGTAAAATGTAAGTGTTAGAATAAAGAGAATGCCTACCAAAATTCCTGCGAATATGACATAATAGTTTCGAAGCGCGTTTTCGTCCGCCAATGCACAAACACTGAAGTATTGGGAATACCCAAGTTTTCCTATGCCTAGCATGTGAGGTACGACCACGAAAGCGACTGATCCTACCCAGATGATCACCACCACTAGGGTGATATTCTTCGGCGTATGGATACCTTGATGACCGCGTACAGACTTCGTAATGACATACCAACGCACGATCGCGATGGCCGCTAGTGTCCACACGCTACAGCACATGCAGGAGTATTGGACTCCTGCCACTGTTACGCACACTATCTCTTGTAGAGGATAACTTCCGGTTCGGCCTAGGAGTCCCACAACTTGGAATGGAATGCACAAACACGTCATGAAATCAGCGAAAGCGAGATTGACCACCAAGATGTTTGTGATCGTACGGAGCTTCTTAGCGACGACGACGGCGCTGATGACAAGGGTATTACCAAACAGACCGATTATTGTCAATGCCATCAAGATGGATGCACCAATAGCTCTATGGTGGAACGCTATTACAGAAGATTCTGTAAGATTTCTTGTACGCTTTTCGGGATCAAAATCAGTCCAGTTTAGATTCTGAACCTTCATCGTTGAGTTGTCGAAATCAATCTGTGACGTGTTTTCCATTACTGCTAGAACAGTCAAGATTCGTTCTATGATTTCGTCTCCTCTTTTCTAAACTTGTGAAGTTTTTCTTCGTACACTGCAAAATACCATAATTTGTCTTCCGAATAAAATCGTTTGATGTAGACGTGCGCTGCTATAGTCGTAAAACTTTATAATATATACTTCATAGCGTGATGATTCGACAATGCATGGACATGCTAATATTGTTGATGGGTCACCAAATTGCGTCTCATCTTCTGTAGATGTGAAAGTTTAAGTTAAGGTGCCTGTGTGACAGACCTGTAGCAGTAACAGGAGTCACTTTCGATACATGTCCGACAACGGTAGTCTAAATCTTTCTCATCAAATCAATGGATCACATGATATTACGCCTCAGAATGCAATGATCAACAGCGAGTAGTTCCAAATGATACTCTGTATATAGATGATGATGTTATTGCGATGGGCAGGTTTAGAAGTCAATATCCCTCTCGCAACCTCGATTTCAGTCTACTTTAGAAAACTTCGACGCATTTTCTTTTTAATCTCTGTCTAAGATTTCGATAGCAATAGAAAATGACTGACGTTCAATTTCCAGGTAAATAGACAGCATAAATATAAGCTGTTGCACGATCTTTTTTAAAGAAAGACAGATACGGATACATGAAGCAATATCGTCGCATACATGAATGGATCATCGAAATTAGCTTGTCATCCCTCTTGTATCAGGTTTTTAAAGCTTTTTAAAGCTTTAGTATCAACCCGTCACTTGCCAGGATAATACAGGCATACATCCAACAAAAAGTCACACTGTAAATATACATTTGATCCTCATTTTGGTCCCCCACGTACACAGGCCTAGTGGTAAACTGCGATATCTTAGATAAACAATAAATTCAAAGCATAGAGCAGAGGTTACACAAGTTATTTCAATTTGTTCATATACTTTATATATATATATATATATATACAGAGACACAGAATAAAATACTCCGTTAGACACAAAGGGTTCAATATTTCGCCTATAAGGCTTCTAGAAGCCTTATAGGCGAAATATTGAACCCTTTGTGTCTAACGGAGTATTTTATTCTGTGTCTCTGTCTACTTATTAAACTCCGTCGCAGAACTTTTGAACTTTATATATATATATATATATATATACACGACACAACAAGATAAGGTAACAATGTATGTACCAATAGCAGATTTCATTGTTATCAAACCTGCACATCAGCAAATTGTGGACTTGTCCACCCAAGCCCATCCCATACAATACTGTATCGACATCCGTTGATCATTTTGTGATCAAAACTTAATTTATCGAGCTGCACTAATCGAGGTTACACAAGTTATTTCAATTTGTTCATATACTTTATATATATATATATATATATACAGAGACACAGAATAAAATACTCCGTTAGACACAAAGGGTTCAATATTTCGCCTATAAGGCTTCTAGAAGCCTTATAGGCGAAATATTGAACCCTTTGTGTCTAACGGAGTATTTTATTCTGTGTCTCTGTCTACTTATTAAACTCCGTCGCAGAACTTTTGAACTTTATATATATATATATATATATATATATATATATATATATATATACACGACACAACATGATAAGGTAACAATGTATGTACCAATAGCAGATTTCATTGTTATCAAACCTGCACATCAGCAAATTGTGGACTTGTCCACCCAAGCCCATCCCATACAATACTGTATCGACATCCGATGATCATTTTGTGATCAAAACTTAATTTATCGAGCTGCACTAATCGAGAAAAAACAAAAATGTTATCAAAAATAGGCTTTATTTTCAAGTTATTTCTTCTAGTTATTTTTCATCCACATTTTTACAAGGAATATGTACAGCGCTTAGCACTGTATAGTATGGGCGTGAAAGGAAGATGAAAGGATCCCTTCTTACATTCCTACCAGTTTGGCTCCTCCGTCTGTAACCCGTGTCCTCTTTTCCATAGTGCTCCTTTCATAAGTTATTACTGTGTCAACCTTGCGCCCCTAACACTGTGCATACATAATATTATGTCTCGACTTAAGATCATTTTGCATCGAGTTTATGCTAACTGCTGATGGGGCTACGGACAAAATATCCAGCCAACAAGATAATCAACTAGTTATCAAATTACCGGATGTTGAAAACATATTATGTTACAAAATATGCAGTCAGTAGATTCGCTATCCCATGAATTAAGGAATTTACGCAATCCTGCTGAGAGACGTCACATGCATTTTGAAGAGCAATTCTTTGCAGGGGACATTTTCTACTACGATATTTTTCCAAACTGGCATAATAAGAATGAGAAAGCTACAAAATTATTTTTCAGTTTTCCCAGAACTCGACCTTTTCTTTAATCCTTGAGTTTGTCTTGATCAATTGCGTAAATTCTCGAGATGCCATTGTTTAAAAATAAGAAATGAATTAATCTTCAAGTTTTTGTGTAGATAGATTAATTATCTTAATGATAAGACTAATGGCATATGTAAAAGCCCTTGAACATGGGGTGACGAAAGTGATGGTATCGGTGATTGAAATTAATTCTCAACTTCGCGGGGATCAACGGGTAGAAAAGTTTCAACAAAGATAGACCATCGGGTAGTAGATTACTGTATTTTAAAACAATTCTCTATTTCGCAGAGTACACAGATTCGGCGCCCCTTTCTGAAACATGCAACACTTTTATGTGTAGAATTTGGATACATTTTATCCTCGGAGAAAATGTGGGAATGGTCGTTCAAACCTACATCAGGTTCACTCGTGCTCAGACGCCACACGACGACAGCAAAAAATTGACTTAAAGACATTTTGAAAGTTGTAATGCTTTAGTCCGCAGATAAATGAAAAATGATAGAAATTATTCTAGCTCACAAGTAACTAGCTAATGTTGGCATCTTTTGAGACATGTGGCTTCCGACTTGCAGTATATGCATGTTCTATGATCAAGAAACTTCACCTATCAACTCCTGTCATATTTAGAATGCTAATCCCTATTGATATTTAAAGAAAATTTTTGAATTTGGTATACCCAAACTATCATTCAGTATGTTTTAGGATTTATTAATATACATATAGACCTATGTCAAATAAAGAAGTGATCATTTAATACCAACCCCCCCCCCCCCCCAAGATAGTTACAATAGGCTACTCCAGATTGTACTTTAAGTGTCCCAAAGAATTCCACAAAATGAATATGACTTCATACAATTTGAAACATTCATTGGTGGATTATTATGATATTCGGAACAAAGTTCCGAATTTCCGGCATCATTATATTTCCATTTTCACACATTATCAGTAAATCTGTTGTTCAATGTCTCTAAATTTATGATCCAACATTCCTATATAAGCAAGGGAGATAAAAATAATGTCTCTTCTTTTTCTTTGTTGTTGGTGTTACATGTACTAAATTCATGTTTTCGATTCATCATTATTTTTCTTGTAGTTATAAACTCGTTCACCATTGCTTTGGCTGTCATGACCTGAAAAGTTTTAGATATTATTTTCCATTTGCTTTGTTTTCGTTGTGAAATATTGTTGGCAGTGTATGACATTCTCCCGTATTTTGTTTATGAATGAATGCATTCGTGCTGCAAATGGAATTGATTTTCTGTGTCTCCTTTGTCATTAACCCGTTGGCTACTGAATTATTATATTCCCCATATAGGTTTCATACAGGGACCACCCGGTTCCAGTAGGCAAGAGGTTAATGTGACGTGCATTATGCCATTGTTTGACACGACAGCGATGTACTTTAGGTTTTATGCACTGAACAATTTCATTTTACCCTTATGGACCTTACAGGCTAACCCGAGTTGTGAAAAAAAAACATTTCTGAGTATTTTTTTTTAAACAATGAAGTAGTTTCATCTGAGAGCTTGCTTTTAGGTCAGAATCAGGTATTACTTGTAGGCAATCTCCCTTTGGTACAAAAGAACATTGCTCTGTTGTGTGGTAGAAATTTTGTGGAAAGCTTGTATGGATTGTTAATTGTATGCGAATGCACCCTGAATAATTTGATGATGCTATTTATTTTAAAAGCATATATAGTTATTTGTTTTTCAATAGCTGTGTAAAGTGTCAGAGGTATACATGATGTGATGTTTGAGATTCAAATCATAGTAAAATAATGGCTGGACCTGTCTGCTCTATTTTCTGAAATGTTTATGATTCGAAATGTATTGTTTTATTATTATACTTGTCACATATGAAGTGCAAGCTTTTCCATGAATAAATCGGAGAAGAAAATATTTGATTTAAGACTGTTGTTGTTAATCTTGTTGTTATGTGTGGCATGTGGGTACAGTATTCCTCATTTATGTCATAGAGCCCTCAAAATGTTAACCTTTTTAAATACAATTTTTAAAGATTATATCTCTTTAGGTAATCTTAGTCAATATTTATATGTGTACTTGTTCCTTGTTCCTTCTCTCTATTTCTCTTCCTTCCTGAAATCCTTACTGTCATTTGCAAATGTTGAAGACCACCTAGGATTTTGTTGATATTTCTGCCACTGCGTTTACATTAATATTTCATCAAGTGATTACATAATAATGTATAGGCTGTAGTCGAATTCGGGGCCGGATTACGAACCTTCGGATATACTTGATGTTGTTTTGTTTAATAATCTTACCCATTTTTTGAATAATAAACCCTTGGTATCGGATATTGTAAATTAATGCTACTGAATTGGACTATCAGCGCCATTGGATTTACCATGCCATATTCCAAACTTGTTAATGTTGTTATGGAAGAACAAACAAACAATTATTTCTCATTAGGCCTAACATCAATTATTTATTTATTCATTTCCGTTTTATTTACACAGGGTATAGCCCTTCCAGTTGTGAAACATAAAATAAAAATTATACATTTTACAAAGTAATAAAAGTATAAAATATTGCATCAGTGAATACAAAATAAAGTACAAGTACATTATACAAAAAGTAAATTATACGGAAATGAACAATACAAAAAAAGGGGGTGAAAGAGACAAAATCTAGAGGTATTATTATAATCTAGAGAAATTAACATTAATTAAAATATAAAATATAAAAGACGGAGCCTAAACCGAAGGTTTAGGAATAAAATGATTAGTAGTTGATAGAATTTTACATTTCGTCCTAAACAATTGAAGGGATGTTGTATTTTGAAGACTAATGGGAAGTTTATTCCGTAATGATGGTCCATGGTACTGAAAGGACTTTTTCATGTATTCGGATTTGGGTTTGGGTATATAGAGAGGAGCGTTTATAAAGCATATCTCGATTTTATCGGCGGGGTTCTAAAAACTATTAATTCTTTTAGATATTCAGGTGCAAGCCCATTTATTACCTTGAACATAAACAAAATTGGTAATCGATTCTTTGTGAGAAAGACTGCCAGTTTAACTCTTTTAGTAATGTTATGTGAGGAGTAAAAAAAAATCAGCATTTAAAAATTAAACGTGCATATCTATTCTGAAGGCATTGTAATTTAGTAGTAAAACACAGGCAAGATTTCTTTCCCATATAACCAAACCATAATTAATATGTGGAAGAATGAGACCATTGTAAAGCATAATGAGAACCTCTTTTTAGGTAAGTATTGTTTAATTTGCCGTATAAATCCAATGGTCCTCGGAATTTTGTTACATGTTTATCAATATACTTATCAAATGTGAGTAAAACACGACAAAAACTACTTTCGAAAAATAAACTCAAAACAATTTCAATAGCCCTGTCTATCACCTTTAGAAATGTGCGAACATTACAATGGTGTATTACATAATCCGAACCTGATTTTCTATGGGCAGTACAATAGACCTTTGAAATTGCCCTTGACTTTATTTTTCGAAAGTAGTTCTTATCGTGTTGTAAGTTATCAAATATAATTCCAAGGTACTTATAGTTGTTCACCTGTTCAATGACCTGACTTTCATCTTAAATAAAAATTTGTTTTGCGCTCACTTTTTTGCGTGTTCTATACAACATTACTTTACACTTTGAATCCGGCCCTGCCGTCGGTCGCCGGTCGATTTTAGTTCAAAACTCCGTGCGGCGTCCAAGCAGTGACCGACTGATTACCCATCGATTCCCGAGCGGTGTCCCACTGGACAACAACAGATTTTTAACTCGCCGCCCGGTGACCGGGTGGCAACCGCTCGCCAACCTTTGATCTTGCGGCTTCGATTTTTTACCTAAATCGCTCGACGGCGACCGCTCGATTAGATCAGTGCCCGGGCGGCCGGCGACCACCCGGGCACCAAGCGTATTTTGGGCGGCGAGTGAAAAGTGGGCAGGCGCCGCCAAAATTTTAAATTCGCGTTAAAACTTCAGCGCTGACCGAGTGATGCCCTAAATACCAGTGGTGCCCGGGAGGCCGCCGCTCGGTGCCCCGGCGAAATTGGCTAAAAACTCGCCGCCCGGCCGCCGAGCAGGCTAATTTTGGGGGTTGTGACCATAGCTTTAATGCCAAATGAATTTAAAGTAGATAAAACCTTAGGTTGGTCAAACATTTTAGATTGACAGATTGACGGGTATTATATGAATGCACAGATGAATTAAGAGTGAACATGACTGTCATCAAATAAACTGGGTAATTTTCCTGATCGGTAACTTATACGTAAAAATGAGAGTCTTGAGATATATCATTTCAGAGACTGGTAAAATATTAAGGTGCACACATATACTTCTTAGAATAATGTTTGTGGTGTCTTTTGTTGATAGCATTTAAAGATGATAAAGTGTCCTTTTTTCTCGTTCGTTCGTAAAACTTAAACTTTTCTTGGATGCCTCGTTCAGCAAATATACTCATATTCGTGTTCCAAAGTGCCCGAAATCCTACATATCAAGTATAGGAGGTGATCATGTACATAAACTTTTCTCGTGTATTTCTTTGACAAAATAAAATTGTAGGTGTAATTCTTTGCTCGCTCTCTTCGCTCGCTCATAAAATTTAGAAAATGTAGAAACATAATGGTGGATTTTCGGGAAAGATGTGTTAGCCCCCCCCCCCCCCCCCCCCACTTATGCGTTAAGCGTATAAGTTATGCGGGCCCTGTAATTATAAAAATTATAGTTAACCTATCTGCGATTTCTCGATAATTTATGTTTGTATAAAATAAGCAAACAGTGGAGCGACGGCTTTAAGTCACTTCGAGGGGCATGGTGACCACATCCACTTGGTTTCAAACACGAGGCACCCAAATACGCTTAGTTATTGTATTACGTTCCAAGATATATACACAGCAGGGTTTAAATGAAATTATATGAACTTTATAAAGATAACTGCGTACTGCACAATGTGAGATCACATGATCAGGCTTATGACTTACAGTATGATAAAATATATACATTTTCCTACCCCACCCCTATCATGGGCCTTCCTAAAAGGGGGTGGGGCAGGGGTGGGGTGTTGGAATGTCACTCCCCCTTTCATATTCAACATTGCTGTCAGTATATGCGCCACTATGTGGGCAAAAAGGAGGGAGAGGGAAGAGGAAGGAGAAAAGAAAAAGGTGAAAAGATTCATTAGAGGTTAGAAGGGGAAAAAGAGAGAAAAGGAAAAAAAAAGGAAAGAAAACAGAAAACTTGGCTGCCCAAATACAGTTTTGTATCTCAAACCGGGACGAGACTCATCTTTCTTTCACATTCCTTTAATCCAAGTAGGACTGGAGGGCCATTAGCCCCCCCCCCCCCCCCCCCCCACACCGCTGATAGTTTAAAAGGGCTTGCCGCGCGACCTTATGACTTTTGCATTAGAGTGTAATGTATCTTTTGATACACAATGTGTGTGTATTCCCGGGTATGATGTTACGTAACATTTGAAGGTCATATAATTATGTCAATGAAAAATGGTATTTATGAGTAAAACCCTTAATCACTTTTACAAGCATAACGAATTACAAAACACTAAACTAAACAATCCTCATCGTAAAAAATAGAAATAACGAATTACACATGTAGAAGAAAACATTCTGACCTAAATTAATGGCTTTTATCAACCAGTGCCCCGCCTTGTTGAAGCGATTTATTTGAAACAATCGCAAGTTAAAATCAATCGCAACTGTGTACTTAACATAGGCATAGGCATAGGCGTACGAGAAGGGGGTGGGGCTGCAGCCAACCCTAAATTTTCCCATTAACAGTGGCGTAGGTAGAGTCTAGCCATTGTGGGAGCACTGGCACCATTGGAGGCACAAGTTTTTTGGAATAATCTTAAAGCTAATCTAGACGCCGCTGGTGGAAGAGGGTGGGGGGTTGTGGTTGCCGGAAGGGGTCCAACCGTCTTCTTTCCTATTCCATTTTCTTTCTTTTTTTTCTTATTTTTTCGCCATCCGATGAGGGAGGGGTGGGTGCGTGCCCTCCCCCCCTCCCCCCCCCCCCCCCCCGTTGCTACACCTCTGCTCCTGATGAATTCGCCTTTTTTACCAGGAATTATGAACCCTATTTCATTTTTCGGAAATACGAACCTTCGGAAATACGAACCCTTTTTCATTTTCGGAAATACGAACCTTCGGAATTATGAACCATTTTTCATTTTCGGAAATACGAACCTTCGGAAATATGAACCCTATTTCACTTTCGGAATTATGAACCTTCGGAATAACGAACCTTCGGAATAATGCAACAAATGTTCGGAATTACGAACCCTTTTTCATTTTCGGAATTATGAACCCCCAGGCATGGGAAATTAGTGTTTCGGAAATACGAACCTTCGGAAAAACGAGATTCCCCCTCAAAAACAGGGGTGACTTCCGCTCGCTTCCAGTCTAATACCGAAAATCCTATAGTATATATAGGTTTTCCAGGTCAAATGTCCGCCGTGTCAGAGCAAGTGTCATAATAGTAATTCAAATGTCAATAGGGAAATCAAATGTCCCCTTAGCAACACCAATATCCCAAAAGGTACATAAAATGTCCATAGAGAAGTCAAATATCCGCACAATAGACATTTTTTTCAATAGGGAAACCAAATGTCAACTTTGCAAAACCAATGTCCCAATAGGTAAAGAAAATACATGTCCATAGAGAAGTCAAATGTCCGCACAATAAAAATTGTTGCATAATCCTGCATAAATTAGAACAGTAAGTCTTCCATAGGTAAATAAAATGTCGTATAGCTAATGCTTAGGTCAGACGGACATGTACGGATGTCTGCGGATGCATCCGTAAAAAAAAATAATTTCACCCGCAGAAATTGTTGAAAATCTGCGCAAAAAGCCAAAAAACCACGGTAGATACGCATGAGATACGGATGCAATACGCATGAAATACGCAAATCCTGCGGATGTTCTGCGGAAGACACCCCTTTGGCGGATGTGCCACGCTAGTGTCACTTAAATTCTGCGCAAGATGCGGACTAGATACGGATGTTCTGCGGAAGATACGGAAGTCCTGCGCACGATACGCATACGCACACGGATGTCGGCTTTCTCCTCGTCCGCAACATCCGCATATATACCGCGGCTTGTGGAGCATCACTTCAGTTGCGATTCGATCTTTGGAGAGAACACTACTACTACTACTACTACAGATTTTCAAAATTCACGCTGCGGATCTGCGTATGTCTGCGGATCCTGCGGATTAGGTTACGGATGGATACGGACGTTTTACGCAAAAATACGCAAAGATACGGATCAATACGCATGATACGGAACAATACGCAAATTCTACCTAAATTCTGCGCAAAAGACCTTGCGCGGGAAATTTAAAATAATTTTGAGATTTTCAAAACTTTTTCGCGGAAGACCTCGATTCCTGCGCACTCCCACGGATTTTTACGGATGCACTTACGGATGATACGCATGATACGGATTGCTGCGGATTTCTACGGATTTTTACGGATGCACATCCGCAGACATGCGTATCGCGCGTATCTGTCCGTCTGACCTAAGCATAACTGTCAGTTGACAGTTATCAGTTCAAAGTGAGCGGAAAAGATGCCTTACGCAAAGATATCAGAGGAAGATAAGCAGCGGTTGTTTGATGCCTTTAGGCAGGTAGAGAAGACTACGTGATGTAGCAAGGCTTCTTGGCATCAAACGCGATAATATCGTATCATCCGTCGAGCAGAGGTAAGAGATGGGGTAGTTTCGGTGGCACGTGTTGGTGGTCGTCGCAGACTTGTGACCGATGAAACAAGAGATACATCTGTACAAATTGTTGGGGAACATCCAGAATTTACACTGGAGCTTAGACTTCGACTCCCCAATGCCCCTCATTTTTCTCGTTAGACCTTATCCAACATGCTGACCGCCAATTTGATAGTGATGAAGAAGCTGGAGGACGCCATGGCTGAGCGGAATAGTGAAAGGACGAAGAGACTCAGAATGGAGTTCGCTGTGTGGATGATGAACATTGGGGTCAATAGGGAGCTCATCTACATTGACGAAGCTGGGTTCAATCTCTGGACCAAGAGAACCCGTGGTCGTGCAAGGCGTGTGCAACGAGCAGTGAGGGTTGTTACAGGATGCCGAGGACCAAGTCTGACAATGACCTTCGCAGTGAGCAACAGAAGTTCATCACGACTTGATTCAAGGTGGCATGAATGGAGAGAGGTTCAACCATTTCTTGGAGCAAGTTCCTCTCGTTGCCGATCAGAACACGTGCATGCTCTTTGACAATGATCGAGCACATGGTCGAGGAAGAGATGTAAACCTGCCAGATCATGCCGAGGTCAAAAATATTCCGCCATAGTCACCGTTTCTGAACATCGTTGAGAACTGTTTCTCTACCTGGAAGGCTGCCGTGAAAAGAGGGTTATCGAACGTCCGAGAAGAGCTTCTCCTTCAGCCTCACGAGGAGCGCATGGCAACGTTGGCACAGATTGCAGAGCCAGTTGTCGACGTAATCACCCCACGCTTGAGCCAGAACCTGTTCCGGCGAATGCAGAGATACTGCAGAGAATCCATGAGGCAGAATGACATTTTGATGTAAGACAATCCGCAAAGACTCTCCAGAATGTTAATTTTTTTTATTTGTCTTTGTTTTTGTGGAGAATATTTGGATTATGTTGTTGAGCGGCAGGAAACAAGTGAAAGCTAAAACTTGAGATTTTCCACTTTTTTAATTTAAGGATATAGAACACTTTAAAGAACATTTATATGTGTATATATTTATATTCATACATATACCGAAAGTGTGAAGGTATTGAGAGTACATTGACATTTGCATCTAAATGAGTTTTTAATGGAGAAAAAAACATCAAGTAAAAAGATTGAAGAAATCGTTTTCCCGTTTTCCTTAGAAAATTGAATGTCATTAATATTTGTTTTCATTTAAAGAAAAAAGAAAGACGAACAATAAGATTATGCAGAATATATTTTGTGGAAATTTGTTTGATATGCCTCGTAAGCTATATGAGTGAAGAAATTGTGTTTTTCTAGTCAGGTTGTGCAAAAGAAACTTATCTGTAATCTGAAAGCCATTGATATATAGTTTGTGATCATTATATAGAAGCATTAAATATATGTGTTAAAGTTTTACATATAAATGGGTCTGCTTCCTTTAAAAGAAGAGGATGCATACTATCAAGCCCACTGGACATATTAAATGACAGTTCTTTACAAACAAATTCTTCACTTATCATCTAAAAGTGGAACATGCTCCTGGTGACTAGATTAACCTTATTACGCCTGACTGCATTACTACTAGCTATGGTATATGTGTAAAATACTCATTGAAGGCATTTGCAATGTCAGTGTCCTCTGTCAATACACCAGTTTCAGTAAGTAATCCGGTACAATTTGAGCTCTTAGTCTGTTGACCATTTTGTACATGGGAATTCAAATGCGACGACAGGAAAGAAGGCTCGTGAAGGCCTCTTGAAAGTAAGGATGCTTGAGGCCATAGATGATCGGATTGACTACGCTGTTCATCAATATAATCGTGTAGCCATAAATAACGTAAGTACCTAATATGAATACATTCAAGCCGACCGCTAGCATACAAATCATGAAAACACTGACGACCATGAAAAGATTCTTGGTGATCTTGATCTCCTTTTTTTGGATGGCTTTGTTGATAGGTGGACCAGGATCTGGAGGTACAGACGAACTTGCTTCGGTCTGATGATTCTCTTTAGCACGTGATCTTGTGTTTGCACTTGAAGCGAACTTGTCTCGGATTTGCCTATTATGCCGCAAAACATGGCGCAAAATAAGAATGTAAAAGATCAGTGTAAGCATAAAGAGAATGCCTATCGAAGTTCCTTGGAATATAACGTAATAGTTTTGTAGCGCGTTTTCGTCCGTTAATGCACAAACACTGAAGTATTGAGAATACCCAAGTTTCCCAATACCTAGAACGTGAGGTACGACCATGAAAGCGACTGATCCTAACCAGATGATCACCACCACTAGGGTGATATTCTTCAGAGTATGGATACCTTGATGACCGCGTATAGACTTCGTAATGACATACCAGCGCACGATCGCGATGGCCACTAGCGTCCACACGCTACAGTATATACAGGAATATTGGACTCCTGCTACTGTTGCGCACACTATCTCGTGTAGAGGATAACTTCCGGTTCGGCCTAGGAGTCCCACAACTTGGAATGGAATGCAGAAACACGTCATGAGATCAGCGAAAGCGAGATTGACCACCAAGATGTTTGTGATCGTACGGAGCTTCTTAGCGACGATGACGGCGATGATGACAAGGGTATTACCAAACAGACCGATTATTGTCAATGCCATCAAGATGGATGCAACAATAGCTCTATGGTGGAACGCTATTACAGAAGATTCTGTAATATTTTTTGTAGGCTTTTCGCGATCAAAATCAGTCCAGTTTAGATTCTGAACTTTCATCGTTGAGTTGTCGAAATCAATCAGTGACGTGTTTTCCATTACTGGTAGAACAGTCAAAATGGTTTTCTATGATTTCGTCTCCTCTTTTCTAAACTTGTGGAGTTTTCCTTCACAATACTGCACAATACCATATTTTGTCTTCCAAATAAAAGCGTTTGATGTAGACGTGCGCTCCTATAGTGGTAACTTTATAATATACTACACAGCGTGATGATTCGACGACAATGGACATGCTATTATTGCGTTATCTTCTCTAGATGTGAAAGTTTAAGCTGAGGTGCAAGTGTGGCAGACCTGTAGCAGTAACAGGGGTCACTTTCGATACATGTCCGACTACGGTAGCCTAAATCTTTTTGATCAAAGAAAATGATATTATGTCAATGGATCACATGATATTACGCCTCAGAATGCAGTGATCAACAGTGAGTAGTCCCAAATGATACTCAGTATATAGATGATAATTTTACTGCGACGGGCAGGTTTAGACGTCAATATCCCTCTCGCAACCTCGATTTCAGTCTACTTTAGAAAACTTCGACGCATTTTCTTTTTAATTTCTGTCTAAGATTTCGATAGCAATAGAAAATGACTGACGTTCAATTTCCAGGTAAATAGACAGCATAAATATAAGCTGTTGCACGATCTCGTTTGAATTGATTTTTTAAAGAAAGACAGATACATGAAGCAATATCGTCGCATACATGAATGGATCATCGAAATTAGCTTGTCATCCCTCTTATATCAGGTTTTTAAAGCTTTAGTATCAATCCATCACTTGCCAGGATAATACAGGCATACATCCAACAAAAAGACACACTGTAAATACATTTGATCTCATTCGGTCCCCCCCCCCCCCCCCCTCCCCCCCCCACGTACACAGGCGTAGTGGTAAACTGCGATTAGAACAATAAATTCAAAGCATAGAGCAGAGGTTACACAAGTTATTTCAATTTGTTCATATACTTTTTTCTAAAATAAATAAACGACACAACATGATAAGGTAACAATGTATGTACCAATAGTAGATTTCATTGCTATCAAACCTGCACATCAGCAAATTGTGGACTTGTCCACCCAAGCCCATCCCATACGAATACTAATATCGACATCCGATGATCATTTTGTGATCAAAAATCTTAATTTATCGAGCTGCACTAATCCAAAAGAGGCTTTATTTTCAAGTTATTTCTTCTAGTTATTTTTCATCCACATTTTTACAAGGAATATGTACAGAGCTTAGTATTGTATAGTGCAATCGTATGGGCGTGAAAGGAAGATGAAATGGCCCCTTCTTACATTCCTACCAGTTTGGCTCCTCCGTCTGTCCTAGTGAGACCCGTGTCCTCTTTTCCATAGTGCTCCTTTCATCATTTATTACTGTGTCAACCTTGCGCCCCTAACGCTGTGCATTATGACTCGACTTAGGATCATTTTGCATCGAGTTTATGCTAACTGCTGATGGGGCTACAGACACAATATCCAGCCAACAAGATAATCAACTAGTTATCAAATTACCGGATGTTGAAAACATATTATATTACACAATATGCAGTCAGTACATTCGCTATGCCATCAACATTGTTATATGGTATACATTTTCTTTCTACCTCGGCGAAAAAGGGGTATATTTGAACGTGTGACAAATGACACACCCAGGGGCGGATCCAGGATTTTGTATAAGGGGGGGGGGGGGGGGGGCACAAATGCAGGTTTGTCAACTTTTAGGTCTTTTTTGTTTTTTGGGGGGTGGGGGGGGGTAGCGACAAAAAAAAAACAGTCCTCCCAAATTCGCTCAGTGGGGGGGGGGGGGGGGGGGTTTATGGGGATCTCTCCATAATTCTCTGACAAAAAAGTTTTTTTCGTTCTAAAAGAGGGGGGGGGGGCACAATGCATATTTTCAGTCCAAAAGTGGGGGGGGGGGGGGCACGGCTCGGAAGTGCCGACCCCCTCCGATCTGCCACTGGACGCACCCATTCCAAATTTGCTTTGATATGTACAAGCAACACTAGATAGATTGTAAAGGGTAACCAGATCTTACAAGAAGTACATGTACTCTACCGTATCCGGACACCTACCCCCTGGACAACCACCCCCCGGATAACCACCCCTAGGATAACCACCCTCTAGGACAACTACCCCCTAGGACAACTACCCCCTAGGGCAACCACCCTCTAGGACGACTACCCCCCTAGGACAAGTACCCCCCGGATAACTACCCCCCAGACAACTACCCCCTAGGACAACCACCCTCTAGGACAAATACCCCCCGGACAACTACCCCCCGGACAACTACCCCCAGGGACAACTACCCCCCGTAGTTGTCCTAGGGGGTGGTTGTCCGGGGGTAGTTGTCGGGGGGTAGTTGTCCGGGGGGTAGTTGTCCAGGGGGTAGTTGTCCGGGGGGTAGTTGTCCAGGGGGTAGTTGTCCGGGGGGTAGTTGTCCGGGGGGTAGTTGTCCTAGAGGGTGGTTGTCCTAGGGGGTAGTTGTCTGGGGGGTAGTTATCCGGGGGGTATTTGTCCTAGGGGGGTAGTCGTCCTAGAGGGTGGTTGCCCTAGGGGGTAGTTGTCCTGGGGGTAGTTGTCCTAGAGGGTGGTTATCCTAGGGGTGGTTATCCGGGGGGTGGTTGTCCAGGGGGTAGGAGTCCTAGAACCGTACTCTACAACAGGTGAGTAGGCCTATACCTGAAAGGCGGATCTGTATGTCAGATATTTCTTGGTTATACATTATTAGCCCTTGTGTACCTCTTGTCATAGAATCACAGTCTGTTGACCACTGTATACAGGGTAGTCGCTTAAAGGGTCGGGGATGTTCCCTCTCCTTAATATCCATTATTATAATGGTTTCAGCAATATAAAACCAGAAGTATGTTCATTGCCTTCGCCAATTCGAATGTTCTAGCCAGGCTCAAAGAGAAGGCTGAGTTCTGGTCATGAGAGTACATTGTGAAAGAAACCGTCTGTAAGCAATTGGGAAAGGTTGATCATGTCTTCATATAGGAATTGGTGTATACTGTGAGGTTTTGGAATCACCAAAATAAGGAATTTACGCAATCCTGCTGAGAGACGTCACATGCATTTTGACGAGAAATTCTTTGCAGGGGACATTTTCTACTACGATATTTTTCCAAACTGGTATAATAAGAATGAGAAAGCTACAAAATTATTTTTCAGTTTTCCCAGAACTCGACCTTTTCTTTAATCCTTGGGTTTGTCTTGATCAATTGCGTAAATTCTCGAGATGCCATTGTTTAAAAATAAGAAATGAATTAATCTTCAAGTTTTTGTGTAGATAGATGAATTATCTTAATGATAAGACTAATGGCATATGTAAAAGCCCTTGAACATGGGGTGACGAAAGTGATGGTATCGGTGATTGAAATTAATTCTCAACTTCGCGGGGATCAACGGGTAGAAAAGTTTCAACAAAGATAGACCATCGGGTAGTAGATTACTGTATTTTACTGTACTATCACACCGGGCTTCCCGACCGTGCCACGACAGTCCCGACTCAAAAATATGGAAAATCGGGTGAAAAGTCGTGGCCAAGTCGGGAAGGTCGTGGCGTGATCGGGGTTAGTCGTGGCATGTTCGTGAGGGTCGGGAACGGTCGGGAGGGCTGTCACGACTTTTTAGGTCGGAGCTTAATAATCGGGAAACTCTCACGATTCTAAGAAATCGTGGCTATAACGTCGTGAGGACGTGGCGCGGTCGGGATAGTCGGGGCACAGTCTTGACTCAGTCGTGGTGCAGTCGGATTGGTCGTGGCCCAGTCAAAATGAAAGTGAGGTCTGCTTGCAAATCGGCTGTATTTATAGGTCTTGGCGCGGACGTGGTAGAGAAGGTGATAGATCGGGGCTGTGGCGTGGCTCAGTCGTGGCGCAATCGGATAGATCGTGGCGCTGTCTTGGCGAGAACGTGGCACAAACGGGTACTGTCGGGACTCAGTCGTGAGAGTCGTGGGTATAATCGGGGTGCTGTCGTGGCTGGTACATGGCTGGATCGAGACTGTCGGGAATCAGTCGTGGCACAATCGGGGAGAGTCGTGGCAGCAACGGGAATGCATAATTTTTTAACCGGGATTCGGGTATTTTTACACGATTCTACCCCGACTCATACAAATGTTTCAAAAATTATAGAATCGGCGTTGTCGGGACGGTCGTAGCAGTCGTGGAGTTTGGTGTGATAGGGGCTTTAAAACAATTCTCTATTTCGCAGAGTACACAGATTCGGCGCCCCTTCCTGAAACATGCAACACTTTTATGTGTAGAATTTGGATACATTTTATCCTCGGAGAAAATGTGGGAATGGTCGTTCAAACCTACATCAGGTTCACTCGTGCTCAGACGCCACACGACGACAGCAGAAAATTGACTTAAAGACATTTTGAAAGTTGTAATGCTTTAGTCCGCAGATAAATGAAAAATGATAGAAATTATTCTAGCTCACAATTAACTAGCTAATGTTGGCATCTTTTGAGACATGTGGCTTCCGACTTGCAGTACATGTATATGCATGTTCTATGATCAAGAAACTTCACCTATCAACTCCTGTCATATTTAGAATGCTAATCCCTATTGATATTTAAAGAAAATTTTTGAATTTGGTATACCCAAACTATCATTCAGTATGTTTTAGGATTTATTAATATACATATAGACCTATGTCTAATAAAGAAGTGATCATTTAATACCAAAATCCCCCCCCCCCCCAAGATAGTTACAATAGGCTACTCCAGATTGTACTTTAAGTGTCCCAAAGAATTCCACAAAATGAATATGACTTCATACAATTTGAAACATTCATTGGTGGATTATTATGATATTCGGAACAAAGTTCCGAATTTCCGGCATCATTATATTTCCATTTTCACACATTATCAGTAAATCTGTTGTTCAATGTCTCTAAATTTATGATCCAACATTCCTATATAAGCAAGGGAGATAAAAATAATGTCTCTTTTTTTTCTTTGTTGCTGGTGTTACATGTACTAAATTCATGTTTTAAGTTTTCGATTCATCATTATTTTTCTTGTAGTTATAAACTCGTTCACCATTGCTTTGGCTGTCATAACCTGAAAAGTTTTAGATATTATTTTCCATTTGCTTTGTTTTCGTTGTGAAATATTGTTGGCAGTGTATGACATTCTTCTGTAGTTTTGTTTATGAATGAATGCATTCGTACTGCAAATGGAATTGATTTTCTGTGTCTCCTTTGTCATTAACCCGTTGGCTACTGAATTATTATATTCCCCATATAGGTTTCATACAGGGACCACCCGGTTCCAGTAGGCAAGAGGTTAATGTGACCTGCATTATGCCATTGTTTGACACGACAGCGATGTACTTTAGGTTTTATGCACTGAACAATTTCATTTTTACCCTTATGGACCTTACAGGCTAACCTGAGTTGTGAAAAAAAAACATTTCTGAGTATGCTTTTTTAAACAATAATAAAGTAGTTTCATCTGAGAACTTGCGTTTAGGTCAGAATCAGGTATTACTTGAAGTCAATCTCCCTTTCGTACAAAAGAACATTGCTCTAAATAGTTTGTAGAAATTTTGTAGAAGCTTGTGTGGATTGTTACTTGTATGCGAATGCACCCTGGATTATTTGATGATGCTATTTCTTTAAAAGCATGTATTGTTATTTGTTTTTCCATAGCTCTGTAAAGTGTCAGAGGTATACATGATGTGATGTTTGAGATTCAAATCATAGTAAAATAATGGCTGGACCTGTCTGCTCTATTTTCTGAAATGTTTATGATTCGAAATGTATTGTTTTATTATTATACTTGTCACATATGAAGTGCAAGCTTTTCCATGAATAAATCGGAGAAGAAAATATTTGATTTAAGACTGTTGTTGTTAATCTTGTTGTTATGTGTGGCATGTGGGTGCAGTATTTGTGTGCCCCAACTTTATCAAATGCAATGAAATAGACCGAGGACCAATGTCATTACGATATTGGAACAGTATTCCTGGTTTATGCCATAGAGCCCTCAAAATGTTAACCTTTTGTAATACAATTTTTAAAGATTATATCTCTTTTTAATAGGCAATTTTAGTCAATTCATGTGTGTACTTGTTCCTTGTTCCTTCTATTTCTCTCTCTTCCTGAAATCCTTTCCCGGGCTTTCAAACATATCAAGAGCTATGTAAATCTATATAGGCCTACATGTACCACCTGTTTGGAGCAAGAAGGGCGTTAGCTCATAATTATACTTTAACACAGAGTTAACACCCTTCTGGCTCTCAACAGACGATATACTTCCTCTGTCTTTATTCTTCTTTTCTCTTTCTTTTTTTTGCCTGTCATCCATTTCATTTCTAATTCCCATAGTACACATAAATTAACCAATGGGAGATCTTCTCTAGTTTTGGACTGAATAATGGCACTTGGAGTCATTTGAAAACGTTGAAGACCACCTAGAATTTTGTTGATATTTCTGTCACTGCGTCTACATTAATATTTCATCAAGTGATTACATAATAATGTATAGGCTGTGGTCGAATTCGGGCCGGATTACGAATCTTCGGATATACTTATCCCTATACAAATCTTAGGAAAAATGAACCGGCTTAGCTTTAAACGTACAAAAATTGATGTTTTGTTTTAATTTAAAAAAAAAAAATTGTAAATTAATGCTACTGAAATGGACTATCAGCGCCATTGTATTTACGATTTACCATGCTATATTTCAAACTTGTTAACGTTGTTATGGATCGAAGAACAAACAAACAAACAATGCTTTCTCATTAGGCCTATTTATTTATTCATTTCCGTTTTATTTACACAGGGTAACCCTTCCAGTTGTCAAACTGAATTATAAAGGGGCCCTGCAACACAATAAAAATTATACATTTTACACAGTAATACAAGTATAAAGTATTGAATCAATGAATACAAAATGAAGTACAAGTACATTATGCAAACAGTAAATTATACGGAAATGAACAATACAAAAAAAGGGGGTGAAAGAGACAAAGTCTAAAGAAGTTAACATTAATTAAAATATAAAAAAATAAAAGACGGAGCCTAAACCGAAGGTTTAGGAATAAAATGATTAGTAGTTGATAGAATTTTATATTTCGTCCTAAACAATTGAAGGGA
The DNA here is from genome assembly GCA_025617745.1 of Heliocidaris erythrogramma. NCBI lineage: Eukaryota > Metazoa > Echinodermata > Echinoidea > Camarodonta > Echinometridae > Heliocidaris > Heliocidaris erythrogramma. The sequence continues at coordinate 11,982,257 of CM046860.1, read as the reverse complement.
TCTTGTATTTTGAAGACTAATGGGAAGTTTATTCCGTAATGATGGTCCATGGTACTGAAAGGACTCTTTCAAGTATTCGGATTTGGGTTTGGGTATATAGAGAGGAGCGTTTATAAAGCATATCTCGATTTTATCTGCGGGGTTCTGAAAACTATTTTTTAGATATTCAGGTGCAAGCCCATTTATTACCTTAAACATATACAAACAAAATTGGTAATCGACTCTTTGTGAGAAAGACGGCCAGTTTAACTCTTTTAGTAATGTTATGTGAGGAGTAAATCCAATGGTCCTCGAAATTTTGATACATGTTTTATCAATATACTTATCAAATGTGAGTAAATATAATTCCAAGGTACTTATAGTTGTTCACCTGTTCAATGACCTGACTTTTATATTGAATAAAAATTTGTTTTGCGCTCACTTTTTTGCGTGTTCCATACAACATTACTTTACACTTATTTGTATTTAACTTTAAATCATTCATCTGTACCCATTGTATTACTTATTCAAATGCCGATTACAGACTGGTCTGAACAGAATTGGCATCCCTACCTTTTCAAAAAAGAGCCGTATCATCTGCATAAAGGCATAATTTGGTGTGTTTTTGAAGATTCAATTCACATATGTCATTTACAAAAAATAACAAAAAGCAGGGGTCCTAGAATAGAACCCTGGGGTATGCCCATTCTAACGTCACGAAAAGTTGATCATTTACCATTATAACACACACATTGTGAGCGACCCGACAGATTTTAAAACTATGCCAATTCAGTATCATGAACACCACACTCTTCCAATTTGTGAAGTAAACTTCTATGGCTTACAAGATCAAAAGCCCGTTTAAAATCCAGAAATAAAGCCGGACTGACAACTACTTAGTATATTATTTGATACAAGATATGTGTAAAATTGTTCATGTATTTAATTTAAAAGCCTTTTCCAGTATCTTCATGATGTGACTCAGTACAGACATGGGCCTATAATTACTAGCCAGGTATTTTCCACCCGTTTTAAAAACAGAGGTGACTTTCGCCCGCTTCCAGTCTAATACCGAAAATCCTGTAGTAATAGAACCATTAAAGATATGTGTTAAAGGTTTACATATAAATGAGTCTGCTTTAAAAGACGAGGATGCATACTATCAAGCCCACTGGACATATTAACTGACAGATTTAACAGTTATTTACAAACAAATTCTTCACTATCATCTAAAAGTGGAACCTGCTCCTGGTGACTGGATTAACCTTATTACGCCTGACTGCATTACTACTAGCTATGGTATTTTGCATAAAATACTCATTGAAGGCATTTGCAATGTCAGTGTCCTCTGTCAAGTCAATACACCAGTTTCAGTACGTAATCCGGTACAATTTGAGCTCTTAGTCTGTTGACCATTTTGTACATGGGAAGTCAAATGCGACGACAGGAAAGAAGGCTCGTGAAGGCCTCTTGAAAGTAAGGATGCTTGAGGCCATAGATGATCGGGTTGACTACGCTGTTCATCAATATAATCGTGTAGCCATAAATAACGTAAGTACCTCGTATGAATACATTCAATCCAACCGCTAGCATACAGATCATGAAAACGCTGACGACCATGAAAAGATTCTTGGTGATCTTGATCTCCTTGTTTTGGATGGCTTTGTTGATAGGTGGACCAGAATCTCGAGGTACAGACGAACTTGCTTCGGTCTGATGATTCTCTTTAGCACGTGATCTTGTGTTTGCACTTGAAGCGAACTTGTCTCGGATTTGCCTATTATGCCGCAAAACATGTCGCAAAATAAGAATGTAAAAGGTCAGTGTTAGCATAAAGAGAATGCCTATCGAAGTTCCTTGGAATATAACGTAATAGTTTTGTAGCGCCATTTCGTCCGTTAATACACAAACACTGTAGAATTGGGAATACCCAAGTTTCTCAATACCTAGAACGTGAGGTACGACCATGAAAGCGACTGATCCTAACCAGATGATCACCACCACTAGGATGATATTCTTCAGAGTATGAATACCTCGAGGACCGCGAATAGATCCCGTAATGACGTACCAGCGGATGAATGCGATGGCTACAAATGTCCATCCGCTACAGCATACACAAGAGGATTAGACTCCTGCTACTGTTACGCACACCATCTCGTCTAGAGGATAACTTCCGGTTCGGCCTAGGAGTCCCACAACTTGGAACGGAACGCAGAAACACGTCACGAGATCCGTAAAAGCGAGATTGACCACCAAGATGTTTGTAATCGTACGAAGCTTCTTAGAGACGACGACGGCGATGATGACAAGGGTATTACCAAACAGACCGATTATTGTCAATGCCATCAAGATGGATGCAACAATAGCTCTATGATGGAAGGCTATTACAGAAAATTCTGTATGATTTTTTGTAGGATTTTCGGGATCCAAATCAGTCCAGTTCATATTCGGAACTTTCATCGTCGATTTGAGGAAATCAATCTGTGACGTGTTTTCCATTACTGGTAAAACAGTCAAGATTTGTGCATTAACAAATGGCTTTTTATGATTTCGTCTCCTCTTTTCTAAACTTGTGAAGTTTTTCTTCGTACACTGCAAAATACCATAGTTTGTCTTCCGAATAAAAGCGTTTGATGTAGACGTGCGCTCCTATAGTCGTAACTTTATAATATATACTTCACAGCGTGATGATTCGATAATGGACATGCTATTATTGTTGATGGATCACCTATATTGCGTTATCTTCTCTAGATGTGAAAGTTTAAGCTAAGGCGCCAGTGTGATAGACCTGTAGCAGTAACAATAGTCACTTTCGATACATGTCCAACAACGGTAGCCTAAATCTTTCCGATCAAAGAAAGTGATATTATATCAATGGATCACATGATATTACGCCTCAGAATGCAATGATCAACAGCGAGTACTCCCAAATGATAGATGATGATTTCATTGCGACGGGCAGGTTTAGAAGTCAATATCCCCCTTGCAACCTCGATTTCAGTCTACTTTAGAAAACTTCGGCGAATTTTCTTTTTAATCTCTGTCTAAGATTTCGATAGCAATAGAAATTGACTGACGTTCAATTTCCAGGTAAATAGACAGCATAAATATAAGCTGTTGCACGATCTCGTTTGAATTGATTTTTTAAAGAAAGACAGATACGGATACATGAAGCAATATCGTCGCATACATGAATGGATCATCGAAATTAGCTTGTCATCCCTCTTGTATCAGGTTTTTAAAGCTTTAGTATCAACCCATCACTTGCCAGGATAATACAGGCATACATCCAACAAAAATACACTGTAAATATACATTTGATCCTTATTTGGTTCCCCCACGTACACAGGCCTAGTGGTAAACTGCGATTAGATAAACAATAAATAAATTCAAAGCATAGAGCAGAGGTTACACAAGTTATTTCAATTTGTTCATATACTTTTTTCTCAAAATGTTATCCAAAATAGGCTTTATTATCAAGTTATTTCTTCTAGTTATTTTCATCCACATTTTTACAAGGAATATGTACAGCGCTTAGCACTGTATAGTGCAATCGTATGGGCGTGAAAGGAAGATGAAATGACCCCTTCTTACATTCCTGCCAGTTTGGCTCCTCCGTCTGTCCTAGTGAGACCCGTGTCCTCTTTTCCATAGTGCTCCTTTCATAATTTATTACTGTGTCAACCTTGCGCCCCTAACGCTGTGCATACATGAAATTATGTCTCGACTTAGGATCATTTTGCATCGAGTTTATGCTAACTGCTGATGGGGCTACGGACAAAATATCCAGTCAACAAGATAATCAACTAGTTATCAAATTACCGGATGTTGAAAACATATTATTTAAAAGAATATGCAGTCAGTAGATTCGCTATGCCATGAACATTGTTATATGGTATACATTCGACAGATTTTTTTTTCTTTCTACTTCGGCGAAAAAGGGGTATATGATTGAAGATTTGAACGTGTGACAAATGACACACCCAGGGGCGGATCCAGGATTTTGTTTAAGGGGGGGGGGGGGCAGAAATGCAGGTTTGTCAACTTTTAGAAAAGGTAGACCCGTATTTTTTTGGTCTTGCCAGCTCTCGAAAAGTCGCTCAGTGGGGTGGGGGGGGGGGGGGGGGGGGGGGGTGGGTAGCGACAAAAAAATGTTTTCGCCAGTCCTCCCAAATTCGCTTAGTGGGGGTTATGGGGATCGCTCCATAATTCTCTGACAAAAAAAAAAGTTTTTTTCGTTCTAAAAGAGGGGGGCACAATGCATAGTTTTTGTGTAGATAGATTAATTATCTTAATGATAAGACTAATGGCATATGTAAAAGACCTTGAACATGGGGTGACGAAAGTGATGGTTTCGGTGATTGAAATTAATTCTCAACTTCGCGGGGGTCAACGGGTAGAAAAGTTTCAACAAAGATAGACCATCGGGTAGTAGATTACTGTATTTTAAAACAATTCTCTATTTCGCAAAGTACACAGATTCGGCGCCCCTTTCTGAAACATGCAACACTTTTATGTGTAGAATTTGGATACATTTTATCCTCGGAGAAAATGTGGGAATGGTCGTTCAAACCTACATCAGGTTCACTCGTGCTCAGACGCCACACGACGACAGCAAAAAATTGACTTAAAGACATTTTGAAAGTTGTAATGCTTTAGTCCGCAGATAAATGAAAAATGATAGAAATGATTCTAGCTCACAAGTAACTAGCTAATGTTGGCATCTTTTGAGACATGTGGCTTCCGACTTGCAGTATATGCATGTTCTATGATCAAGAAACTTCACCTATCAACTCCTGTCATATTTAGAATGCTAATCCCTTTTTAAAGAAAAATTTTGAAATTGGTATACCCAAACTATCATTCAGTATGTTTTAGGATTTATTAATATACATATAGGTCTATGTCTAATAAAGAAATGATCATGTAATACCAAATCCCCCCAAAATAGTTACAATACTCCAGATTGTACTTTAAGTGTTCCAAAGAATTCCACAGAATGAATATGACTTCATACAATTTGAAACATTCATTGTTGGATTATTATGATATTCAGTTCAAATTATATTTCCATTTTCACACATTATCAGTAAATCTGTTGTTCAATGTCTCTAAATTTCTGATCCAATATTCCTATATAAGCAAGGGAGATAAAAATAATGTCTCTTTTTTTTCTTTGTTGCTGGTGTTACATGTACTAAATTCATGTTTTAAGTTTTCGATTTATCATTATTTTTCTTGTAGTTATAAACTCGTTCACCATTGCTTTGGCTGTCATGACCTGAAAAGTTTTAGATATTATTTTCCATTTGCTTTGTTTTCGTTGTGAAATATTGTTGGCAGTGTATGACATTCTTCTGTAGTTTTGTTTATGAATGAATGCATTCGTACTGCAAATGGAATTGATTTTCTGTGTCTCCTTTGTCATTAACCCGTTGGCTACTGAATTATTATATTCCCCATATAGGTTTCATACAGGGACCACCCGGTTCCAGTAGGCAAGAGGTTAATGTGACGTGCATTATGCCATTGTTTGACACGACAGCGATGTACTTTAGGTTTTATGCACTGAACAATTTCATTTTCACCCTTATGGACCTTACAGGCTAACCTGAGTTGTGGAAAAAAAACATTTCTGAGTATAATAATAAAGTGTTTCATCTCAGAGCTTGCTTTTAGGTCAGAATCCCATGTATTACTTGTAGGCAATCTCCCTTTCGTACAAAAGAACATTGCTCTGTTGTGTTGTAGAAATTTTGTGGATTGTTAATTGTATGCGAATGCACCCTGAATAATTTGATGATGCTATTTCTTTTAAAAGCATATATTGTTATTTGTTTTTCCATAGCTCTGTAAAGTGTCAGAGGTATACATGATGTGATGTTTGAGATTCAAATCATAGTAAAATAATGGCTGGACCTGTCTGCTCTATTTTCTGAAATGTTTATGATTCGAAATGTATTGTTTTATTATTATACTTGTCACATATGAAGTGCAAGCTTTTCCATGAATAAATCGGAGAAGAAAATATTTGATTTAAGACTGTTGTTGTTAATCTTGTTGTTATGTGTGGCACGTGGGTGCAGTATTTGTGTGCCCCAACTTTATCAAATGCAATGAAATAGACCGAGGACCAATGTCATTATGATAATGGAACAGTATTCCTCATTTATGCCATAGAGCCCTCAAAATGTTAACCTTTTGTAATACAATTTTTAAAGATTATATCTCTTTTTAATAGGCAATTTTAGTCAATTCATGTGTGTACTTGTTCCTTGTTCCTTCTATTTCTCTCTCTTCCTGAAATCCGTTCCCGGGCTTTCAAACATATCAAGAGCCATGTAAATCTATATACATGTACCACCTGTTTGGAGCAAGAAGGGCGTTAGCTCATAATTATACTTTAACACAGAGTTAACACCCTTCTGGCTCTCAACAGACGATATACTTCCTCTGTCTTTATTCTTCTTTTCCCTTTCTTTTTTTTGCCTGTCATCCATTTCATTTCCAATTGCCATAGTACACATAAATTAACCAATGGGAGATCTTTTCTAGTTTTGGACTGAATAATGGCACTTGTAGTCATTTGCAAATGTTGAAGACCACCTAGAATTTTGTTGATATTTCTGTCACTGCGTCTACATTAATATTTCATCAAGTGATTACATAATAATGTATCGGCTGTGGTCGAATTCGTGCCGGATTACGAATCTTCGGATATACTTATCCCTATACAAATCTTAGGAAAAATGAACCGGCTTAGCTTTAAACGTACAAAAATTGATGTTTTCTTTTAATAAAAAATCTTACCCATTTTTTTGAGTAACAAACCCTTGGTATCGGAAATTGTAAATTAATGCTACTGAAATGGACTATCAGCGCCATTGTATTTACGATTTACCATGCTATATTTCAAACTTGTTAACGTTGTTATGGATCGAAGAACAAACAAACAAACAATGCTTTCTCATTAGGCCTATTTATTTATTCATTTCCGTTTTATTTACACAGGGTAACCCTTCCAGTTGTCAAACTGAATTATAAAGGGGCCCTGTAACACAATAAAAATTATACATTTTACACAGTAATACAAGTATAAAGTATTGAATCAATGAATACAAAATGAAGTACAAGTACATTATGCAAACAGTAAATTATACGGAAATGAACAATACAAAAAAAGGGGGTGAAAGAGACAAAGTCTAAAGAAGTTAACATTAATTAAAATATAAAATATAAAAGACGGAGCCTAAACCGAAGGTTTAGGAATAAAATGATTAGTAGTTGATAGAATTTTATATTTCGTCCTAAACAATTGAAGGGATCTTGTATTTTGAAGACTAATGGGAAGTTTATTCCGTAATGATGGTCCATGGTACTGAAAGGACTCTTTCATGTATTCGGATTTGGGTTTGGGTATATAGAGATGAGCGTTTATAAAGCATATCTCGATTTTATCGGCGGGGTTCTAAAACTATTTTTTAGATATTCAGGTGCAAGCCCATTCATTACCTTAAACATATACAAACAAAATTGGTAATCGACTCTTTTAGTAATGTTATGTGAGGAGTAAATCCAATGGTCCTCGAAATTTTGTTACATGTTTTATCAATATACAGTACTTATCAAATGTGAGTAAGTTATGAAATATAATTCCAAGGTACTTATAGTTGTTCACCTGTTCAATGACCTGACTTTCATATTAAATAAAAATTTGTTTTGCGCTCATTTTTTTTGCGTGTTCCATACAACATTACTTTACACTTATGTGTATTTAACTTTAAATCATTCATCTGTACCCATTGTATTACTTATTCAAATGCCGAATGCAGACTGGTCTGAACAGAATTGGCATCCCTACCTTTTCAAAAAAGAGCCATATCATCTGCATAAAGGCATAATTTGGTGTGTTTTTGAAGATTCAATTCACATATGTCATTTACAAGAAATAACAAATAGCAGGGGTCCTAGAATAGAACCCTGGGGTATGCCCATTCTAACGTCACGAAAAGTTGATAATTTACCATTATAATACACACATTGGGAGCGACTCGACAGATTTAAAACTATGCCAATTCAGTATCATGAACACCACACTCTTCCAATTTGTCAAGTAAAACTCTATGGCGTACAAGATCAAAAGCCCGTTTAAAATCCAGAAATAAAGCTCCAATAATATATCCATAATCAACATTCGAATGTAAATAATCACTCACATCAATCAATGCAGTGGCGGTTGAAAACAGAGGTCGAAAGCCGGACTGACAACTACTTTGTGTATTATTTGATACAAGATATGTGTAAAGTTGTTCATGTAAAGCATTATCCAGCATCTTCATAATGTGACTCAGTACAGATATGGGCCTATAATTACTAGCCAGGTTTTTTCCACCCGTTTTAAAAACAGGGGTGCCTTTCGCTTGCTTCCAGTCTAATACCGAAAATCCTGTAGTAATAGGAGCATTAAATATTATGTGTTAAAGGTTTACATATAAATGGGTCTGCTTCCTTTAAAAGACGAGGATGTATACTATCAAGCCCACTGGACATATTAACTGACAGATTTAACAGTTCTTTACAAACACATTCTTCACTTATCATCTAAAAGAGGAACCTGCTCCTGGAGACTGGATTAACCTTATTACGCCTGACCGCATTACTACTAGCTATGGTATTATGTGTAAAAATACTCTTTGAAGGCATTTGCAATGTCAGTGTCCTCTGTCAATACACCAGTTTCAGTACGTAATCCGGTACAATTTGAGCTCTTAGTCTGTTGACCATTTTGTACATGGGAAGTCAAATGCGACGACAGGAAAGAAGGCTCGTGAAGGCCTCTTGAAAGTAAGGATGCTTGAGGCCATAGATGATCGGATTGACTACGCTGTTCATCAATATAATCGTGTAGCCATAAATAACGTAAGTACCTCGTATGAATACATTCAATCCGACCGCTAGCATACAGATCATGAAAACGCTGACGACCATGAAAAGATTCTTGGTGATCTTGATCTCCTTTTTTTGGATGGCTTTGTTGATAGGTGGACCAGGATCTCGAGGTACAGACGAACTTGCTTCGGTCTGATGATTCTCTTTAGCATGTGATCTTGTGTTTTCACTTGAAGCGAACTTGTCTCGGATTTGCCTATTATGCCGCAAAACATGGCGCAAAATAAGAATGTAAAGGGTCAGTGTTAGAATAAAGAGAATGCCTATCAAAGTTCCTTGGAATATAACGTAATAGTTTTGTAGCGCCATTTCGTCCGTTAATGCACAAATACTGTAGAATTGGGAATACCCAAGTTTCTCAATACCTAGAACGTGAGGTACGACCATGAAAGCGACTGATCCTAACCAGATGATCACCACCACTAGGGTGATATTCTTCAGAGTATGAATACCTTGAGGGCCGCGAATAGATCCCGTAATGACGTACCAGCGGATGAATGCGATGGCTACAAATGTCCATCCGCTACAGCATATACAGGAATATTGGACTCCTGCTACTGTTGCGCACACTATCTCGTGTAGAGGATAACTTCCGGTTCGGCCTAGGAGTCCCACAACTTGGAACGGAATGCAGAAACACGTCACGAGATCCGTAAAAGCAAGATTGACCACCAAGATGTTTGTAATCGTACGAAGCTTCTTAGAGACGACGACGGCGATGATGACAAGGGTATTACCAAACAGACCGATTATTGTCAATGCCATCAAGATGGATGCAACAATAGCTCTATGATGGAAGGCTATTACAGAAAATTCTGTAGGATTTCTTGTAGGATTTTCGGGATCCAAATCAGTCCAGTTCATATTCGGAACTTTCATCGTCGATTTCCATTACTGGTAAAACAGTCAAGATTTGTGCATTAAACAAATGGCTTTTTATGATTTCATCTCCTCTTTTCTAAACTTGTGAAGTTTTTCTTCGTACACTGCAAAATACCATAGTTTGTCTTCCAAATAAAATCGTTTGATTTAGACGTGCGCTCCTAAAGTCGTAACTTTATAATATACTTCACAGCGTGATGATTCGACGACAATGGACATGCTATTATAGGCCCAAATGATACTCAGTAAAGATGATGCTTTTATTGCGACGGGTAGATTTAGCAGTCAATATCCCTCTCGCAACTTCGATTTTAGTCTACTTTAGAAAACTTCGGCGCATTTTCTTTTTAATCTCTGTCTAAGGATTTGACATCAATAGAAAATGATTGACGTTCAATTTCCAGTTAAATAGACAGCATATTGCTAACAAATGTTGTTGCACGATCTCGTTTGAATTGATGTTTTAAAGAAAAACATGCAGGTACGGATACATGAAGCAATATCGTCGCATACATGAACGGATCATCGAAATTAGCTTGTCATCCCTTTAATATCAGGTTTTTGAAGCCTTAAGTATCAACCCATTACTTTCCAAGATAATACAGGCATACACCCAACAAAAAGACACCCTGTAAATTTATTTGATCCCATTGGGTTTTTCCCCCACGTACATAGTGGTAAATTTGCGATTAGATAAGAAACAAGAAATTCAAAGTACAGAGGAGAGGTTTCACGAGTTATTTCAATTTGCTCATATACTTGCGCTTTTTTTCTCAAATAAATATACGACACAACATGATAAGGTAACAGTGTACGTACCAATAGCAGAATTCATAGTTATCAAACCTGCACATCAGCAAATGCTGTATCAACATCCAATGATCATTTTGTGATCAATACTTCTTTTATCGAGCAGCACTAACTGAGAAAAAACAAAACTTTATCCAAAATAGATTTATTTTCTATTTATTTTCTTCTAGCTATTTTTCATACACATTTAACAAGGAATATATACAGCGCCTAGCACTGTATAGAGTAATCGTATGGGCGTGATAGGAAGATGAAATTACCCCTTCTTACATGCCTACCCGTTTGGCTCCTCCGTCTGTCCTCCTAATGAGACCCGTATCCTCTTTGCCATAGTGCTTCTTTAATAATATATTTATTATAATATCAACCTTGTGGCGAAGAATCATTTTGCATCAAGTTTATGCTAACTGCTGATGGGGCTAAGGACAACATATCCTACAAAACAATCAACGACAGTGCGAGTCAGATTTTTTTTTTTTTACACCTTTTATAATGCTTATATCACAAATATGATAGAAATATCAAAATACTTGTACCACAGTTAGATAGAATAACTCTTCCAGTTTTATTTGATATCATATTTGTTGGGAATCAGTAATGAATTAACTGGATAGGAATCTATTAATGTGTCTGGGTGAAAACCTATTTGCGCCAACATCAAAAATGCCTTGCCTGATTTAGATTCCAAGTGCTGCACAATGAGCGAGACAGCCTGCGAGAAGACAGAGAGACACTTCGTAGGGCCATGGCAGCGACGCTCCATCGAGCTCAGAAATGAATCGAAAGAAACGGACGCCATGTGGAAGATTGAAAGCTATTATATGTCCAAGTGCCCAAAATGACTATGGAAAAGGACTTTTCAGTGAAGATCACTGAATGTTATGATTTCTGGATTTATTTATTTGTTCATTTGTTTATTGGTTCTCATGTTTATTTGTCTTGATTACAAAAGCATAAACTTTACGCTGATTGTTTGTGTGAATGTTGTTTTCTCTGTTTCAACAGGTAAACATACGACTTGGCGCAAGTGAGTTTTGACTATCTTTCAAACAAAAAAATGTCATGCAGGCGTCACACTGTCCCGAAGTTGAGACAAGATGGACACAGATAAAGGAAATGTTCAAATTCGGCTCTGATCGTGTAGACATCGGGCCATTCGTGAGGGCATCTTAAGCCATCGTATGACCGCCGGTGGAGTTTCTCAGGCTCCGGCAGCAACTTCGTGTGCGGTGGCAAAATCTTTGGCATGTACAAAAAATTCCCGAAGACCTTGCGAAGTTCATTTTCGTGTTGTATTCGTGTGTCCATTTTGCCCTTCGTAAGGCCATCGTGAGGGCATCTTGACAAATCGTGTGATCTTCGTCTTTACTTCGTGTGATCATCAGTGCCATCGGGCATATTTCGCCTCGCGAAGACAATACGAAGGAAACAAGAAGCTGCCCGATTGTCATAGGAAGGCAACACGACTACGTGAAGCCCTCACAATGCCTGCGTGTAGCCTTCATATTATAGTACGATGACATCGAGATGGGATCACGGTGTCGGCGAAGACAGCCGAATTTGAGTAGCTCAAGCGTTCCCCATGTGTACGGAAGCTTATAAGTGCCAACCAGATGACGAGATAAGAAGACGAGAAAACAGGTTAAATGACGAGAAGACGAGATAGGAAGACGAGAAGACAATTGAGATAAATGACGATAAGACGAGTTGTTATAACTCGGCAAGTCGACTTATTCTGGACAAGAAGTCGAGAAGACAAGTTGTTGGAACTCGGCATGCCGACTTATTTGAGACAAAAAAACGAGAAGACAAGTTGTTGGAACTCGGCATGCCGACTTATTTGAGACAAAAAAACGAGAAGACAAGTTGTTGGAACTCGGCAAATCGACTTATTTTGGACAAGAAGACGAGATGACAAGCTAATGCAAATTGGCAAGTCGTCATCTCGTCTTCTTGTCCTAAACAAGTCGACTTGCCGAGTTCAAACAACTCGTCATCTTGTCTTCTTGTCCCAAACAAGTCGACTTGCCGAGTTCCAATAACTCGTCAACTCGTCTTCTTGTACCAAACAAGTCGACTTGCCGAGTTCTTGTCTTCTTGTCTTCTTGTCCATAATAAATCGTCGTCTCGTCTTCTTATCTCGTCATCTGGTTGGCACTTCCGTAAGTATCCGATCCGATCAGCAATAGAATTTAGGAGTGTTGCTAAGGGGTGTGTGTGTGTGGGGGGGGGGGGGGGGTCACACCCCTACTCAAAATTGCTGTCAGCAAATGCGCCACCTCCGTCGGCAAAAAAAGAGGGGGAAAGGGAGAGGGAAGAGGAATGGAGAAAAGGAATGGAGAAAAGGAAAGGAAAACAAAAAACAGAAAGGAAAGAAGGAAAGGAGTAGGGAAGCAAAGAAAATAAAGGAAAAATGGGCATAATTTTTGCTCGCTCGCTTCGCTCGTTCGCAAAAACACTGGAAAGTTAATAGGTAAAAGGCGTCCCCCTTCAGCAATGTCTGCAGCCCCCTCCCCTAGGATTTTCAAAGTTCCGATATTCGGGCAACCACCACTTCATATTCGGCAGCGAGGAGAAAGAATATCCACATATTATTTGGGCAGCGAGGTTCCGAGATAATTATGTAATTTCTGTATGTAACTTCTGTGCATTTTCTATTCGAAAAATTAAATTGAACAGTTGATATTTGGGCAAAATGCGGCTCTCTTCGGCAATGGCTGCAGCCCCCTCCCCCGAGGATTTTCAAAGTTTCGATATTCGGGCAACCACCACTTCATATTCGGGAAGCGAAGAGAAAGAATGCAGCGAGATTCCGAGATATAATGTAACTTCTGTATGTAATTTATGTATATATTCTCCAAAAAAGTGCTTAAAACTTTGCTTGTTCGCTTTGCTCGCTCGCAAAGATTAAAAAAATTACAAGTTGATTTTTCGGGAAAAGGCGTTAGCCCTCTCCTTGCAAAAATAGGCCTGTATAATAAAGATCTCTACATCTGTGATTTTCTTGTATTATTATTTGTGGGGGATTAGGGTGCAGCATTTCTGTCTGCAATTTAGGTGTCACACCCTAAAAATTTGTCGGCAAATTTGGGTTTCGCACCTCCCCCCCCCCTCATTCAAACTGTTCTAGAGACGCCCCTGATTGAATTTCCAACGCGTATGGTCAGGCGAAAGTTTTATACCAATGGAGGTTAACGTGACGCCTTCATGACCTAGTTTGAACTCATCGTACTCTCAATACGACGTCGTGTAGCCGTCGTGTAGCCATCGTGTGGCCTTTGTGCGTCCTTCGGGTAAACTTCTTAATAAAAATTCACATCTTCGTGTAGCCTTCGTGTGTGGTTCGGGTGCCATCGTGTGACCTTCTGTGGGCATCGTACTTGCTTTGGCTGTTGATTGGCTGTTGACCAAGATCGGGGCCAACTTCACGCGAAATCGAAAATTCCATATTCGTATGGCCATCTTTTCTCAAGTTCGGGACAGTGTGACGCAAGCATTACCAAACAACAAAATACATGCTAAAAATACTACAATACTCAATTCAAAAAGTGTAACATTCTTTCTGACTCACGCTGTAGTTATTAAATTACCGGATGTTGAAAACATTTCACAAGATAAACTACAAAATATGTAATCAATGGATTCGCTATGCCATGAAGATTGTTATATGGTATACCGTACATTGTTAAGCTTATTCTTTTCTTTCTACCTCGGGGGAAAAAAGGGGTAGACGATAGTTAATTTGAACGTGTGACATGTGACACACCCATTCCAAATTTGCTTTGATATGTACAATAGCAACACTAGAGAGATTATATAGGGTAAGGAATAACCAGATCTTACAAGAAGTACATGTACTCTACAACAGGTGAGTAGGCCTATACCTGAAAGGCGGATCTGTATGTCAGATATTTCAGCAATAAAGTTCGTAATTACGTAATTAATTCGTGTGCGCTTACAAATTGGGGTCATTTGTACCATGCTAATAATAACGAACTAGCTTATTGCGTAAATTCTCGAGATGCCATTTAAAAAGAAAAATAAGAATGGAATCTTCAAGTTTTTGTGTAAGTGGATAATGTAAGAGCCCTTGAAGATGGGTTGACGAAAGTAATGGTATACGGGGTATATACTACAGGTGATTGAAATTAATTCTCAACTTCGCGGGGGTCAACGGGTAGAAAAGTATCAACAAACATAGGCCATCGGGTGGTAAATTACCGTATTTTAAACGATTTGCTATTTTGAAAAGTACACAAATTCGGCAACATTTTCCGAAAAATGCAACTCATGTGTAGAATTTGGATTCGTTTTATCCTCGGAGGAAATGTGTAAATGGTTGTTCAAACCTACATCAGGTTCACTCGTGCTCAGATGCCACACGACAGCAAAATATGGACTTAAAGACATCTTGAAAGTTGTGATGCTTGAGTCCGTAGATAATTGGGTTGACTCCGCTATTCATCATCGATAGCATACCACTGTAGAGGGAGAGCACGTTGGTACCAGGGAGGACAAAATTCAAGCAGCCTGCTAGGGAACAGAGCGTGAAGAGACAGACGACTATGAAGAGATTTTTGGTGATCTTGATCTCTTTATGGTTCATGGCTTTGATCATGGGTGGAGAATGTGGAGATGCAGGTGCTTCGTTAGAGGACGTGTCTTTGCTTACAGCATACTTATCTCGAAATTGCTTATAGTGTCGCAAAACATGGCGGAATATCAAAGTGTAAAATGTAATTGCTAGCATTAAAAAAAATACAATAAGGATTCCTTGATATAGTAAGTAATAAGAGTCAAGAGGGTTTGCATCTGTTGAAGAACATGTGCCATATGACTGACTATACTCGAGTGTTCCCATGCCTGAAAGAGGAGGTATGATCATCAACCCGGCTGACCCTATCCAGATGATCACCACCACTGTGGCGATTTTCTTCGGAGTGTGGATACCCTGGTGACCGCGTACAGACTTCGTAATGACGTACCAGCGGACAAATGCGATAGCAACTAGTGTCCACGCGCTACAACACACACTGGTGTTAATGACTCCTGCAACCGTTGCACATACCCCCTCATGAATGGGATATCTTCCTGTCTGACTTAACAGACCCGCGACCTGGAACGGAAAGCACAAACAAGTCAAGAAATCAGCGAAAGCGAGATTGACCACCAAGATGTTGGTAATCGTACGAAGTTTCTTAGCGACGACGACAGCTATGATGACAAGGGCATTACCAAACAGACCGATCGTTGTCAGTGCAATCAAGATGGATGAAACAATAGCTCTATGATGGAAAGCTATTCCAGGAGTCGCTGTGGGAGTTCCTGTGCTTGGCTCAAAACCACTCCAGTAAATCTTCGTAACTTTCATCGTTAAGTTTTCGAAATCAAATTGAGACGTTTTTGCCATTATATGTCTAAAAAGAAGAGACAAGCGCATTCAAGAAACTGCTTAAGAAATTGTCCTCTTTGAGTTTCCAAACTTGCTGTATTTGTTCTCGACTGAAATGCACGGTACAGATGTCGAGACAAGAACAAATCTTTCTTGGATCCGATTGGAGTGTATCCGACTTGTCTCAATGGCAGAGGAGCGATTTTGTGACCGTGGGTCCTGCGTTTGTAACCAAGTCGGTGCACTAAGAAGGGCAAGGTATCAGTTCTCAATTACCAAGTCTGGTTGCTTATCTACAAAAAATTGTCTTCTTAGCAGTCTTTCATTTGAATGAAAAAACTGAATATTATCAAGATGAAATGGACGCCCATATCATGTTATCTTCTTTTGAAGTTGTCATAAGGATGCAAGTGCGCTAGCCCTCTTAAAGTATCAGCTAGTTGCAATTTTGAAACTTGTTTGACAACGGGAGCCTGAAACCCCCTGATCAAAGGAGAATGTTATATTAATGGTATTCTGCCTCAGAGGGCAGATATCATCAACGAGTAGGCTTTAAATAATACTTGGTGGACGCTGTTAATATGCGACTGGGAAATTTGGAAGTCAATATTTACCTCTCGCGACTTCAATTTTAGTCTCCTAGCTAAAAGCTTGGACCCAATTTTCATTTTCGTTTAAACGTTTGATATCCATTATAAATATATGCTGGTAATGTCAATTAGTAGACCTATTGCTAACAATAGCCGTCGCACGATCTCGTTTGAGCTGAATATAAGAATGACAGGAACGGATACATGAAGCAATATCGAGAAGATGAATGCATTATGGAAATGAAAGTGTCATCTCGCAAACATGGTCACTTTCCAATATTAGTTTGCCAAAATACTTTAGATGCATGCAACAACAAAAGGCGAGCTTTGATCATTTGATCTTTATTCGTTTTCTTTCTTTTTTCTTCACGTAATTGGACTACAACAGGTTAGACAGGTTACAACAAAGTGGTATAATTACAAATAATTTAGAAAATCTAAAGAATAGCAAATGTTGTTCGAAATTCTTTTATTTTGTTCAAACTTGCGTTTTGGACGTCTTGCACAATACAACATAATTATCAGAAAAGATGAAATTAAAATAGAGGATTTTTATTTTCAATTTTGACGGACACCTCAGAATATTGTAATGCACATAATTTCATTACGATTATTTACACGAATTGATAATCTAGGAAGGTACGTTGCCGTGATAATGTGCGTGCCACAATGCTAATGAAAAGCACCCCCCCCCCCTAAAAAAGAGGCAAGCAGGTGTGCCAGATTGGGTGGCACCCTCCTTCTTATTACCAGATATGTATCAAATCCTGCGGCGATGGAGAAATGGTAAAGGGAACAGGCAGAGGATGCTGCTGGGAGTTCTTAGCCATGACTCTGCACGCAGGCGGCTGTGAAGTGATGGTCGTCCGTCGTACAATCCGGGGGCAGGTGCGACGCTCGTATCCTCTCGCAGCGGCAGAGCAGCCCTATTCAGGGACAGCACTGCTCTTCCCACATGGGGAAGGGAAGATAAAAGGATTCCTTTTAAAAAGCCTACAGCTCCTGGCAGGTAACCGCGCCTGCCTGGACATCCACTTGATGCGGTCGAAACAAAAACAACAGTGTCAAACAAAGAAGAAAGCCCCTAACCTTTGGGGCATGGAATGTTCGTACTCTGCTTGACGGAGGCACAGACCAGAACGAACTGCACTAGTAGTCAGGATGCTTGACCGATACCAGATCGACATAGCAGCCCTAAGTTAAACCAGATTTGCGGATAAAAAACAGCTGGAGGAGGTCGGAGGAGGCTATACCTTCTATTGTATAGAAAGGCTTGCAGATGCTCCAAGCACTTCAGGCGTTGGATTTGTCATAATCACCCAACTTGCTAGGCGGTTGGACAGTCTGCCACGCGGCATCAATGATCACCTCATGTCACTGCGTCTGAAGCTTGCAAAAGATTACTTTGCCAATGTTATTAGCGCCTACGCTCCAACCATGACAAACCCAAATGAAGTGAAGGAAGCGTTCTATGAAGACCTGAACCTACTCCTCACAAGAATCCATCACAGAAACAAGATCATCATCCTAGGGGATTTCAATGCCCGTGTGGGGGTGGGTTACACCTCCTGGCCAAACGCCCTTGGGCGTCATGGAACTGACAAGTGCAATTCCAACGGTTTGACGCTGCTCTCTCTGTATGCACAACATGAGCTTTCCATCACCAACACACTCTTCCAACAGGCTGACAAGTTCAAGAATACTTGGATGCACCCTCACTCCAAGTTCTGGCACATGCTAGACTACTTCATCATCCGCCAAAAAGACAGAAGTGATGTCTATATCATACGCTGTTTGAGGGGAGCCGACTCTTGGTCTGACCAGTGACTGCTTCGGAAGGTCAGATCAACCAGAGAAACGCCACTGAAAAGCTGAACATTGCCAGCCTTCCCAACAACAAAGTGGCATTGCAACTGAAGATTCAAGATGCCATGGCTGACTTTAACCATGTTGGTGAGGACGTTGAAGAGATATGGAAACTCCTCCAGGAAGCAGTCTACAACTCTGCAGCCGACACTCTGGGACATGTCAAGAGAAAACACAGGGACTGGTTTGATGAGAACGATGCAGAGATGACCAGGCTCATTGACAGTTTACAAAAATCTTCAAAGTCTATCTCAGTGACAAGACATGCAAGAAGAAGAAGCAGGATTTCCAACAAGCTAGGCAACTTCTCCAACACAAGTTCCCGCAGATGAAGAATCAGTGGTGGGTAAAGAAAGTTGGAGAGCTTCAAGCTGGAGCAGACGCATACTAGCAAACTTCTAAACAGAGAGTCTAGCATGTCCCAAGAGGCAATTGTATCACTACCACAATTGCCATTGAAAGACTCCATGGGAGAACCACCCTCCAGTGAGGAAGTATCCAAAGCTTTGAAGATGACTACATCTGGAAAAGCCCCTGGAGTGGATAACATCCATGCAGACCAAGCCACATGGAAGGCTGGGAAGGTCCCTCAGTACTTCAAAGGCGCCTCCATCGTTCACCTCTTCAAGAAAAAGGTGACAAGACAGTCTGCGACAACCATCGTGGGATATCCCTCATGTGCATAGCAGGCAAAGTCCTGGCTAGAATTATCCTGAACCGAATCATCAGTCATGTAGCGTAGACCATTATCCCTGAATCTCTGTGTAGCTTTCGTGCAGGCAGAGGTGCTACGACATGGTCTTCGCTATTCGACAGCTGCAAGAGAAGTGTCAGGAGCAAAATCGGGAACTACACTTGTTGTTTGTGTGTGGACCTGACCAAAGCTTTTGATACCGTTAATCAGACTGGCCTGTGGAAGATCCTCTACAGGTTTGAGTGTCCCGAACAGCTCATTACACTAATCAAAGCTTTCCATGATGATATGTAGGCAAGAGTGCAGGAAAATGGTGAAGTATTCGATCCCTTTCCTGTAAAAAATGGAGTCAAGCAAGGGTGTGTCCTTGCTCCAACGCTCTTTTACATCCTCTTATCCGCAATGGTTCTTGATGACTTTGCAGACTGTGACAAGGGTGTATATATACAGTGCGTACAAAAAAAACCGTTACACTTTTGAAATATCTGTCAAAATTATACTTCAAAATATTTGGAAGATTTTTTCATGTCAATAGATGCCCAATAGTCTCATCTATCAAGTGCTACTAACAAAACAATTTTCGTTCACGCTTGGGCGAATACTGACTGTTTTTGTCCAGATTGTGAAAAACGGCTTGTGCCGAATTGAAAGCAGGGGGAAATTAAACCAGCAGTCCGAAGAAGTACACCCATTCAAACAAACTGTTCTCTTGCATAAATTTATGATCATGTTATTGATAGTCTAGGTATTTGTCAATCATTTTCTGTCATTTTAATGATTTCATTGCTTTATGCATGAGTGAGAATCAATAATGTGTAATTACTTCAAGATCTTTTAAGCACAGTATTCAATTCACAGGAACATGAAATCCACATGCTGTCATTCAGTCAACAAGAAAAGTACCAAATTAATCCATCTTCAGATCATTTAGTCAATCAATCAATCAGTCAACAATCAACCCACCAATACTGTACATCAACCGACAGATCAGTCAGTCAGTCAATCAATTAATCAATCAATGCATCAGTCAATCAACCATTCAGCCAGTCAGTCAATCAACCAGTCAATCAATAAAATAATCAACAATCAATCAATCTATCGATTGACCGTCGATCAGTCAATCGACCAGTCAGACATTTGGGCAACTCAATCAATCAATAAATCAATCAATCAATCACAGTGTAATTTAACAAATCGTTCACAAACACATCAAAGCACTTCCAAACCAGTCATTCAATCAAGAACGCCAAATGAATCAATTTTCAATCAATCAATCAATTTATCAACCAATCAATCAATTACAGTGTATCCATTATGTAACCAGTGGCTTATCCACATGGGGGAAAATCGGCCGCCGCCCCCCCCCCCCCCTGGTGGCTAAAAGCTTATGTTTTTCTTTATTTTATTCCTCAACTGATTCGTCAATTAATTGCTTTATTAATTGATTGATCAATGGATTTATTGTTGATTAAAGTGACTGCTTCCTTTGTTGGTTGAGTGACTGACTGAATGTTTGAATGACTGACTGATCCATTGTTTGAGTGATTGATTGATACCTGACTGACTGACTGACTTACTTATTGATTGATTGATTGATCGATTGATTGACTGAATCACTGACTGACTGAATATCTGATCTATCGGTTGATGTATTGATGGGTTGATAGATTGATTGATTGGTTTATTTATTGAATTTTGATTGATTAATTGGTTGAATGATTTGAAGATTAATTAATTTGGTACTTCTTGAATGATTAGCATGTGGTTTTGATGTTTCTGTGTACTGTGAATACTGTGCTTAAAAAGATCTTGAAGTAATTACACATTATTGATTCTCACTCATGCTTAAAGCAATGAAATCATTAAAATTATGATAGAAATTGAGACAAAATACCTAGACTATCATAACATGAACATAAATTTATAGCAGAGAACAATTTGTTTGAATGGTTGCACATCTTCGGACTGCTGGTTTAATTTTCCCTCTTCTTTCAATTTGAAGCAAGCCATTTTTCACACTCTGGCCCAAAACAGTCAGTGTTCGCCCAAGCTTTGCTTTGTTAGTAGCACTTGATAGATGAGACTATTGGGTATATATTGACATGGAAAAATCTTACAAATATTTTGAAATATAATTTTGACAGATTTTTCAAAAGTGTATCTTTTTTTGATACGCACTGTATATAGCCAATTTCGCACAGATGGAAAAAGACCAAGGTGTTCGAGGATGTACTTCATGATCTGCTGTTTGTAGATGACTGCACACTGGCTGCCCACTTCGTGAAAATATCCAGTATATAGCAGATCGTTTCGCAGTGGCCTGTGAGCACTTTAGCGATCACGATTAAGCAAGACCGAGGCAATGGTGCCGCCACCATTACCACCAGCATCCCCACCTCCGCCAGATACCAAGAATGTAGAGAAATTCTGCTACTTGGGCAGTACAGTCTCTAGTAGTGTATCTCTTGACGCGGAAGTGGTAGTCCGCATTGCGAAGACCAGTGCTGCCTTTGGCAGACTCACAAAAATACTTTGGCAAGAGCACGGCATCAGAATTTCCGCCAAAATTGCCATGTACAGAGCTGTGATCCTAAGCACCTTGTTATATTGCTACGAGACCTGGAATACATACCGACGACACATTAGGCAGCTGGAGCAATTCCACCAACGCTGTCTGCGGAAGATCTGCAACGTCCAGTGGCAAGACAGGGTGTCCAACCTCCAAGTCTTTGAAAAGTGTGGGCACCCTAGCATCGAATGCCTACTCATCAGGGCTCAGCTGCGTTGGACTGGACACGTTGTCAGGATGGAAGACAGCAGAATTCCTAAGATGCTATGTATGGTCAGCTAAAGCAGGGACAACGTGTCAAAGTCTATCTTCTATAGATGTTGAAGTTTGAGGGTCCAAGGGTGAATGGGTGAGTCCTATTTGAGTAACATGTGACAATTTTGAAACAGGTTTGAAAACGGTACCCTGAAACCCGCTGATGAAAGGAGACTGTTATATTATATAAATGGAGCGTAAGTTGTCCTCAACGAGTAGGCTTAAATGATACTAAGTCGATGCTGTCATTGCGACTAAAATATTTAAAATTTACCTCTTGTCACATCGATTTTAGTCTCCTAGCAAAGAAAATTTGAGGCAAATTCTTTCATCATGCTTTTGACCGTTTGATATCCATTGAAAATGACTGACGTTCGATTCCCAAGTAATAAGTTTTGCTAAATTTACTATAGCCGTCGCACGATCTCTTTGAGCTGATTGCATGTTTTGTCCGTTTGATGTTCATTGATAATGACTGACCTTCAATTCCCAAGTAATAAGTTTTGCTCATTATATCCGTCGCATGCACGATCTCGTTTAAGCCGACTTTTCATCTGTTGACGGGTGTTACTTATATCCATTGAAAAAAATGACATTCAATTCCCAAGTAATAAGTTCTGCTAACTATAGTCGTCGCACGATATCGTTTGCGCTGACTTTTTAGAATGACAGGTACGGATAAAGCAATAATTATACTCGCAAACATGGATGCATTATCAAAATTAGCGTGTCATCATTTTCCATTATATGTGTCAAAAGGAAGAGACAAGCGCATTTCAGAAACAGCTTAAAGTAGAACTTTAATGATTTTAAATATTGGCTTAATACTTATTATTGCATAGATGGCATAAATTAAACAAGGTTATCCAAATTCAACGCTTGGAAACATTTGAAGTAATGATTATTATCAATTATAAAACGGTAAAATACAGCCCCCGATATAGCAGCTGAAGAGCTCCTCGAACGCTGCTGAGATATGTGACGACACACCATGGACCAGTCCTGTCTAAGCAGACGATGTCCCATAACATCTTACACATTTTCAGAGCCTATTTTGTCATCTCCTCTTCACTTATTTCTCTTCCTTCACTAGCGTCAGTCTTAATGTTAGTCTGTTGCCTCACTCTTAACTTCGTGTATGGTATTATTTTGATGAAAAATGCAGCGTTAAAAAAATAAAGGAATCAGTCACTTGTAAACAAAATAAGACGCCATTGTATTTTCAGCTGCTTGCACCGGGGCATGTTCGGCGTTTCAAGAGGGAACGAATACCATCCAGCTATTATTCGGAGGGCTTTTCAATTTGAAAGTAGGGTTTATTTCATTGATCATTGAACCTTCTCCTGTGTATTTACAATCAAACGGTTTTATCTATCAGAATCAGTTTCACTTTCCCTTTATAATGGTGTGAAATAAGGTCATGTTTAAATACACCAAACTCTTTATAATTTGATAAATAATTGCATTGCAATTACGTTCATTCATTATAGGACGTCGTCTGCTTAAGCAGGATCGATCCCGAGTGTGACGACATCAAAACATCGCTATATTTCTGGCGAATCCTCGGATATTCCAGATGCTGAGAAGAGCTTTTATTTGTGTTGTTTTTATAATCATCAGATACGCAGTTGACATAAAACTTATACGATTGCCATCTGTAAGCTTCCCAGTTTCTAGTGATACATTAATTGCCATATTTGTGATTTTCTTTGAATAGCTACTTTAAGAAATTGTCGTTTTCGAGTTTTCAAACTTGTGGTAACTATTATCATCGACTGAAATACACCATACAAAGTTCGATACAAGAACAAACCTTTCTTGGCTCCCACTGGATTGGATCCAGAAGAGCGATTTTGTGACAGTATTTTTTTGTTCAATATCAAGACGATTCGAGAGCTCCCTAGATCAAAATATCAGTTCTCAGATACCAAATATGGTTGGCTTATTAACACGAATGTGTTTTTCTTAGCAGCCAGTTAGAAATACATGTAAAAAAAATCATCATCATTGATCATCAAACTAGCAATATCATCAAGATGAAATAATAATAATAATAACAATAATAATAATAATAATAATATTTTGGAATTATATAGCGCCTAATCATTTACGATGTCTCTAAGCGCTTTACAGACGTATAATGTATGCCCACGTTGTGTTCTCCTCTTCAGATGTTGAATTGGACGGTGCAAGGGTGATAGTCCTGTTAATGTAAAGGCGATCCCACCACAAGCCACGTGCTTCCTGGGACCCTCGCCTCCTTCCACCATGTTTTTTTTTGTGTGTGTGGGCGTACATTTCATTTTGTATTTGATTATGCGAAGGAAAAAAAATGTATTTGAATCTGAATCTGAATCTGAGTAACATGTGGTAAATTTAAAACAGGTTTGACAAGGGTAGACTGCAACCCGCTGATCAAAGGAGACTGTTATATTATATCAATGGAGCATATGATATCCTCAACGAAGTAGGCATAAATGATGCTTAGTGGATGCTGTCATTGCGACTGAAAGGTTCAGAGGTCAACATTTACTTCTCGTCACTTCGATTTTAGTCTCCCAGCTAACTTGGTTACAAATTCTATTTTCAAATAATTTAATGGTTTGATATCCATAGGAAATGTCTGACGTTCAACTATCAAGTAATTATTATTTGGGGTTTTAACAATAGACGCCGAACGATCTCATTTAAACTTACTTTTAAGAATGTCATGTAAATGAAGCACATTCACACGCAGTTATGAACCGAAGGAACGTGTCGTTGATCCAATATGTACAGCCCTGGAAAAAATTATTAGACCAAGCTTCTGTAATAAAGGTACTATAATATGCATTCAAACTAATGAAAATGATTTGTCTTTGTATTTCATTGAATGAAGGAACGAATTCCAGCAATTGTACCTTGCTTTTATGATATTATGATTTGTCTTTGTATTTCATTGAATGAATAACAAATTCCAGCAATTGTACCTTGCTTGTATGATATTTTATTTCCTTCTTACCACAAATATAACACTTCCAGTAACCATTCTTGGTCTAATAATTTTTTCCATGGCTATATATTATTAAAAAACCTATAATCCATCAATCACATGCCAAGATAGTTGCTCCGAACTGTGCTTTGGTCATAATTGATCCAGGCTTTATTTCGCAAGGGTTAGGGTTGCAAATTGTGTTTTAGGTTAGGTTCAAAGTTAGGGTTTGGGTTAGGAATAGTGATTTGTCAAGGGTTGAATTTTCAGAATTCGGATACTGTAAGACATTGATGAGGAGCACTTGTCGCCAGAGCATAGTACACGCCCACAACAAAATTCAAATCTACTAATACATAATGAACAACAAAATACAACACCATTGTGTATTTACAATATTTATTAAATTAATGGAAATTTCGTAATATTAGGCTGCAAATTAAATCAACAATAGTTATGTCTATCCTGAGCAGTGAGACAGGTCGTCAGTAAACAAGGGGACCCAAATACAGAAACAGCTTTTAACCCCTTTTGTGCCACTGTTCAAGTTTTGGTGAATTATAAATTATTTTAAAAGATAATGAACGTCGAGGGACTAAGATTTTCAAATTAAATTGTTGGATTCATTGCAACAATTGTCAAGGGTTGAAATTTCAGAATTCGGATACTGCGTAACTTATGCAGTATCCGAATTCTGAAATTTGTTGCCAGCGCATACAACGGCGGAGATAGTGTACGCCCACAACAAAATTCGAATCTGCGAATACATCTGATCTTTATTTTGTTTCACGTACAGATAGCAGACTACAACAGGTGAAAGTTCATTGGTACAGATAATAACGTCACAATGTATTAAATGCAATTTACCATTTCATAGACAGTGCAATGCGTTAAGAAACGAGAAATATAAAGAGTAACGAAAGTTACTCGAGTTTCTTTCAATTTGCTAAAACTTGTGCTTTTCAAACAAGAATTATAACAAAAAATGTATTTTGAAGTACACCTTTAAATAATGTTCACTATAAGTGATCACTGCAAAACCAGAAAATTTTCGGGGTGCATTTAATGTTGGCGCATTTCGTCAGTGGTTCAGATTCGCGAAAGTTTCATGCCGCGAAATTACTGAATCATAATTGACATAACACTAACTTTTTGCAATTCGCAAAAGCTTCTTGCTGTGAAAATGGATGTCGTTTACATTTATTAGCGAAAGTTTCTTGTCGCGAACGTTTCTCTATTTAGAGTATACATATTGATAATCGAACATGGTATGTGTCATCGGCAAATCAGGCTATGGATTCTGGAGAGGGACACTGGGGTGCCATGTGCCATTTCCTGTTGGGGCTCAGATAAAATATCAAATAAGATAAACAGTCGGTTATCACATTACCGGATGTAATTGGAAGAAGAGCTAATAAAGAAGAGTTCTAACTCTCAAAATAAAATATGACGGTAGAAAAGACATTATCATTATACACTCATTCAAAATATGTAAAAACAAGGAAATGTATGCAACAGAATTCGACTTTTTAACATTCAAAACTCGAAGGATGGGAGTTGATAAGGATATTTTACCACACCCACCGACTTTATAGTGTGGAAATGAAGCATCGTAGCAAAGCGCGGGCCCAGTACAGCAATTGAGTGGGCATTGTCATAAAATTGTCTATAAAAGTTAACACATGAAATAATTCTGAAATGAAGCATTATTGGTTTTTGTAAACATTTTTCGTAGCTTCGGAGAGGGGAAAATATATCGGCAAATCAGGCAATCAATTCCGGTTTGACTCCTCCCTAATGCTAATATTCAAACTTGTCAAAGCGACGTCGCTGTCTTCAGATTGATCCCTAACTGAGAACCACCATTGCAAAAACCGTTCAGCTGCCCCTGCGAGCAGTTTCTTGAAGACCTCTTGAAAGTTTGGATGTTTGAGTCCGTAGATGATCGGGTTGATTACGCTGTTCGTCAGCAAGATCGTTGTAATATAAATGGTAGCTACGGTGGAACCAGGGACGATGAAATTGATGCCAGTCCCAATAAAACAAAGCATGGAGACACAGACGACCATGAACAGATTCTTGGTGATCTTGATCTCATTATGGTCGATGGCTTTGATCATGGGTGGACGAGAATCTCGCGATAAGGTCGAAGCATCGTTCTGATGATTCTGGGCTGCATTTGAGCTGTTATCATAATCAGTTGTGAACTTATCTCGGATCTGCCTGTTGTGCCGCAAGACGTGGTGCAAAATCAGAATGTAAAACACCAGGGTTAGGAAGAGGACAATGGCAATCAATGTTCCTTGGAATGTGACGTAATAGCGTTTTTTCGGGTTTGTGTCTGTCAATGAACAAACACCATAGTATTCAGAATACCCGAGTGTCCCAATGCCTTGGACAGGGGGGACGACCATGCATACGACTGACCCTACCCAGATGATCACCACCACTGTGGCGATTTTCTTCGGAGTGTGGATGCCTTGATGACCGCGAATAGATCTTGTAATGACGTACCAGCGGATGAACGCGATAGCGACTAGTGTCCACGCGCTACAGCACACACTAGTGTTAATTACTCCTGCAACCGTTGCACAGACCCCCTCATGAATGGGATATCCTTCTGTTTGACTTAACAGACCCGCGACCTGAAATGGAAAGCACGAACACGTCATGAAATCAGCGAGAGCGAGATTGACCACCAGTATGTTTGTGATCGTACGAAGTTTCTTAGCGACGAAAACGGATATGATGACGAGAGCATTACCAATTAGACCGATTATTGTCAATCCAATCAAGATGGATGCTACAGCAGCTCGATGATGTAAAACAATTATGGAAGGTTTTGTGGAAACTCCCGTACTTGTTTCAAAATTTGTCCAATCCATAGTTGTAACCTTCCTTGTTAAGTGATCAAAATTACCATTTGACTGATTTCCATTCATATCTGTAATACTGTAGCAATTGTGTTACACACGATTTAAAAATATTCGGATTTTGTTGTTCCTAAACTCGAGTGTTTCATGTCTTCACGATGAGACATTTAAGGCTGAATACGATCCATATGAAAAATATGGTCATGCTTTCGAAAAAAATCCAACAAACGTCATTCGTAGCCTACTTTCCTTGAATACGGATTACGGAATATGTGCTGCTGATCACATTAAGCATAGTAACGAGTATGTAACACCACAGTGCCTTATCCAGTATGGGGTGAAGCCGGTTGCCCCCCCCCTTCCCCTCCCCCATTTGAAGACACATTAAGAATTTATACACCTTGCAATGTGTCTACAGGAGACGAGGCTGCCATAATAAAATACGCCCTCCGGTCTGGGGAGGGTTGTTACACCCCCGTGTTCACCCATTTCTGGATATACCACTGTATCATATCTACTTTACATCTACTCTCATGTAATGTGCACATGCACGTATTTAGTATTACAAAGATGAGTTGTTGTTTTTTCGAGGGGGGGGGGGTAAAACAGAATTCTCTGTAGTCCTCAAATTTAATAGGCATATATGATTACAGAGCAGGATGCTATGGTGCAGCATTATTCCGAGAAATGGAAGAAAAGTTACGGGTACTACACTAAAATGGGAAAATACGCTCTCACAAAGTATGGCAGATCTAATAATGGAACGAAAAAAGTGTATAATGCCAACGCAGATTTAAAGTACACCAATTTGTACAAACCACTGCAAGCAAAGTGAGAATTATATTTTATGTATTTTATAGATGTGACACCCCAATTTACATTTATAAGATGTTTATTTTCCGCAGATACAATGAAACATATCATGCGTATAGAATAGGATTCGTTATGCACCTCGCCGAAGGTGTGATAATGATCGTTTAGACCTATCGTGTGTAGTCGTGCTCAAGACAGTGTCAGACGACGGCGGCAAAGGATGGCCTTGAAAGCCTCTCGAAAGTTCTGATGCTTGAATCCGTAGATGATCGGATTGACTACGCTGTTCATCATCGATATCATAGTAGTGTAGAGGGTTAACACGCTTTTACCAGGGATGATGAAATTCACGCATCCTGCTAGGAAACAGATCATGAAGACACAGACTACCATGAAAAGATTCTTTGTGATCTTGATCTCCTTTTGGTTGATGGCTTTGATCATGGGCGGACAAGAATCTCCAGGTACAGAAGAAAGTGTTAGTTGATTTCCTCGTGTTGCACTTTGTCTGGTATCTTGATCGATTGCGTACTTCTCTCGGAAGTATTGATTGTGCCTCAAAACATGACGTAAAATAAGAATATAAAATACGAAGGTAAGCATCAAGATGATAGCCATTATAGCTCCTTGAAGAATGGCAGTATAACTAAATTGGTTCATGTCTGTTAGAGAACACATACTGTAATATTCAGAGTATCCCAATGTACCCATGCCAAAACCAGGAGGCACGACCACGAATGAAATTGATACCACCCAGATGATCACCACCATTATGGCGATTTTCTTTGGAGTGTGAAGACCCTGGTGACCACGGATAGACCTGGTAATGACGTACCAGCGGACGATAGCGATGGCCACTAGGGTTGATATGCTACTGCATATGCTGATGTATACCACTCCAGCTACAATTACGCAGACCATCTCATGTAGAGGATAACTTCCCGTTTGACTTAGGAGGCCCGCAACTTGGAACGGAATGCAGGTACACATTAATAAATCAGCGAAAGCGAGATTGACAACCAAGATATTGGTGATCGTACGAATCTTCTTAGCGATGACGACGGCGATGATGACAAGGGTATTACCAAACAGACCGATTATTGTCAATCCAGTCAAGATGGATGCCACAATAGCTCGATGATAAAATGCTACCTCATATGCCTCTGATTGATTTTTATGACTTGTTCTAAAACCTGTCAAATCCATTTCTGTAACTACGATCGTTACGTAATCGGAATCGAGACGAGACACGTTTTCCATTTCATATCTTGAAAACAGCATAACTTCTGCAAAGGATGAACAAAATAAATTTATAATTTTTACAACACTTAAGAATAGGGGGGCTTTCAATCTCCACGATGAAAAGTATGAGATATCACACACGATCAGAAGATGATGCTATATATATACGAGACGAAAATGTGCAAAATGAACGTTCATGACTCGTCACCTGAATCAAGTCGCCCTTTATTACCCTTTTGCAATTTCAGTGATGTCAACGGCCGTTGACAGATTTACCTATGTAGTAATTATTAAACTTTTCATTTCATACACCATGATTACCACTAATAACCGGCTTTTTACTTCAGTCACACCATCAAAGTGACTCCAAACCGTTTCTTAACCGATCGATTTTGGCCGTTCGACGTAACGTATAGTATTGTTCGGTGTGTTGTCGGTCTGGCATCGGTCTCGTTGGTGTGACTAAGGTTTTAAAATGAATTCTTCAAGACGAAGCATAGTCATCAGTCACCGATTGGTTTACACGAAAGAACGTTTTGTACATCAAAATAACATCATTGTCTGCCAAGGCGCAGCTAGTACCAAGACAATGATCAAGAAAGTACAAAACCTTTCTCCATTAAAGGAAAGTTCGTAATATTAGGGTGCAGCCTAAGTCAACAATAGTTCCGTCTATCCTGAGCAATAAGACAAGTCGTCAGTAAGCTAGGGACGCAAATATGGAAACAGGTTTTCACCCCTTTTGTGCCACCGTTCAAATTTTAGTAAATTATAAATTATTCTAAATGATGATGATGATGATGAACGTCGAGGACTCGGATATTCAATTTTCAGTTGTTGGATTCATTGCAAAATTTATATAAGTGAAATACTAATAAAATATTAAGAGCAAAATACTTTAAGGTTGGGAGGCATTCTGCAGAGCGGAGTATTTCTGTATTTTATTCACTCTATCGACCCCCTCCCGGGGTATGAGAGCACAACATATTTACAGTAATATAAATGGTATATTGAACACATGTACCTTGGTATATAGTTTACATATTAAACAACATTTCTCAACAAAACATTCAACAAACAACTATAAATATATATATATAGTGTAAATACAACTAAAGTACTAAACGTATAGGATTTTTAACTATTCCACCACTACGTGTAACTACCTGACTGTGATGGTCACCTTCAACATTAACAACTTTATCCTCTTTGGATTTATATCTAAACTGCTGCATAATAATTTTAACAAATTTAACAAGCTTTTTAAGCTGACAATCATTTTTTGTAAGATATGTAAGAAGAATTTCAGCCATTACTGTTGCATTTGGTCTATGTATATTAAAATCAGACAAGTACAGTTTTCTCTCATTAATAAAAATGGGCAAACAAGCAAATAGTGGTATTCATCGTCAATATCTAATGATGTACAGAGCGTGCATAAACTTTCATTTAATAAATTAGAGTTGAAACGACTGTTATTAACTGGTAATCTATGTGTTCGACATCTAAACTTATAGTGTTGCATCTGCACTATTCAAAAGACACAAATATTTTTCAAATTCCAGCTCAATTTTAAAATTCCTATAATTAAGGCACACCTGATTTGACCAGGTTGCTGCATGGCATTCCCGTTGAAACATATCAGCTAGTCTCAAACGTAATGTACCTTAAATCCAATCGGTATTAGCTCCATTGCCCTGAGAAAGCCACACATTAGTGAATCCTGCATTATTCAATATATTTTCAATACACGTAAGCCAAGATACAAAATATATCTCCTCATTTTCATGTAATCTCCTTATTAGTCTATGGAATCAAAAAGTATGCTTTGACTGTTCTCCCTTGGTTATTCTTAACCAACACCAATCATTCTACATTTAACATAATTAATTATTACACAACGACCAGTTTCATCATATACCATAGTGTCGGGTGTACACAGTGGCGTACCGGGACCTTGGCGTCAAGAGGGGCAAATTTTTCGAGGAAATGATGAGCGGAAACTGAAGGTCCCCCAGCCCTCCAAAACTCGCTCGGGAGGGGGTTAGTGATTTTTTTTTTTT
This sequence comes from Heliocidaris erythrogramma, assembly GCA_025617745.1. Lineage (NCBI taxonomy): Eukaryota > Metazoa > Echinodermata > Echinoidea > Camarodonta > Echinometridae > Heliocidaris > Heliocidaris erythrogramma. Next base: position 11,950,309 of record CM046860.1, on the reverse strand, counting down.
GTCGCCAGCCGTCCAAGAATGATTTTTTTCGCCAGCCCTCCAAAAGTCGCTCAGTGGGGTGGGGGGGGGGGGGGTGTGGTAGAGAGATTTTTTCCCCAGCCCTCCAAAAGTCGGCTGGGGGGGTTTACAAGATTTTATGGTGTCCAATTCTCTGTCAAGCAAAAAAAAAGGTTCTAAAAGAAAGGGGGAATATATACTTGGGGGGGGGGAGGGGGGTGGGTAAAAAGTTGTCAGGGGGCAGTCTGCCCCTTTGCCCCCCCCCAAAAAAAAATTGGGTACGCTAGTGGGTGTACACTTATTTACTTGCAAGATCGTTCTTAAAAAAATCCCATGAAAAACTTCTATTTGATTTATATTCTCAAAGCCCCAGACTTCACTACCATATAACAAAATTGGTAGCACCATACGAGTATCAAGAGATAACTGCAATCGTTTAGCTTTTACCAACATACTTAACAAAGCTTTCCTAGCTTGAGTCACCTGTTTGGCTATTGCCTTCTTAAAACTGCCATTGTAATTAAATTTAACTGCTAACTAATTAAAGTCATCTACTACCTCAAGTTCATCACCATTAAACATAAATCTATTTACATTCCTCACCTTTCCTCTTGAAAAAATAACAATTTTCGTCTTACTTGTATTTACTTGGAGATACAATTTCTCGCAGTACGGTACTCGTCCACAGCATTCAGTATACATGTATATGTGCAAAGGCAACCCATCTCAATACCCGGAAAGGAAGGGTCAATCTGCGCCTTTTCGGCTGTAATCTCCTAGTTCCAACCAGGAAGACCCGGAAAAAACCAACAAACCTGAAGTGTCTCTACGGCATGTGGTTACCTAACGACAGTCCAGATACACCCCCACCGTTTAATAGTGAGATATCCCGCCCCCTTTATAGCTACATGGGATACCCCTACAAAATGTTTTATGTACATAAATGTTTATCCTTACAATTTCACGGGGCGAACAATCCACAAGTTCGGCGGCCCACGAGACCATAAGTTAGGTCTCGTCTCGCGAACCTACCACATAATTTGACCGGATTTTTTTTCGCGATATGGTGGTACTTTTGTTTCACGCTTCTTCTGTCACCTTGACTGTTTAGCCTAGGAATAGCGTTGCTATCGTCTTCTTTCTTGAAAACACAACCAAAGAAATATTAGGCGACTTGATAGATACCTACGATGGAGCCCATATACATAAAGAAGAAAAGCTATAGTGACATCATAAAACACTGCCCAGAGATGGCGATCTGTGCAGTTTTCAAATTATTTCGCCCTCCTCCTTTTAACAGTCTGTTCTGTATCTGCCTATATGTTTACTTTAAACAACATGCCGAATACAATAATCATCACAAATGGGTGAATTTGTTCCACGGCAAATATTTCAATAACAAGAATCTTGGTACACTGCACGCAAATTCAAAGAACACGTATGTGTATATATATATATATAGGATTGTGTTACATATATATATATTTATATATATATATATATATGTAACACAATCAGGAAAAAGTAATGCGTTTAACACAGAACTAAGTACATAATGCAGTAAACTAAGAATAAAATAAAATAATCATAAAAAATAAATGGCAGTGCGATACTTAAAGTTTCGCCCAAAGGCTCATCAGTCGCACCGCACTGTTTAGACATTTATCATTTCAATAAATACCTGTAATTGTGGACAGTGGTAAGGCTCCAGTGGGTCCACTCAATGGGGTTGAGCTAGGGCGTTGACACTGTATGTTAATAACCAATTCAATCCATTCAATAAAACCACAAAAGGCATCACACCTGTCCCAAATACTGTAGACTGGAGTTACTCTCAATAAGCCAGTTCGGGGTTAGCGCATGGTACAAATGACCCCAAATATCCACAGATATTTTAGACATGGAGGGTCCCTTTATGTGCACTTCAGAAAAATAACTCTGGGAGTGATAGAGGTGCCTCATGAATAGCTTTTGTTTCCCCCTTTAAAAAGAATACTTCCACCTGGATATCATGGAATGCACCATTAGTGCATAATTGAATAATGATTACATGACATTCATGAGCACATATCGAATATTAGTGTCAGTGGGTTTTAGAATTTGGTACAGATGACCTTTATCTGCTCATGCTCAGATTGCATCTCCGAAGTGGCTTATACCCAGCTCAATCCCATTCAATGGGGTCACAAAGCATTACCTCTGTCCCAATTGAGAAGTAGAAGGGCACAAGACATGGAGGGTTTAACCAGCAACAAATGGTACATGGGTGTAGTGTGGGGGGGGGGGGGGGGGGAGGGTTGATGATTATCCATAGCCAGAAACTAAAAACTTATTCCTATTGGGGCAGGTAGAGATTAGCTCAGATTTAGAGTTGAGACATTCAAGTCGGTCCGCCATGATGATGTGGTACTTCTCCCAGAGGCATAAATTACATTTCTTTGTTCGGGGGAGTAAGGTCTGCGTGACGTAGTATCTCCTCGGTGATCTTATATGCGGTCCCTGCATCCTTCAGGCTCCAGATATGGCTGCTTAGTTCTGTAGATTTCTGTTTTGATCTATTAGCGAATTAGGATGCTTTGTGCTGTGTGTACCTGGTCTTGAAGGAGTTCGAGGTAAGTCCTATGTAACTCTTCTCGCCAATGTCAGTGGAAACGGTCGCTTTGTATACAACGCTCTTGGTTGTGCACTTTCCCGGAAGTGGGCAGTCTTCCTCCTCCTGCAGTTGCATTTGTCAACCTGCTTGTCCGTTTTTTTGCCAGAGACTTTGATGTTGTGTGCTTTTGTTATTGCCGACATGTTCTTCACGCAGTTATAACTGAGCTTCAGTGTGTTTTTGTTACAGATTTTCCTCAGGGGGTGGTTCGGCGTAAAGTGTTTGTTGATGAGTTGGAGGAATTTCTGCCCAATGTTTGTCTTTACATTGCGACTGAACGGTGGGTTGAACCATGTGATGTTCCTCTTTCTTTGCTTGCGTTGCGTACCATCTTGTTGAGTGCTGCTGATAGGGTTGTACTCCAAGTGGACATTGTGGCCTGCTTCTTGGAGAACTCTTTCGTATGGCTCCTTTGCTTCGTCGAAGACAGCTTTGCTGCAGGATATGTTTGAGAGTCTCGCTTCGATGGACTGCGGTATTCTGCGTGTGATGGTTAGGGGATGGTTTGACTCAGTGTGTACATACAATAAGTTATTACCAGGTTTCATGTATGGCTTGTACTGTTTGTTTGCCAAGTCCAGAGTTACGTCCAAGAAATCTGTGATCTTTGCGTTCGCTGTTACCTTGATGTTCAACCCATGGCGCTTGAATAGGTCACAGAGTCTCTTCTTGGTCCTTTCTACGATAGAAGGTGGTTTGGACAAGATGGCAAGCCCATCGTCCCGGTACAGTCCGATACTCTCTTTTGGGATGATCTTAGTTGTTTCATCTAACAGGAATGATCCCACGAGCTCACACGTCTCCGCTCCGTCGAAAGAACCAATTGTGACGTCGAATAGGTCACGCATATCGGCCTTCTGCCATGGCTTACCGTCATGGTACAAGAGGCCAAGAGGGTGTTTTTAGCCTTGATCACTATGTCCCTATCTTGGGGGGGATACAGTGGAGAACTTCTGGGCGAAGTCAAGGGCCTTGTTCAACAACTCTTTGTTGATTGATGGGTAAAATTCAACCACATCGAACGTGAGGAATGTTGAGTTGGCTCGTGTGGTTGTCTTCTGAAACCAGTCAATGAATTCCCCAGAATTTCTCCATTGATTAACACATGTTGCTTTCCTAACATCAGCGTTCACCCTATCAAGGATTTTCTTTGAGATGCAACCCATTTCGCTTTTGGTGGGGTTGATGAGACGGCATTTGGGGGCTGTTCTAAAGTTATCTTTGTGATCTTTCAAGGTTATATTTGCGGGTTTGGGTGCTAAGACGCCAATTCTATCCGCAATGTCAAGGGTTTGGGCTATGCGTTTAGTTTCAAGATTTGTGGTGTGTTAAATTTTTTGATCCGCTCTCATGTAATTGGCTCTTACATTTTCGAACATCAATTTACTGTATTTTTCCAGGCTAACTTTATAATGATTGGTTGTCTTGTCCGCTGGGACAAGCACGTTTTGTTCATTGTTGATAGTTTTGACGTCTTCTAACAATTTTGATTGGAATGCGGATTGTACGTTACGGAATTTTACATTCTCGACCAGTTTCAATAAGTCATTCTCAAAGGCTTTTAAGTGGAGAATGGGTGGTGGGGATTTGCGGCTCTTGAAGCCAAATGTTTCTTTTTGTGCCTTGTCTGTCGGGTTGAGGTAGAAATGTGCTCTCCATCTCAGACGCTTAACAAAATCTTCTACCTTATCAATTAGTGACATCATGTATTCCCTGTTGTTGGGTATAGGAATATTCTTTGCACTGTATTTAAAACAAAACTTCTCCATATCCAACTTGTATAAAGAGTGCTCAACAAGAGAGGAGCAAATGCAAATACAAATCAAAATACAAAGTTAAGTAAAGTGCTCAACTTAGCAGGAGCGAAAATGTAACACAATCAGGAAAAAGTAATGTGTTTAACACAGAACTAAGTACATAATGCAGTAAACTAAGAATAAAATAAAATAATAATAAAAAAATAAATGGCAGTGCTATACTTAAAGTTTCGCCCAAAGGCTCATCAGTCGCACTGCACTGTTTAGACATTTATCATTGCAATAAATACCTGTAGTTTTGGACAGTGGTAAGGCTCCAGTGGGTCCACTGAATGGGGTTGAGCTAGGGCGTTGACACTGTATGTTAATAACCAATTCAATCCATTCAATAAAACCACAAAAGGCATCACACCTGTCCCAAATACTGTAGACTGGAGTTACTCTCAATACCCAGCTCAATCCCATTCAATGGGGTCACAAAGTATTACCTCTGCCCCAATTGATTTGATTTGATTTTATTTTATTTATTTACCACCAACAACATTTAATTACAATACATTTTTTTTACATACAATGATATTTACATATAAATGAAGAAAAGCATTGGTTGGTAAAAGGGGCCAGATAATAGCACATGTGCTAGTCGAGCCTGACCCACAACAAAAAAACAAACAAAAAACAAACAAGTATTTTGGTAAAGTTCAATTAATACCCAAATTAAAAATAGTAATAGTTTACAATGAAGTACAAAAAGTAGAAAGTAATGATGTTAAATACATTTCTTGTACATATACAGACTATTTACATAAACGTTTTCACTTATGATTTACTCAGCAAGTGTGACGTAACAGAATTCCGAAACCTACTTCTAGACCTGGTTAATTTGATTTTAAAAGGTAATCTATTCCAAAATTCACTACCAATAAAAGACAATGAAAATTGACCTTGCGTCGTTCTGAATTTTGGTAGACGCAACTGTCCACTTCCCTTTTGCCTTGTGGAGTACCTATGCTGTATAGTGTCACAGTAATTTACTAAAGTATGAGGCAAGTTCTTATTATACAAATCAAACATGAAAGTAGAAATTGACAAGTCATGGAAATCATATACATTAAGGATTCGCAAACTTTGGAACAAAGGAGTCGTATGAGTTCTCCATTCACTGAATGTTATAGCACGGACCGCCATTTTCTGTGAATACAATATGCTTCTTAGGCTAGTCTTATAAGTGCTTCCCCACACTTCTATTCCGTAGGTAATGTGTGGTTGTATAAAGGCTTTATATAGCAGTATTAAAGTGCGCCTGGGTACAAAATGTCGCAACCTAAATATCACTCCAACTTTCTTTCTTATGCACTGATTTACAAAACGAATGTGATTATTCCAAGACAGATGTTGATCAATGTTGATTCCAACAAAAGTGGCAACATCAACTTCTTTGATTTCCTCACCAGCTATTTTCAATTTACCATTCATACCTATTTTTTTCCGCCTGCTACTTATTAGCATGAAATTAGTTTTCATTGAGTTTATTGTAAGTTTATTGGCCATGCACCAGTTTCGTATCTTCTGTATGTTGTCATTCACTTCATCTGCATCAATTTCGACCTGGTCAGCTGGAAAGTATGGAAAAGGTTTGAATCGTCGGCAAACAACCGAAAATTGAAATACTCAGTTACTGAAGGCAAATCATTTATGCAGATCAAAAATAAAGTTGGCCCTAGTACTGATCCTTGTGGAACACCACATTTTATCTCTTTCTTTTTGGATAATGTTTGTCCACATTGAACAAACTGAAATCTGTAACTAAGATAGTTCTTTAACAATTCAAGTGGTAACCCTCGAATGCCGTAATTGGAGAGTTTACCTAAAAGTATATCATGATTAATGGTGTCGAAAGCTTTCTTAAAATCAATGAAAACACCAAGGGTAACTTTCCCCTCATCTATAGACTTCAAAGTTGCATTTATCAAATTGATTAATGACAATTTGGTACTATATTTCTTCCGAAAACCGTACTGATGGTAATAGAAAGCATCATTTGTTTCTAAAAACTGTATTAATCTGATATTTATTAATTTTTCAAATATTTCGGTAGAACCGATATGGGTCTATAGTTACCTGGATCCTCTCTCGAGCCTTTTTTATGAAGGGGAGTAACCTTTGCAATTTTCATTTCATCCGGAACCTTGCCAGTCTCTATTGATAAGTTAAAAATATATGCCAGTGGATGTGATATATAAGGAGCACTATCTTTAATTAATTTTGCTGGAATATTATCGTGACCAGAAGCTTTTTTTGTATCTAGTAACAATAGTCGGGTTCTAACTTCGACCGCAGTTATTGGTTTCCAAAATAAAGAATGCTCAGTATTCTGTCCCAAATATTCGCCATATGTTGTAGCTCCATTTGGCAATTCCTCAGCTAAATTTGGTCCAATGTTCACAAAGAAGTTATTAAATTCATTAACAATGTCAGACACAGATGTCAGTTGCTCACATTTTCCATGAACCTGCTTGACAAGTCTGTCCACCTCAACACTTCCACCTGATCTATTTTTACCAGCTAACAACTCATTGATTATAGCCCATGTCTTATTTGTGTCATTCTTATTATTATTTAACAAATTGCAGTAGTAATTCCTTTTCGCATTTTTTAGTATAGTGGTCAGTACATTTCTATACTTTTTGTACTTATCCACAAGATCCTGACGATGATCTGATTTAATAACATTGACAAACATTGTGTGTTTTACACGAATCGATTTCATGATCCCTCGATATATCCATGGCTTCTTAGCAGCCTTTCTCTTTCCTAACTGCTTAGTAACCAACGGTGCATGTTTATTACATATGTTCGAGAAAGAAATGCAAAAATTAGAATAAGCTGTGTTGATATCATTTGATTTAAATACTGTTACCCAGTTAAAAGCACCAATATCTTCTTTGAAAGTTTCTATATCATATCTTTTGTAACATCTATACCGAATTACTCTTTTAGTAGACTTCACTTTCGATATGTTCTTGAAAATTGCAAAAACTGGGAAATGATCAGACACATCCGATTGTATTATACCTGAGTGAATTTCAGATGTGTTGATATTTGAATATATGTGATCTAATAATGTAGAGGAATCTTTTGTTACCCTTGTTGGTGATTGAATCAATTGATCCAATCCTATGCATTGTAATGATGTGAGAAACTCATCGACAGTGTCATCTTCACCCAAAGAATTAATATTGAAGTCGCCCAGAAGAGCACACTTACGTTGATCTACTTAACATTTTTCTAACACACTCAACAAACCATCTTGAAATTCCTTCACATTAGTATTAGGTTTTCTATAGATTATCCCAACTGTAACTTTTATATCATCTGTAATATTGATTTCTAACCAAAGGGATTCTGCATTATTAATGCTATATTCCAAACACCTGCATGTACTTTAGTGATGTACTGACGTATGCTCCAACTCCCCCTCCTCTTGAATCGCTGGGGCGACAATTTACTTCAAGAGAATATCCTTCTATACCGAATATTGACTTGTTGGTCACATTCCATACCTCAGACATACCAATAACATCAAAACTATGAATACAATCTTCAAACAATAATTTAAAAGCTTCAGAATTTTTAGACAAAGATCGAACATTAATGTGAGATAACTTTAAGGAATTCGTTCTATCAAATTTAAGAACATTATCGAATGAATTTGGGGTCAATTTATGATAAAAATGTGTATTATTCATTTTAAGGACGCTTTAAAAAACGTCTCCACACGGGGAGGTGGAATGATACATTATTCCATGAAATGCAGTTTGAAGTCTTTGTAATTAATGTTGTCGAAGCCAACTTCAAAGAGGTCATCTGGTGAGGACATGGTTACATATTCGTCATCCGTCATCTTGCATACTATGTTGCCGTTTTTCGTCGATACGCGTTTCACTAATGCAGAGCTTTTTGCAGCCCTTAGAACTGCATATCTCATCGGGGTGAGATCTTCATTTACGAAGACCCCCTGACATCCATCTTTTCCTTTTAGCTTGAAAGGAATTGAGAAGTAGAAGGGCACAAGACATGGAGGGTTTAACCAGCAACAAATGGTACATGGGTGTAGTGTTGGGGGGGGGGGGTGATGATTATCCATAGCCAGAAACTTATTCCTATGGGGGCAGGTAGAGATTAGCTCAGATTTAGAGTTGAGGCATTCAAGACGGTCCGCCATGATGATGTGGTACTTCTCCCAGAGGCATAAATTACATTTCTTTGTTCAGGGGAGTAAGGTTCTGCGTGACGTAGTATCTCCCAGGTGATCTTATATGCGGTCCCTGCATCCTTCAGGCTCCAGATATGGCTGCTTAGTTCTGTAGATTTCTGTTTTGATCTATTAGCGAAGGATGCTTTGTGCTGTGTGTCCTGGTCTTGAAGGAGTTCGAGGTAAGTCCTATGTAACTCTTCTCGCCAATGTCAGTGGAAACGGTCGCTTTGTATACAACGCTCTTGGTTGTGCACTTTCCCACTGGAGCCTTACCACTGTCCAAAATTACAGGTATTTATTGCAATGATAAATGTCTAAACAGTGCAGTGCGACTGATGAGCCTTTGGGCGAAACTTTAAGTATCGCACTGCCATTTATTTTTTTACTATTATTTTATTTTATTCTTAGTTTACTGCATTATGTACTTAGTTCTGTGTTAAACACATTACTTTTTCCTGATTGTGTTACATTTTCGCTCCTTCTAAGTTGAGCACTTTACTTAACTTTGTATTTTGATTTGTATTTATATATATATACTGTATATAATAAGTCAGGATTGGTCGGCTTTCGCTACTAAACAGTGCTCAATACATAATGTACAGCTAAATAAATATATATGAAGAAAAGTACACAACTACGTGTACCCGACAAGCCCGTTTCGTAGATCTTTCCACTCTTCAGGGTACTACGTGTGCCCGAAAAGCCTGTTTCGTAGATCTCTCCACTCTTCAGGGTAATGCCCCTGAAGAGTGGAGAGATCTACGAAACAGGCTTGTCGGGTACACGTAGTTGTGTACTTTTCATCATATATATATATATATATATATATATATATATATATATATATACAAACAGATCCCTAAATAACTTATAGAAATAAATCACAAAGATGAACAGCGAAATTAACTCCATGCATAATTCTTTTTAAAGGGAAGCTTGAGTTCTGAGCAAGGTAAAAAATAATTTGTGAGCTTTCTCATTCTTAGTTTGGAAGATTATCATACAGGATAATCCCCTGAAAAGGATTGTTCTTCAAATGCCCTCACATTCAAAATATGACAAGAAACAGCTGAAATATTCGAACATTTGTGTGTAGTCCCATATACATATTTCTGTATGCAGTGCATGTGAATCTCAGCAGGCTTGAGTCAATTTCTTATTTTGGTGATTCCAAAACCTTATGGCATACACCAATTCTTATGTACTATGAAATCAACCTTTCCCAATTGCTTTGAGACAGTTTTTTCATAATTCAATATCATGACAAGAACTCAACTTTATCTCTAATTCGTCAAAAAGTATTAAACTATAGGTTTTCCTGGTCAATTTCATTGTTTTGCCATTCAATTTCATATTAGAAACATTTGTTTTCGTCCAATACGGTCATGCAACGAAATATCGTCATTCAAAATCGTTTTTAGTCATTCAAATGAAGTAGTGTGGCGACCGATTTCGTAGTCATAATTCACTGAATGAGCATACATTTTCGGCAATGGTTAATGGCAATTCTGTCTGCAACATGTCACCAGCTGATTCCGAATATTCAAATTCGTATATAGGCATACAAGTTCATAATAGCAGCATGTTAGGTATCCATTGAAACTTGCATTAATTGTACAGTATTTTAAATTGAATGGTCGAAAAATCTCATGAACTAGGAGCCGTGTACATAACACAGTAATTTCAGTCTAGCCTTTAGAACAATGTACTTTACGTTGGTCACGCATGATGATGAAAATACAGATGTAAAATGAAGAACACAAAATATTCGATGATAAGGAAATAAAGATCTAACAGAGAACATCACATAACATTAAGATGATTATGGTGACAATAAAAATGTAAACTGGCGATTACAAAAACAATACATTTATATCATAATTGATAGGATTGAAGTAAATTGATATTATCATAAAGAAAGTAAATAATGAAAAAAACTATAGAAGTAAAATATAAATATCCAAAACAATGTGATGATCATGATGTAAACAAATGGCTAAAATTAAAATGACAAAAACATAATGATCATGATGTATAAAAACACTGATGTAAAATTAAGATGATTAAAACAATATGATGATCATAATGAAAAGGATAATTGATTATTGAAGATAACACAAAATGTTGAGGAAATTATGTTGAGATCAAAATGATGAATATTGTGACGAGTAAATAAGTGATAACAAAAAGAATTTCAAGTCACCTTTAATGATTAAATGGACAGGTCACTCTAGATTACGCGTAGTATTACGAAAATGAATGCTCAATTGAGGAAACCAATTGCTCGAAAACGAAATTGAAAGTGATTTTAGGTGCTTACCACACCCATCGCACTAATTTGAATGCTGAAATGTGGAAATCCATGCCCCAAAACGAAATTGAACGTTGTTATCCGAATTTGAAATTGGTAACCATTAATTTTGGTGCCTAAAAACGAATTTGAAAGCACGAAATATGAAATCGTTTGACCAAAGTCACTCCACCGCTTCGGACACACGAATTTGAATGCACTGAAAATGAAAATGAATAATAACTTTACGAAATTGGCCGGGAAAACCTATATTAGATTACGATTGTTTATTTCCGGTTGAATCGTGCTCAAACATTGGACGACGACAGCAAAGGATTTTCTTGAAGACCTCTTGAAAGTTGGGATGCTTGAGGCCATACAGGATCGGATTGACTACGCTGTTCGCCATCAACAGCATAGTACTGTAGAGGGTGAACACGCTTTTACCAGGGATGATGGAATTCAAGCAGCTTGCTAGGAAACAGAGCATGAAGGCACAGACGACTGTAAAGAGATTCTTGGTGATCTTGATCTCCTTACGGTTCATTGCTTCGATCATGGGTGGACGAGATTTTGGACAGTCAGATGACTCATTGCTCTGTTCTGCGTTCGAGCTTGTGTCTTTATTTGTTACTTCATACTTGACTCGAAATTGTTGATTGTGCCGCAAAACATGGCACAAAATCAGAATGTAAAATGCTAGGGTTATTGTCAAGACAATGGCAATTATTGTTCCTTGCAATGTGACGTAGTACTTGTCAAGCGGATTTGTGTCTGTTGAAAAACATGTGCCATAATATTGAGAATACCCCAGCGTTCCGATGCCTAAAAAAGTAGGTATCACCATGAAAGCGGCTGACCCTAACCAGATGATCATCGCTACTGCGGCAATTTTCTTCGGAGTATAGATGCCGTGATGACCACGAATAGATTTTGTAATGACATAACAGCGGACGATCGCGATTGCCGCTAGGGTCGATCCGCTACAGCAAATACAAGTGCTCATGACTCCTCCTACTGTTGAGCAGACCAACTCGTGAAGGGGATAACTTCCGGTTTGACTAAGGAGACCCGCAACCTGGAATGGTAAGCAGGAACACGTCACTAAATCAGCGAAAGCAAGACTGACAACCAATATGTTGGTGATTGTCCGAAGCTTTTTAGCGACGACGACGGCGATGATGACAAGGGAATTACCAAACAGACCGATTATTGTCAATCCAATCAAGATGGATGCAACCACAGCTCGATGATGAAAAGCTACTCTAGACACTTCCAGGCCCGTAGGTGTTCCTGGACTTGTTTCCAAACTTGTCCAGTTCATCTGTATTATTGTCGAGTAACCCAAGTAAAGCTGTGACACATTTTCCATTATTCCAAAGTATGTAGCTTTCATTGAGGGATTTAAGAAATTATGAAAATGAGGCTTTCATTCGGCTTGTTCAGTCAAACACATCGGCGTTGCCTTCTAAAGTGAAAGTTATTTCGACAAGCACCTGCTATATACCATGGACTTACTTTAGATACCAATACAGCCCGATGATTTGACAAAGTACATGTCATCATTTTGAGTGGTCACCTTATTTCCATAAACCTTCATTTGCTGCAACTGGGGCAGATCGATGAATATTTTCCAATTACCTCGTTTTGCTGCTGCCATGAATACACCACCAAAAATATTGTTGACTCCGTTGGCCTAACCCGTTCTTACTCGATAAGAAGGCTGTAATAGTTCTAATGAACTATGAATTGATGAATTGATATTCATTCTAATCCCTTTTGATTAGGTGGCGTAGAATATATTGTAATAAACAACATGTTATACAAATATTTCGTTGATGCGTACGTCGTGTATCCATAATTTATGACGCAAATAGTAGGCCTGCAGTTATTGTCATGTTTATGTTTCTGGAAATTTAGTAAATAAACCGATAAAACACATTTTTATTTATATATATATATATATATATATAGCATACAAGTCAAATTCATCTAATGAAACCTTCAGAGGTTCTGAATAATTCTACAGTAAATTAAGATAAATAGAGAGAGGGGGCGGAGGGATGGTAGGAGAGGGAGGAGGGAGAGGGAGAAAGAAAGAAGAGAAAGCGAGAGAGAAAGAGAGAGAGGGGGAGAAAGAGATGTATAGTCTGTCACCTTTGAAGAAGAAGCAGCAGTCATGCAGAATATAATTATTGCAACATTACCACAGAAAGCGTAATTTATTATCTTCCATTTTGTTTCGGGAAGTTATATCTTCAATCAAATTCCACATTGTCTCTTTTTTCTTTACCCTCATTTAAATAAACACGAATATGCCAACGGAAGTTGGACAATTACTACCAAAATAGCCGTGTTTTCATTAATTTTGCAAACTAATTTCATGATTTTTTTTTACATGGTCTAATGAGAACTGATCCAACTGCTATCATTTCTATAATGGCTTTCAGCCATTTGGCTCTATTATGTAACTGTGTTGATTATTCCACTGTCACTATCACCTTATTAAATTTTAACTCTTCCAATATTTGCTTGCTTCACAGTGGTCTTCGATAATTATGATACCGATTAAACTTGAAACCAGGAGAGACGAATATGACGTTTGAATCGTATCCAGAAGCTGTATCTAGTGAGACGTTAATTTTTCTTGAAGGGCAATCCAACATTTGTAAGACATATAAGAGGTTGAAATGTGTGAAATTAGAACAATCAGAGGAAAACTTAGGTGAAAATTTGAAAGAAATTATAGAAAAATCAAAAGTAGCGTCCATGACTGAAATCAGAGATCACGACACATAATATATGTCGTGATCTCTGATTTCATTCATGGACGCTACTTTTGATTTGTCTATATTATGCATATTATGCGAATCAACCTAATTGAGGTTAATGGGTACCTGGCAGGAATTAATTCCTTAAAATGATATATTGCTCCTTAACTCTTACTGTGCCAAGTGGTTTAAGTCTCTTCAAAATTTTACAAAACTTGTAGGAAATTTATTACCATTTATTATGATACCAAACATTATTACTTTACCCACCTTTATGCATAAGAATGATTGAAATTACATTTGGGTTTCTTTTTTGTCCATTATTTTTGGTTTCTCATTTGTTTACTATTGTTTAATGATGAAATAATGTCATATCTTTTTTTAAATCTGCAATTTTCTGTGAAAATCTATATGGTAGCATATAATTATAATAATATATTTAGAATGCCCGATTTATGCTCAAAATTTAGATATACATTGACCACCATAATACCTTTTCTGTGGTCGAGCAATTGGTAAATGAAAATAACAAGTCTATCTGTCACATATAAGTGACATTGGCGCTGAAAGAGTTAAAAGCAGCTATGCTAAAGCCGAGTAATAATTGTGGAGAGCCAGGAGTCTCAAGTCTGCCGACAGACTAATATTAATATTATTTACACTGGAAAAAAAATGGGGAAAAAATAATGTATTATGTGTCCTACCAACTTTGGGTAGTTTGATGCCTTTCTTGTTTATATTTTGTCCAGTCATTGTCAAAAAAATTTTAAATCGTTACTTCACAAAATATAACCAAGGTTTGGTGAGGAAAAAAAATAGCTCGAAGTTGGTCGGACACTGCTCTTACATTCGTTTTGAACAATGTTTTGCCCAACAATTATTTTTTTGAAAGTGTAAAACAAATCATAAACATACAATGTAAGTGCGATGAAGATACTTGCATTTTTATAAATAGTATCTTCAGACTTTTTTAGAGTTGCCTTAAAACTCAACCTCCTAAAGGGTTTGGAAAATGTTTGTGCGTCTCGTTTTCTCATCATGCACCATTCTCCCTCGTAGAACCTTGATAATTTATGTACTTGCAGGCAGTTTTCTACGTTTGCAAGTCAAGAGTAATTGTTTGGAACAAAATTGTGCTTATTTTCCAAGCGAGCTGTCAGTTGGTTAAAATTCAAACAAAATTGCAACTTATCTCTAATTATAATCTTAAGTGAGGAATGACCGTGAATTCTACATCGGAGATCCTGGAATTCTACCAGTTTAAAGGCAGGGGCGGCGGAGCGTCTTTCAAAGTGGAGGGGTGGCACTTTTGGGGGAGGGGGAAGGGGCACCTACAAGAGGTGAACATAAAGTGGAAAAAAGGGACCAGTTTGTGATATTGGTATTACCAATGCACCTCTCTCGAATGTGCCTATAATGTACACCAAGGGCAATATTTTCTGAAAGAATTCTGTCAGAATTTAATTTCAAAATATTCAGTAGATTTTGCCCAATAGTCTCATTTATCAAGTGCCACTTAAAAACAAATTTTCGTTCACGCTTGGGCGAACACTGACTGTTTTTGTCCAGAGCGTGTAAAATGGCTTGCGCCAAATTGAAAGAAGAGGGAAGATTTAACCAGCAGTCCGAATAAGTACTCCCATTCATACAAATTGCTCTTTGCCATAAATTTATGATTATGTTATGATAGTCTAGGAAATTTGTGTCACTTTTCTATCATTTTAATTATTTCATTGCTTTATGCATGAGTGAGAATTAATGACGTGTAATTACTTCAAAATCCTTTTATCCAGAGTGTGAAAAAATGGCCTGCGCCAAATTGAAAGAAGAGGGGGAAAATAGACTGATTGAGAAATTGATTGAATAGTACAGTAGATTGACTGATTGATTTTTTTGATCAACCGAAAGATTGATTTACATTCTTTAATTGAATGATTGATTGATAGATTGATTGCTTGATTGAAAATTAATTTGGCGTTCTTGATTGAATGGAAGTGTTTTGATGAGTTTGTGATTAATTTGTTAAATTACAGTGTGATTGATTGATTGACAGTGTTGCACGACTGCCTGACTGGTTAATTGACTGATCGATGGTTT